>CM031607.1:12332877-12335377 GCA_018398815.1 Conus ventricosus
TGGATCTTTTTGGGGAAAACTATAGAATTTGTGGGTAAAGTAGTAAAGACTGAAACAAAAGGGGGGGGGGGGGGGTGATGTCAAAAGGGAACAAAAACAATACACAACGTTTCGACTCTTAGAGTCTTTTTCTAGTGACACAAAACAGAAGCTGCTTCAAAAAATTCTAAAGTGATGACAAGAACTCAAAAAACACACACAACAGGGAGGAGGCTGGGTAGACACAGGCCAAGGAATGTGAGTGAATAGAAATCAGAGGAAATCAGTCCGTGGGGACACACACACACACACACACACGGACTGAACATCAAGGACTGAGGTGGTGGAGTCGCCATTTTAGTCATCAGTTTGAACTATTTGAATGGCCGTTAGAGGTCCGTTTCTGCTTTTGTGTTTGTGTATATAGGGTTATATGCACGCAATGTGCAGGCAGCTAGGATGGGTGTGCATAGCTTGTTTGTTTTGTCGTCTTCAACACCACCCCACTCTTGTTGTTTTCTGAAAAAAAAAATCGGAAATGAAATGAGGTAGGGAACAGTAACGATAAACAGTAAATAAGTTGGGTATGTTTTGCTCCCATAAGGAAACCTAACACAGAGTAACTTTTATTCAAGACTGGCACAGCCTTTTAAACTTGAATAAAGTCAGACAAATACATAGACGAACAATCTAACAGTGGGGGAAAAACAAGCGCAGGCCAACAACTGAACTGTCTTCATAGTAATGACCTGGCAAAGATTTGGACTTGAGGGGAGGGGAGAGGGGAGTTTGAAGATGGAGAAACTAGGAACATAAAATTAAAAAAAAAATGTTACAGATATGGAAACTCTTCACTAGCTGCATAAGGGAACCATCGCAATCCCTTTTGAAGGCAGATATATTTGTATTGCCTGTCCAAATCTTTGCCAGGTCATTACTATGAAGACAGTTCAGTTGTTGGCCTGCGCTTGTTTTTCCCCCACTGTTAGATTGTTCGTCTATGTATTTGTCTGACTTTATTCAAGTTTAAAAGGCTGTGCCAGTCTTGAATAAAAGTTACTCTGTGTTAGGTTTCCTTATGGGAGCAAAACATACCCCACTTATTTACTGAAAAAAAAAGTTTTTTGAGGTAGAAAAAATTTGTTTGCGGTTGTGCATGTATATATTATATGTATGCCTAGACACCCTAAGGTATGCATATCGTTATGAGTTGTAAACGTGCTGCCCCCCCCCCCCCCCTGTCCCCTCTACCCTTTTTTCCCTCTCTCTCTCTCTGCAAGAGTCGAAACGTTGTACATTGTTTTTGTTCCCTTTTGACCTCCACTTTTGTTTAAGTCTTTACTACTTTACCCTCAAATTATATAGTAATATCACAGAGTATGAAACAATACAGAACAATGCAAGGCAATGCTTCACAACTTAATAGACAAACGATGGGCAATAAAAAAAATCAATTCAATACTATTACTGGGGTAAACTGATCAGATTTAAGGTATAAAAAAGGAACTTTTATGGTGGCATTCAAAATGAAAAAGAGTCACGCGAACATGGCGTGCGAAGCCTCCATTGTAGACAAATAGCTATGAGAATGTCTGAAGTTCTGTATATTTTCGTGGGGTCTTTTAAATGAATGCCATCTAAATTAGAAATAAATAAATAAATCGATAAATCAACGCTTCGAAAACAGTAAGGTGTGAAGTGAGATTTTGGTTGTAGTAAAGATTCAGTTTTTGTTTGTTTGCAGCAATGAGACTTTTCTGACTTATTTTTGATTTTTTCTATACACCTTTCACATCTTCTCTATAGCATTGTATCCACGCCGCTCGTTCCGTCTCTCTTGTAGTACTATACAGCCATACACAGGTTCTTCTTGCGGCATCCTCAGCTTCGACAATCCGCTGAGAGCAATCAAACTCTTGTCGCCACAGGACAACCCGCCGGAGGAGACTTCGCTTTACTTTAGGGTCATCTTCAGAGGGAATCAACGGTGCCTGTCATGATCCAGTGTACGCAGGGCGCCACTGACTCAGCTCCGAACTGCGACACTAATGGCTTAGTTGCAGAGCCAGCCTGAGAGAGCGTCCTCCTTGGAAGATTTCACTGTGACCATAATAATAATAATAATGGTTTCTTATATAGCGCTTAATCAAACGAATTTCTCAAAGCACTTTACAAAGTCATACTACATTCACCCTTCTCATATCAATAGTACACCCTACACCTAGCTACAGATACTATTACTACAATAACATACAAATCCTAATCCTACGAGTGTGGCATTCACTTATTATTCACTGCAAACACTTAATCCTATAAACGTTCAGTCATACAACAAATACATATGATGGAGAACATACACATACACTACATTTCAAAAGGCCCAGACGGCTACGAGTTAGGTTGTCCCCCCCCCCCCACAGCATTGATTAATTATGAGAAATAGATGGGTTTTAAGTTTAGACTTGAAAGAAGGGATTGAATCTGAATGTCTGAGAGAGTCCGGCAGTCTGTTCCACGTCGC
>CM031607.1:12337877-12349015 GCA_018398815.1 Conus ventricosus
AGGAAGGTCGTCAGAGCTGGCGATTTTCTGGACTGCCATAGTAGATGAAGCGGGGAAAGGGAAGGCAGGCCTAAAGTTTTTACAGTCAGAGGGGAGGGAGGGGAGGGGAGGCGACGAGGGGTTCATAACCTCTTCAAAACGGCAGTGCCGACAGTTCACACAGAACAGGAGGTCTTTCAGGCACGGTTCTTTATGTGTCTTCCAGTCCAGGCCGGAATGACATGGAAAGTCCCGGCGGACATTGTCCACTCAGACAGAACCCCCACGGACTTTGAACTTCTTGTTTTCTTTAGCTTTTGTTTCTAACTGTAGTAGTCTACCACTACGTGAGCACCCTTTTGCTTGCTTGCTTACTTAATATATTGCCTGATCGGGTGATGCATGCATTCATTCATAGATAATTTTATTTGTTTGCTTGCTTATTTATTTATTCATTTATTTTTTTTTTATTAAATTCACGTATATATTTATTCTTTGTTTCGCATTCATTTACTTATTTATTCATTTCCACAACTGGTCAATTCATTTTGTTGTTGTTATTGCTGTGTTTTTTTATGCTGCTGTTGTTGTTTCTTTATTTTAAATTTCTCTCAACATTTGTCATTGTACAACCTGTCCGTGGATTGGTTGATTGCAATTCCTCAGTTTCTTGGCTGGTTGTTTGCACTGATGGAATAAACTAATCTGAGCCTTTTTTCTTACATTTTGTAGATATTTTTGCATGTGCCCTGGTAAATCCATAGCTCTACGTTGTACATATTCCAGGACTGGCCCTTCTGTCACCATAGAAACTGCGAATTTTTTTGCCTTATCTATTTTTTCATCCATCTGTTGTTTGTCTGTCTGTTGTGTGTTTGTCTGTGTCTCTCTCTCGTTCTCTTTCTCTCCAAAAAACACACGCTAACACACAAATCATTCATAAAATGTTTGCACACAACGCGCACATGAAAAGTAGTCACAAACTCACACACTTTGCGTGCACTGCACGTGAAAAATGCACACACACACAACACACACACCCCACACACACACACACACACACACACACACACCCCCACACACACACAACACAAAAACACTGATGAGCGTGTATTCGCACACACACGTACACATATACACACAAGCTCACACACACACACACACCCCACACAACACCACACAAAACACAACACACACCACACACACACACACACACACACACAACACACACACCCACACACACCGCACGCACGCACGCACGCACGCACGCACGCACGCACGCACGCACGCACGCACGCACACACACACAACACACACACACACAAAACACACACACACACACACACTTACAGAGAGAGAGAGCGAACGAACGAACGAAACAATTTCCGTTCGCTCAAGAGAGAGAAAAGGGGAGAGAGAGAAGAGGGACGAGAGAGAGAGAGAGAGAGAGAGAGGAGACTTAAAACACATGCTCGTGCTTGAGGGGTTAAAAACGTTGTCACAAGACGGCTTTAGAATACAAGCAAACAAGCACAATTAAGAACATATTTTACACGATGGGCACACGAGCATTCCCGTTTATGCTACCTTAGGGCATCAAAAGACAGACAAGGGAAGACCGAACAGTGCTGACGGAATGGTGAATGACTGGCCTGGTAGTGACCCCTCTATCCTATTGATCATAACAGCGCACAGGGAGATGGAGAGAGATCTCTGACTATCCCAATGTCTGACACGAAAACTTCACCACAGGATTTAAACGGAAGATGAGAACAGTGATGCTGATTTCTTTGAATCATGTGCATTGCGATGAAAAATAGTAACACACATCATGTTCGTCATTGTTAGCGTTGGTATTATCGCCTTTTCCCTTGTCATCGCCCTCCTTCTCCTTGTCTTCCTCCTTCTCCTCCTCCCCCCCGATTTACGTTTACCCAAGAATCTATTGAAATTTATGTAATTAAAGATGCTGACATACATGCAGGGCCCAAACAGAAGTGCAGGAGGGAGAGGAGAGGGTGGGAGGAGAAGGGGGGGGAAAAGGATGACGATTTATGGAAGCTTTGGTGCCGGGGTCTTTAAAAAAGATAAAAGGGAGGGGAGGATGGGAAAAAAAAACAAGCCAAGAAGCTAACACGACGGTTTTAGACATATCTCATGGCAGATAGGTCCCAAGGGCACAGTACTCAGTGTCTGGCACCATCACCCACCACCTCCTCCTAGCCCAAACCGCCCCCCTAATCCCTCCACTCACCGTATTCTTTTGTCCACCATTTCCCTACGACCTCTCTTCTCTCCTCCCCCTCCAGATAGATCTTCCTCAGACGCAGATATATTAGTGAAAATTGTTTTCCCCTGTCTCTGTCTGTCCGTCTGTCTGTCTGTCTGTCTGTCTGTCTGTCTGTCTGTCTGTCTTTCTGTCTGTCTGTCTGTCGTCTCTCTCTCTCTCTCTCTCTCTTTTCTCTCTCTCTCTCTCTCTGTTTCTGTCTTTCTCTTGATAGCAAATGGTAATGTTGAGCAGTCTCAAATTGCTGGCTGCGATGGTGGTTATTTTACTGATTGGTTGCCTGCTTGCTCGGTTGATTAGAGAGCATTTAGCTTTAGTGCGCCCACTCTTTGGAATTCTTTTTCCCGACAGCTTACGTGACCTGCCTACATTTTTCTAATTTAAGTAAGAGTTAAAAACATACTTCTTTATGAAGCCTTCTTCCCATAATATCTAAATGCTGTGTTTATTATTCTGACCTGACTTTTATAGGTACTGCATGCAAAACTGTATTGTTTACGCTTGAACCCATTGAACTTGATTTAAATGCGCCTGTGTCTTTAGGTGTGTGTGTGTGTGTGTGTGTGTGTGTGTGGTGTGTTTTGTGTGTGTGTGTGTGTGTGTGTGTGTGTGTGTGTGAACACATGTTCGTGCGAGGTTGAGTGGGGTGTTGAGCGCAATGAGTTGATCCCAAGAATTGCGCTATATAAAATCTATACATTATTATTATTATTATTATTCTTAGATGGGTTGAATATCAGGCTACGCTTAGTTGCCTGAGAAATGCATGGAATTTTGGTTGGTAATAATCAACAAAACGTCGTAACATCATCCCGCTTGATTATTTTTATAACTGGGCCATTTAAAGACTATATTAACTATAGGATATTCTTCTTACTTTCCTTATTAATTTGTCAGTTAATTCGAGGACAAATTGATCACTTGGCAGTTTAGCTGATTCTTCTTTTTTTTTCTTTACTTTTTTGTCACAAGTTGTGTCATTTTGTTTTGGCATTTGCCGTTGTTGGTGTACATTGTTTAAAGCATTTCAGAAAAATTAAGAACATGCAATCAAATTCGTTTGACAAGTAAATTAATTTGCCCAGGCGCAGCGAATAATTGCAGCCTGTATTAGAATTGTTTGTGCTTCATGTAAAATGTTCCCGTCTTTCGGTAGAATCGGGTTTAGGGATGCCCTCCTTCTGAGTCGCCAGCGATGACAAATTGCATAAAAAACAATAATCATTGTTGCACATTCGGAAGCATGTATGTGTATTTGTGTGTACGCTGTACGCACAGATGAAGAGGAGGAGAGAAAACGAGAGAGAGAGGGAGAGGGTGAGAAGAGGAGAGGGAGGGGAGGGGGAGAGAAGGGGAACCCAAAGCAAATACAAGAAAGACGAATGATTGGGTAATGATGGTCTTGTCCCTCAAATGGTTCCCGTACAACTGGGAATCACTGATTATCACTCCCTTTAAGGTGATCTTCCCATTTGTCCCAGATTTTAGCGATGCAATCATCGTTCTCTTGGGAGACAGGAATTGCAGAAATCTAATTGAGTATTCCCTGTGTGGTGCCATCCAATGGCAGGAGAGGAAATTTGGGGAGCGGAGGGGGGAGAGGAGGAGAAGAGGAGGGTCTGAGATGAAGCTGAGGAAGGTTTGAAGATGTTCAATTGACAGGGTGCGATGGTTTAAGCAATGATTGACGTGAAAC
Source organism: Conus ventricosus (assembly GCA_018398815.1). NCBI lineage: Eukaryota > Metazoa > Mollusca > Gastropoda > Neogastropoda > Conidae > Conus > Conus ventricosus. Next base: position 12,341,840 of record CM031607.1, read on the forward strand.
TAAACTTTGGAAATTTTTTGCAATGTTGTTTCCATGTGTTGAGTAATGAAACTAAGAAGGAGGGGAAGAAAGGAAGGGAAGAACAGAAGAAGGAATGAGAAAGAACAAGAAGGAAAAGGGTAAGAAAATGACTTATTTGTCATCATTACCCTAATGAGGAAAATGATAATCGTTTATTCTATCGTCATTAACATCATCTTGATTATGATATTATGCATAGATTATTATGAATTCGAAAAAAATATCCATTCTTCCCTTTGTTGTAGGGGAATGTTGTACAAAGTGCAGACATTTCAGAACACAAACGCAAACCCACATCCCAAACATACAACATTTTATAAGCAGCATGGATTTCACACAGACACACGCACACCACCACACACACACACACACACACACACACACACACACACACACACACACACACACACACAACACACAGAGGCAGACAGACAGAAAGACGACAGACCCAAAGGACAGACAGACAGAAGAACCCCCCCCCCCCCCCCCAGAGAGGAGAGAGAAAAGAAGCGGTGTCAGTGGAGGGATGGAGATGAGGATGGGGCCAGGGCTGGGGGAAGACTGTCGGAGTTGGCGACTTTTTGGACTGCCAGTAGTAGACTGAAGTGAGAGAAAAAGAAAGGGAAGGCAGGCGTGAAGATTTACAGTCAGAGGGGGAGGGAGGAGAGGGGAGCGACGAGGGGTTCATACACTCTTCAAACGGCAGTGCCGACAGTTCACACAGAACAGGCAGGTCTTTCAGGTACGGTTCTTTGTGTGTCTTCCAGTCCATGCCGGAATGCCATGGAAAGTCCCATGGACATTGCCCACTCAGACAGAAACGCCATGGAATTTGAACTTGGTTTTCTTCTCTGGCTCTTGTTCACAAACTCGTTCTTTCCCACCACTTATAGTGAGATCCACAAATGATGACAACTCTTTTGCATGCTTGCTTACTTACTGTGTTAACTGATGGTTTGATTCATACATTCATTCATAGACACCTTTTTTCTAATTCTTAATAAATCTTAAATAAATGTTAGCGAACCGCCAAGGGAAACGTGGACAAACGAGTCACAAGACAAAACACGACGCGTTTCGATCTCTTAGGTCTTCTTCAGGCAAGACACAAACAAACAGGACAATGAAAATGAACGAATTTGTCACATAGCTTGATCTCTTCAGCGCAAGGTAGGCAGGCGTTGAATGAAACGAGGCTGTTAGAAGGGAGATAATGTGTGAGTCAAGGTAGAAATGATGATAATTATATTACTGATTGGAATACTAATAAAGGTCAAATACTTTTGGTGATGATAAGGCAATAGCAGTTGTGGTGTGGGAGAAAGGAGAGTGGGTTAGAGGGTTCTAAGCACCATGGTTGCCGTGGTAACAGTCTTCGTGGCGATGGGGATGGGGGATGTCAATACTAACAATAGTATTACTGATGATACTGCTAACAACTATTGTGAAGGTAAAGGTCATAAAAGCAGTGGTAATCCTGTCTTTATTTATTATTTCTATATTTTGACCTTTATTAGTATTCCTATCAGTAATATAATTATCATCATTACTGCCTTGACTCACACATTATCTCTCTTCTAACAACCTCGTTTTCATTCAACGCCTGCCTACCTTGCGCTGAAGAGATCTAAGCTAAGTGACAAATTCGTTCACTTTCATCGTCCTATTTGTTCGTGTCTTGCCTGAAGAAGACCTAAGAGGTCGAAACGCGTCGTGTTTTGTCTTGTGACTCGTTTGTCCACGTTTCTCTTGGCGATTCGCTAACATTTATTTAAGATTTGACTAGATTTAAAGTAATTGCACATGTTCTTTCGTGGCAAGTTTCTTTTGGATGTGCTGAGTAACGTTTCTGGAAATGACAGAAAAAAGAAAAGGGATATAAGAACTATGAGGAAGACAAGAAGCAGTGGAGAAAAAAAAGTAATCAAAGTCGTCAATGAAGAGAAAGCTAGTTGTCACTGACATTATTGTCAGCATCATTGTAATTATGTTACATTACACATACCATATAAATCAGAGAAACGCCCATCCATTTGTTTGTTCACTCCGTGTAGTCAGTGTGTGCATACACGCACAGACACACATAGTCACGTAAACACACACACACACACACACACACACACACACACACACACACACACACACACACACACACAAACACACACACTCACACACACACTCACACACACGCACACACACACACAAAGAGAGAAGAGAGAGAGAGAGAGAGAGAGAGAGAGAGAGAGAGAGAGAGAGAGAAGAGAGAGAGAGAGAGAGAGAGAACGAACGAACGAACGAACGAACGAACGAATTTTATTTTCAGAGGGTAATGGAATAAGCATCACTGCTTTTTTACATCCAGCCCTCCGGGGCCAAAAGAAATTTAAGAAAGGAAAGGAAAACAACAACAACAAAATATTGATTAATATAAAATAATGGAAAATCACTCTTAAATATGACATGAAAATACAAAAGGATACAAAATCTATGTACAGAGGGAACACCGACAGAAGGTGTGGGAGACGGTGGGGGTGGGAGTGGGATGGGGTGGGATGGGGGACAATTAAGAATGAGAGGGCGGGGGGAGAAAAGGAAGAACTGATAAAGAAAATGAAACATTTACACAGAACAGTTATTGGTACATCTTTGGGCAAAGTGGTGTAAGATCAGGCAGATACATCAAGTACGTGAAAAGACTGGATTTAAACTTACTAGTGTTTGGTTCGTTTTTCAGTTTTTCTGGGATATTATTCCACAGCCACCCACCAGAATAAGCAAGGCTTGATTTGCATAAATTAATTGATGGGAAAGGGAGATTTATTTTATGCGAATGACGATGATCATTAGAATAAATATATTCCTTAAATAGGAAGGAGCACTGCCGTGTAGTATTTTATGCATAAAGAGTGCTTTGTTGTACAATAGTTTGGTCTTAAATGGAAGGATACCTGCTCGTTCATAATCAGGGTGCCCTAGCGAGGGTTCATCAATAGTTATTTTGACAGCTCTCTTATATATACTAGTCAATGGTTTAAGCAACTTATTGCTCGCTAAATCCCAGAGTGTCGAGGCATAGTCAATATTTGGTTGAATATAAGATTGAAAAAAATAATTTTCTGGTGTGATAATCTAAAAAGTTTTTTTTATCTGCTAGAGAGAGAGAGAGAGAGAGAGAGAGAGAGAGAGAGAGAGAGAGAGAGAGAGAGAGAGAGAGAGAGAGAGTCAGTGAAACGGACTGGGATGGGGGATGGAGATAAGGAAGATTGTAGGGTTGGAGACTTTTCTAGATTTCAGTAGCAGACTGAGTTGAGAAAAAGGGTAGGTGGGCTTGAGGGTTTACGGTCAGACAGGGAGGGAGGAGAGGGGAGCGACGAGGGGTTCATAACCTCTTCAAACGGCAGTGCAGACATTTTCACACAGAAACAGGCAGGTCTTTCAGGCACAGATCTCCATCCAGACAGAAACGCTAAGGAGTTTGAACTTGCTGTCTTCTTCAGATCTTGTTTTGAAACTCGTAGCTGTATACTAGTAAACTTATTGTAAGAACCACAACTTGTGAAGAGCCTTTTGCTTGTTTGCCTATCTAATCTGCTAAACGGATGGTTTGATTAATGCAGAAGAGCCTTTTGCTTGTTTGCCTATCTAATCTGCTAAACGGATGGTTTGATTAATACAGAAGAGCCTTTTGCTTGTTTGCCTATCTAATCTGCTAAACGGATGGTTTGATTAATACAGAAGAGCCTTTTGCTTGTTTGCCTATCTAATCTGCTAAACGGATGGTTTGATTAATGCAGAAGAGCCTTTTGCTTGTTTGCCTATCTAATCTGCTAAACGGATGGTTTGATTAATACAGAAGAGCCTTTTGCTTGTTTGCCTATCTAATCTGCTAAACGGATGGTTTGATTAATGCAGAAGAGCCTTTTGCTTGTTTGCCTATCTAATCTGCTAAACGGATGGTTTGATTAATGCAATCATTCACAGATGCATTTATTTGTTTGTTTGTTTACGTATTTGTTCCTGTATTTTTTATCCATCACATTCCATTTACATTTACTTATCAGGGTGTTTCTTTTCCCTTTTTTGCCTTAACTAGGCTGACCCTGGAGAAAGGTCCAGTGACGGTGAGGAAAGACCCACTGACCACAGGGAAAGTCCTGTTGACAGTGGGGAAAGACTACAACTTTGGATTCTCTCTTGAGGGCACATAAGACCGTATGGCGAAAGCTTGGCTGCGTCTGGAGTGGGACTGTCTTCATCTGTCCGTGGGCAGGGGTGGTTGGGTCTGTGGGGTGTGCTCGGCAGCTGGAGGGTGGTTTCTTCGCCGGTGGGCTCTGCAGTCATGAAATACGGGCTGGTACACCCATGGGGATGCTACTTTAAGGCTGTTATGGGCTGCATCCTGTAGTCTAATTTACCTCTGTTCAGGAGCAGTTATGTCCCTTGATATCTTAATGGAGTGTCCTGTGCGTGCCTGTACCCATCGTCAACACAGCGCAGGCCTCCAAGGGTGGTACAGGACTGCTCTAAAGGCAGGCGAAGACAGTGCTTCTCTGGGTCCTCCCCAGCACCTTTGGGTGTTCTTTTTCTTCATTTACGTCTTTCCGTAACTATTTAATTTGTTTTGTTGTTGTTCTTGGGTTTTTTTTTGCCACTGCTGTTGTTTCACTTTATCTTTTCCATCATCTCATTTGTCATTGTACAGCCAGTCAATGGATTGGTTAATGTCTAATCCCTCAGTGTCTAGCTGGTCGTTTGCGTTGATTGGAAAAAACTAGTCTGAGCCTTCCCCCCCCCCCTCATATGTGTGAATATTTTTGCATATGACCTCCGTAATTCCCTAGCTTAACATTGTATACATTCCTGGACTGACGTTCTGAAACCACAGAAACTTTCCGAGACACCTTTTTTTTGCTGTCTTACTTTACTGCTCCCTCTGTGGCTTCTTACTTCTTCCAACTCCTCCCACATGCTGACACACGTTTATTATATATAAAAAAAAACCCACTGTGTTTGCTGCAACTATCGTTTCTGGCATCGAGTGGAAATGGCTGTGGCTCTTTCTTATAATGTTTGAGTACCATTCCACTGTTCTTGTTTGCGTGTTTTCGGGGGTTGTTGTTCATATCTGTGAAATGAATATGCATAAAACAAATATACACAGTGACGCATGATCCCTCATTCACTTGTGTAAAAGTACTCCTACAACAAATGTGCGTGAATTTTACTTGGTTATATTCCAGAACATTTCCAATGAAGCACACGGATAATACAGAAACAGGAAAAAAAAGTTGCGGCAAGCACAACACTAACACAACAGGCAAGACAATGTGACACACAGGGATGAAACTGGTGGGAGGTAGACACACAACACTAACACAACAGGCAAGACAATGTGACACACAGGGATGAAACTGGTGGGAGGTAGACACACAACACTAACACAACAGGCAAGACAATGTGACACACGGGGATGAAACTGGTGGGAGGTAGACACACAACACTAACACAACAGGCAAGACAATGTGACACACGGGGATGAAACTGGTGGGAGGTAGACCACAAACACTAACACAACAGGCAAGACAATGTGACACACGGGATGAAACTGGTGGAGGTAGACACACAACACTAACACAACAGGCAAGACAATGTGACACACGGGGATGAAACTGGTGGGAGGTAGACATCTAAACCAAATGATAAAAAACGCACTCCCCCAACTTTCAAAATGATTGAAATATAACTTTTATTGATTATTCTGAATGATCTTTCTGAAATTGGCTATCTTCAACAAGTTTCACTTTTCAACAGAAATGAACAACAAAACTTCATTGTGTTGGATGTTAATTATAGTATGGGTTCAAAAGCTCCTTATCACTGCAATTAAAAAACGGATATTGAAATGCATAATGAAACTCATCACTATGATAAATTACATATTTGGTGCACAATCTTCCTTTGCATTCAGTGCGATGAGTTTGTTCTCTCTGCATGGGCGTTTTGTAGTTCAGATTTCTGTATTGCTTAGCTAAATAGTTGAGGTAGGATTATAAGCTTTTTCTTTGTAAAAATTCAGTAGCTTAAATTAGAGTTCAGGCTGATGAGTTTAGCATACCATACTGATCCTGTACCCGTAGCCTAACTTGGATGATGAAAGAGTGAGTTGAGTGTTCTCTTGAGGAATTCAGCAACCTCTAAAACTGGGAAAAAAAGATTGATAGTAAATGTCGTTACTCGGTTATTTGAACATGAATCTGTGCGTGACACTTGATGAGCTACAACCATTCTTAATGTCTATAATCTTTTCCAAAAATCTAGTATCCGGCGATGGATAAAACTCAACTGTTTATCAAGTCACACAAGCACATGCAAATACATACACGCACCCAGTGGCACACAAGTATGACCGTCTATGCTACTTTATAGCGCCAAAAGACAAGAAGGGGAAAACCGAAGAAGTCCTAGCTGGGCAAGGTGAAGACTGGAGTGGTGGCGACACCTCTATCCTGTTGCGTATGATGACAGGAGAGGAAGATGGAGAGATCACTGGCTGTCCCAATGTCTGATATTATGGCAGGATTTCACAGAAGATGGTGACTGTCATGAGTGTTACGATGCGAAATAATAAAATGCATCATGTTCGTCATTGTCCGGCGTCGTCATTATCGCCTTTTTCATTGTCATCGCCCTCCTTCTCCTTCTCTTCCTCCTCTCCCCCCCCTCCTCCTCCTCTTCATCATCATCATCATCATCATCATCACCCTTATCTTCCTTGATTAGGTTAACCCCAAAATCTATTGAAACCTTGTGTAATCAATGACACACACACACACACACACACACACACACCACACACACACACACACACACACACAATATATATATAATATATATATACCAGTTTAAAATAGGATTTTAAAATGGAAAAATTAAAAACCTACAAGCTTGTTTCAAGCTAAAACGCTCTCCTCAGGGTATGCAATTTGGGCACGCCACCGGTGTTATATATTGTGGTGTGTGGGCGTGTGAGTTCTGTCCGTTGTTACCGTACTTGGCACACAAATTGTTGAAGAGACATTTATTATTCAGAGGGCACTGGTCTTTTTTGTGCAATTACAAGACATCCTTCATCACCCTCTTTGGTTGGTTTTTGGT
>CM031607.1:12355015-12360058 GCA_018398815.1 Conus ventricosus
AATACAAGAAAAGAACAGAAATGATTGGAGTAATGCATGGTCTTGTCCCTCAAATGGTTCCCGTACAACTTGTAATCACTCGATTATCACCCCCCTGAAGGTGACTCTCTCCCATCTTGTCCCAGATTTTAGCGATGCAATCATCGTTCTCTTGGGAGACCAGAATTTGTCAGAAATCTAGATTGAGTATTCCCTGTGTGGTGCCATCCAATGGCAGGAGAGGAATTTGGGAGCGGAGGGAGGGAGACGGAGGAGAAGATGGAGGGGCTGAGATGAAGCTGGGGAAGGTTAGCAAGATCTTCAACTTGACAGAGTGCGATGGTCAAGCAATGATTGACGTGAAACTAAACTTTGGATTTATTGCATATGTGTTACCATGTGTTGAGTAATGAATCTAAGAAGGAGGGAAAGAAACGAAGAGAAGAACAAGACTCAAAAACTTTATTACTCAAGGATAGAGATTTTAGGCAGTGCCTATTCTTCCAATCTGTCCTTGCTATTCTACAACATTCAACTAAACAGACTGCAAATATTAATAATGACAGAAACAATGAAGAATATAGCAACATTATAATATTAACAATAACAATAGTAATAAGAATAATAATTATTTATATATTAAAAAAAAAAAATCCATTACAAAATTACACAAACACAGTCAGACACGTACGCGCGCGCTCACATGCATGCACACGCCCACACAATACACGCACGCATGCGCATACCCACATCCACACCCATACCACACACACACACACACACACACACACACACACACACACACACACACAACACACCTTTTCATTAGCTAATATAGAAGCAAGCATAAAAGTAGGGCGTTGAGACTATGATCAAAAGGTTAGATTTATTGTTCAAGTAAATGTTTAAGTACTGCTGATTTGAAGGACGGCAGTGATTGACATGTTTTGGCAGACGGAGGAAGAGAGTTCCACACAGATGGGCCAAAATATGCAAAATTAGATTTGAACAAATCAATGCGGACACGTGGTAAAATGTAATTATTTGAATCATATCGCGTTGTTGCCATTTGGATAAACTCAGCAAGATATGTTGGCGCCGCATGTTTGCATGGACTTTAAACATTAGTACTGCCTTATTATAGGTCAGTTGGCTCTGCAGTGGTAACATCATTAGTTTTGAGAATTTGCCCGTGGTTGATAGAGACTTGTCGGGAAGAATCAGTTTTAATTCCCCGTCTATGCATAGAGTTGATCTTTTTATGTGATTTTCACCGGCACCACTCCAGACAGTGGACGCATAGTTGATGTGAGAAAGGCAATGGGCTTCAAAAAATAATTTCCGGATATGTGGTTCAACATAATAACTGAGTTTATTGAGTAAAAACAAATTGCGAGCCAACTGTTTGCAAACATGATTTATATGTGATTGCCATTTAAAGTTCTCATCAATGATCACGCCTAAGACACGGTGTTCGGTAACCCGCTCGATCAAGGTTTCACTCATTTTTAGGCTCAACATAAGATGCTGTCGTTGATGTTTCTGTCTCGATGCTAGGACCATACATTTTGTTTTGTGCGGATTAAGGACCATTCGGTTTTGGTTGCACCATTCTAAGACATCAGTGATACTTTGTTGTAACGATATTTGTACAGACATGATGTTTGTATCAAGAACAAGAAGGAATGAGAAAAGAACAAGAAGAAAAATGGGGGAAAAATGACTATATTTGTCATCATTACCATAAATGAGGAAAATGATAATCGTCATTCTCATCGTCATTAACATCATCTTGATTATGATATTATGCATACATTATGAATTCGAAAAAAATATCCATTCATCCATTTGTTGTAGTGGGAATGTGTGCACAAGTGCAGACATACAGACACACAAACGCAAACCCACATACCCAAACATACACATCTACAAGCTCGCATGGATGCACACACACACACACACACACACACACACACACACACACACACACACACACAGGCAGACAGACAGACAAACAGACAGACAGACAGAGAGAAACAGAGAGAGAGAGAGAGAGAAGCAGTTTCAGTGGGAGGGATGGAGATGAGAATGGGGCCAGACTAGGGAAGACTGTCGGATGTTGGCGACGTTTTGGACTGTCAGTAGTAGACTGAAGTGAGAGAGAAAAAAGGGAAGGCAGGCTTGAAGATTTACAGTCAGAGGGGAGGGAGGAGAGCGGAGCGACGAGGGGTTCATAACCTCTTCAAACGGCAGTGCCGACAGTTCAGACAGAACAGGCAGGTCTTTCAGGCACGGTTCTTTGTGTGTCTTCCAGTCCATGCCGGAATGCCATGGAAAGTCCCAGTGGACATTGCCCACTCAGACAGAAACGCCATGGAATTTGAACTTGTTTTCTTCTTTGGATCTTGTTCACAAACTCGTTCTATACCACCACTAAGCTTATAGTGAGATCCACAAATGATGACAACTCTTTTGCATGCTTGCTTACTTACTGTGTTAACTGATGGTTTGATTCATACATTCATTCATAGACACCTTTTTCTGATTCTTAAATAAATCTTAAATAAATGTTAGCGAACCGCCAAGGGAAACGTGGACAAACGAGTCACAAGACAAAACACGACGCGTTTCGACCTCTTAGGTCTTCTTCAGGCAAGACACAAACAAACAGGACAATGAAAATAAACGAATTTGTCACATAGCTTGATCTCTTCAGCGCAAGGTAGGCAGGCGTTGAATGAAAACGAGGCTGTTAGAAGGGAGATAATGTGTGAGTCAAGGTAGAAATGATGATAATTATATTACTGATTGGAATACTAATAAAGGTCAAATATTGAAATAATGAATTAAGAGACATGATTACTACTACTGTTGGTGATAATAAGGCAATAGCAGTTGTAGTGTGGGAGAAAGGAGAGTGGGTCAGAGGGTTCTTAAGCACCATGGTTGCCGTGGTAACAGTCTTCGTGGCGATGGCGATGGGATGTCAATACTAACAATAGTATTACTGATGATACTGCTAACAACTATTGTGAAGGTAAAGGTCATAAAAGCAGTGGTAATCCTGTCTTAATTTATTATTTCTCTATTTTGACCTTTATTAGTATTCCTATCAGTAATATAATTATCATCATTACTGCCTTGACTCACACATCATCTCCCTTCTAACAGCCTCGTTTTCATTCAACGCCTACCTTGCGCTGAAGAGATCTAAGCTAAGTGACAAATTCGTTCACTTTCATTGTCCTATTTGTTTGTGTCTTGCCTGAAGAAGACCTAAAAGGTCGAAACGCGTCGTGTTTTGTCTTGTGACTCGTTTGTCCACGTTTCCCTTGGCGGTTCGCTAACATTTATTGAAGATTTGACTAAATTTAAAGTAATTGAAAAATGTTCTTTCGTGGCAAGTTTCTTTTGTATGTGCTGAGTAACGTTTCTAGAAATGACAGAAAAAGAAAAGGGATAGAAGAACTATGAGGAAGACAAGAATCAGTGGAGAAAAAAAAGTAATCAAAGTCGTCAATGAGGAGAAAGCTAGTTGTCACTGACATTATTGTCAGCATCATTGTAATTATGTTACATTACACATACATTATAAATCAGAGAAACACCCATCCATTTGTTTGTTCACTCTGTGTAGTCAGTGTGTGCATACACGCACAGACACACATAGTCACGTAAACACACACACACACACACACACACACTCACACACACACACACACACACACACACACACACACACACACACACACACACACACGAGAGAGAGAGAGAGAGAGAGAGAGAGAGAGAGAGAGAGAGAGAGAGAGAGAGAGAGAGAGAGAGAGAGAGAGAGAGAGGGAGAGAGAGGACAGAGACAGAGAAAAGAGAGACAGACAGAGAATGAATGAATGAATGAATGATTTATTCAATAAGGCCAAGGCCCTATCTGAAGGGGGTCAAATCTATGAGAAGTTAACAACAGTAAGAACATCAAAATCAAAATAATCAGTTCACTGAAACAATGTAAAATGTACAAACATGTTCACTCTACTCGCCCTTATTGAGAAAAGGCTCTGATACGTTTTAAATGACTTATATAGATAAATTGCAAACAGAGAGAGAGAGAGAGAGAGATGAGAGAGAGAGAGAGAGAGAGAGAGAGAGAGAGAGAGAGAGAGAGAGAGTCAGTGAAACGGACTGGGATGGGGGGATGGAGATATGGGGAGTTTGTGTTATACTCCCTGTTTGGCTAATATACTTACCATGTCAGACCATAGCATTCAACGGCAGTTAGCCAGCTCTGTCAGGCCGAATTTTATCCGTGGCCAATGCAGTCATAAGACAGTCACGTGACGTCACCCCACTTCCGCCTCCGGAAGAAGCCGGTGTCAACTTCTTCTACCTCATTCAGCGAGGCCTGTGCGCAAGGTAACCCCGAGAACCTTTGCGCTAGAGGGGAAGTAGGGAGGGTATTAGAGTCTGACATGGTAAGTATATTAGCCAAACAGGGAGTAAAACAAACTCCCCATTTTGGCGTCATATACTGTACCATGTCAGACCATAGCAGAATTTAAAGGAATCGGAGGAGGGCGAGCGCCCTAGTGGTTCTCGGGGTTGGCTGTTATGGCTGCATTGGCCGCCACAAAGGAGATCCCTTTAGAACCGTCAGCTCTGGTCATGCGGATATCCCTCAAGTAGAAGTTAATGAAGGGATTTTCCGAACGCCAGTAGGCTGCCTCCAGTAGATGGCGCACGGGGACAGAGTACTGGAGCGCCGTGGAAGTGGCCAGTGCTCTGACCTCGTGGGCCATGGGTGATTGGGCGGGGAGATCCTTGTGCGCCTGAGCGTAGGCAGATCTCACCGTCTTGGAGAGCCACCTAGAGAGAGATCCCGCTGAGATGTCTCTAGTATTGTTGGGGTTGAGTGAGATAAGGAGTCGCCTCGGAGGTGCGCCTGGGGCGAGTACGCTCCCAGTAGTATCTGAGACACCTAGCAGGGCAAGGTCATTGTCCAGATTTCTCCCCTTTCCAGAATCCGCATGGAGCGATGACGGGAGGGAGAGGGGCTGTTCCTGAGAACCT
>CM031607.1:12361058-12368558 GCA_018398815.1 Conus ventricosus
CCTAAAGCCCAACAACAGTTGCTCAGCCACACATTGTTGGATTTGTGTTTAGAACTCAGTGAAGAAGCAACAAATCCGACAGTAAGAGACCATGACCACATTAGTGGAAAGTTCAGGGGAGCAGCGCACAACAACTGCAATCTTCAACTAAAGTTTGAACCAAAGACACTGAAGCTGCCTGTATTCTTTCATAACTTGCGAGGTTACGACTCTCATTCTTATAATGCGAGCAGTAAACGACGCTTTCAGGATAACATGCATTGCACAGTCATCAGAAAAGTACATGTGTTTTCACTTTAAATAACATGTCTTTTTATGACTCTATGCAGCACATGATGGGATCATTAGAGTCGCTGGCTATGTCCTTAAAGTCCTGCCAATAGCGGAAGAAATATTTTGACCCAACTCTTTGTTAGAAAGGGCGTTTACCCTTATGAGTACATGAACAGTTGGGAAAGGTTTGACGAAGACACACTTCCCCCTAAAGGCGCGTTCTTTTCTAGTCTTAGAGAAAAGGACATCAGTGATTCTGATTACCAGCATGCTCAAGATGCGTGGCAGAAGTTAGAGTGCAAAACAATGGGAGACTATCATGATTCATACTTGATGGCTGATGTATGTTTGTTGGCGGACGTCTTTGAAAATTATAGAAAGACCTGCATGAAACATTACAGCTTGGATCCTGCGCATTATATTTCTGCGCCTGGGATGAGCTGGGACGCTTTCTTAAGTTTACGGAGTACAGATTGATTTATTTGTCTGATTACCAATGATTCAGATGATTGAAAACGGATTGCGTGGAGGAATTAGTATGGCGTCGCATCATTACTGTAAAGCAAACAACAAATACTTGGACGACTATGATCCGAGTAAAAGGTCTAACTATCTCATGTATTTAGACGCAAACAATCTGTATGGTTGGGCTATGGCGCAATCGCTTCCATTACGCAACTTTAAAATGTACACTGGTGGTATTAAAAACATTCAAGAATTTGTAGAACATCTGCATACTCTTACAGCTGATCGTAAAAGAGGTCTTATTCTAGAAGTTGACTTAGAATATCCTCATGAACTCCATGACCTGCATAATGGACTATCCATTAGCAGCAGAAAGTCTAAAGACGAATCCAAGAGAGCCGCCTAAACTTGTGCCTAATCTTCGAGGCAAAAAAAATTATGTCTGTCATTACAGACTTCTACATTTTATTTAAGACATGGTTTGAAGTTGACAGCTGTTCATCGTATAATTGCTTTTGATCAAGAACAGTTCATGAAACCATACATCATGAAGAACACCGATCTCAGAACTAAATCCACAGATGCTTCAGAAAAAGACTTTTTCAAGCTGATGAACAACAGCTGTTTTGGAAAGACTATGGAGAATCCACACAAGCGTAAAGATGTTAGATTAGTCACCAGAGAAAACGAAGCAATTAAGCTGACTTCAAACCTAATTATCAGGACTTTAGAAGATTTCATGATCAGCTTTTGGCATAATGATGAAAAAAAGAAAGTCAAATTAGACAACCTGTATTTATTGGGTTTACCGTTTTAGAATTATCAAAGCTTTTGATGTTAGAATTTCTTTATGACTACTTTAAACCCTTGTATCCAGAGTCCAGAGTACTTTCACAGATACAGACAGTTTTGTTATAGATATCCTTACTGAAGACATCTATAAAGACAGGGAATTAGAAGTAGCTAAAGAAGCGAGTGGATGGTACGACACATCCGATTACCCTAAAGAGTCGCCCTTTGCATTCAATTACTAACAAGAAGGTTTTAGGAAAGATGAAGGATGAATTATCGGGAAAAGGTGATTAAGGAGTATGTGGGGTTAAGGTCAAAAATTACAGTATTTCGACCCAGGAGAAAACCATTAAGAAAGCAAAGGGAATATCCCGCGTGTTGTGCAGTCAAAAAATTTTCGCATGACAACTACAAAGAAGAAATTGTTGGCAAAAAGACTTTTTCATCATGACAACGTAAAACTTGCGATCAAATCTACATGAGATCAACACAACTGTTGTAACAAAGAAGTCTTTTAGATAGAAAAAAACACAAAACGTGTGTTTTTTAATCCAGAGTTTTCATATCAATAGGGCACTGGAGGACCGCATAATTGTATAAAATTCTTCGGGTTTATATTTTTCATCAACTTTATCTATAAGATCAATCTTTAGCTTCCCCCAAATTTCTTTAAATCTTTTCTCATGTTTGCTTGATGCGTTCGAATTTTTTTTATTATTTAAAGATATTCTTTTTCCCAATTTGGGGGTTTGAGTTGTAGGGGACTGGATGATTTAGAATGCATTAAATAATCTTCATAAATGTTCCCTAATAGCATTACACGTATGAAATGATTCGTATCATTTCCAAGGTCTCTTCCTTTCCCATTCTTGTTTCATTCTGCGCTTCCTTCTGAGCTTCCATTTTAAACTAAAATATATTTTACGTAAATTAACAAAGGCAACTGGAACTGTGTCTGGTAGGATTATCTGCAGTTCTTCTTTTACAAAAGACTTCGAGGGCGGGTTGTTTTGTGTGTCAGTTTCTCGTAAATAATACACGGGCGGATTCATTTTTACAATTCTTTTTATTCATACGGATCAACACTCCAAACTGGATCGGTTGCCCTGATGCGATTGTCCCTTCTGCTTCCCCCGGTAAATAAAGGTACCTTACTTTCAAACCAAACGGTAATAGTTTGCTGGATGAAGACTCCCCTTTTCAGCAACATCTATTGTTTGTTTTTTGATTGCTTGTACTGGTTTTAGCCCTTTAAATTCTTCATTATTCATTGCGCGCAAAATGAGGGCAGTCTTCTAACCCATTCTGTGTTGTGAGAATTGTCAAAAAGCTCTCTGTGATACTGGTAGGAAAAGTCTTTCAGCTAACTGTTTGTTAAAGTTTTAACAAAAGCCTGTGATCTGTAAACTCCTGGAATGCCTCTTTTAATGGTAACTCTATGTTTTAACAATAATTGATTCACTTGCCCTTTAAATTCTTTCCCATCATCAACTTGAATCATGCGAGGATAAGTTAAAGGACCCCGTTGGTATATCATTGTATGGCAACAGCAACAGCATAAGCACTTTTTGGGTGTTAACGGTTCTGCATCTTTATATCTTGAAGCTATGTCAATGACTGTGAGTGCGTACTTAAATCTTTTTCGTCTAATCGTATCAGAGGGTAAATATAGAAGGCCATTTGATGGGTGTCGTTCGGAGTTGTATTGAAAAAGTGGTGGTCTCTGTTTCGTCTAGGTGCAGGTAAAAAAATTTCCCAAATCGCTTTTTAGATAACCATTCCTTTGCTTTTTGTTCACTGACTCCCGCTGCTTGGCTTAGCTTTTTGTGCTGTTATTCCCTTCCAATTTCCTTTTGGCGAATAATAGATTTGTCCATTTTTATTCAGCCAATATTATGCGCAACAAAATACACAATGGTCTACCTAAGATAACAAAAAACGATTTCTTGCATCTTTTGTTTTCTGATGGTTGATAAAAGTCACTGAATTTTGGTGGGGGAAAATGTTTCGATTGGTTTGCCTGTTACAAGATAATATTCTTTTATTGCCTGGTCAACATCTTTAAATGTGTAAGCTGCATGTCCCTGTTTTTTAGTGTGTTATTAATAAAATCTAACTGCTCAATTCTATGCTTTTCATAGTTATCTTGTGCTGCAGCTAGTTGCTCCAAAAGCTTTGTTATGTCTTTTTTCTCTCCATCATCCCTTTGTTTACTAAATGGCGTAATTACTTCCGCTAAAGCAAGCGCTTTCCCACCACAGCGCCACCTATCATCATTACGAGTGAAACCCAATTTTTTATAAATGTATTTTTTTTTTACATATTATACTGCTGGAATTATTCCTTGCTTGACTAAAAATCTTTCGTAGCAAATGAAGCTGTAATAAGCAATCAGTTTTGCTGAATCTCAAAGCCAAATTTTGCCAAGATCTGCTGGTTTTATTTTTTAAACAAGCTTTTACCAAGCATTGTGTATCCTATACTTAGACCTCCAATAACGGCAGAATGGTATACAAGGTTGCAACAGTTTTTCAGCGCTCATTTTTAAAAATAAAATAATTATAATTAATAAAAAACATGAACACCGATGATCTATTAAACCTTCCTGAACTTATAAATTACAAATGCCCGGGTTTGATGAGCAAGCTATAATGCCCAAAAAAGGAAAGACTGTATTCTTTGGCGGCAGTGGAAAAACAAAACAGTTCCTCGGAACTGATTCAGCATAGAACAGATTAAAACAGATTCGCCGCAAGACATTTATAAAGTATCAAAAACAGGTATGAAGCGCGCTGGGGTCGAGAATGGTAAAAGCGTTGGGCAAAGGGTTTCTTAGTTTGTACACTAAACTAGTCAGTAGATTTGCTCCCATTGATTCTGAACAAGATTTTATGTATGATTTAAGCAGGATCCAGTTTTAACAAAGTCATTAGAGCCCTCTAGGATTTGATTTATACTACGATTTGGAACATTGTTATCGCCGTTAATCATGGGATTAATTACTTATAATCATATAGATTTTATTTCCCTTCAAAATGAACGAGCCAGAAAATCAGCAGAAACGGGAAAACTTGAATCAGGTGAAAGTGTCACTAAAAACACCTCATCCTGGAACGCATTGCGGCAGGAAAAAATTAGCTGAGTGGAACAAAAAAAAAAAATTTTACAGTTACAATCACAAAATATAATCATCATGAAAACATAACGCCGCCAACAGTTGATTAAATGCCAGCAAATAAAACCCCAAATATGATTCAAGACCTACAGCGCCAAAGTCTTCAGGGAATATTGAACTTAAAACTGTTGCCATTTTTAGCGCCCTTGCTGCTGTTGGGGCGGTTATTACGGTTATAAAATTATATAAAGAATGGCAACAAAAACCAAAGTCCAAACAATCTCAACCATTAAATGCAAAAGACGAACACAACAGCACGCCAGGAACGCCAAAAACAAAACATCATTTTGATCCATTTTTTAATGCAAATATTTTTAAAATTTTTTTGATAAAAATAGATCATGGCGGATTTTTAAATTTGTTAAGTCAAAAAATTTAAAGACATGGAAAGTCTATAAAAGACATTTCCATAGACCCAGAATTGTAATCAATGCGGTTGCTTAGGATGTAAGAACTTCATTAAGATCTATGCTGACCGATTTCGCGCAGAGGACGCTGAGCAAGACATCCTCAACAAATTGACGCATTTTTGAAGGCGTGTGTGTACTAATATTAGACATCTACTATTAAAGATAAAAAAAAACATAGATTGAATTTTTTTTTGATAGATTAACTTGAATAAGAACTTAGTTGTACTTAGAGATGACTTAGTTATTGATCTTAGGTTAACTTGGGTAAGAAACTTGAGGATGACTTGAGGACAAACTTAAAGTAAGAACATAGAAGTTGGACTTGGGATGACTTGAGGATGACTTGAGGAAAACTGAGGATGACTTGAGTAAGAACTTAAAGTGACTTGAGGATAATTGGAACAACTTGAGTAAACTTTAGAAGTGACTTGATTAAAAACTTAATAAGAACTTGAGGTGTCTTAAGGGACCTTTAAAAAAAAAAATTTTTAAAAATTTTTTTTAATTTTTTTTAATTTTTTGTTTTTTTTTTTTTTTATTTTTATTTTTTTAATTTTTTTATTTTTTTTAATTATTTTTTAATTTTTTTTAATTTTTTTAAAAATTTTTAAATTTTTTTTAATTTTTTTTAAAATTAAAAAAAAATTTTTTTAAAAATTTTTTAAAATTTTTTTTTTTTAAAAAAAATTTTTAAAAAAAATTTTTTTAAATTTTTTTTTTGACTTAAGGTACTGAAAGTTTTTATCTCCCTTTAATTATGCAAAAAAAATAATTACCTCCCCTGAATAAATTACTATTTAAGAAAAGGAGAGGAATGATTAAAAAAAGTTGTGTTTTTGTTTTAATTTGCTAAAGTTTTTAATAAAAATTTTGACAAAGTAGCTATAAAAAAGAACTTAACACTTTTGTTGTTTAATTTTTAAAACAATTCTGTTTTGAAAAAAAACAATTTTAATAACCCCCCAATTTGCATAAACACCATAAAATTTGAAGCTTTCATTTGTACAGTAATAATTAACCCAAAAAAGGTAAAGTTAATTCCCTCGGTGGTTTTGTCTTGTTTGTGTGGGTTCTGAAAAGTCTAAATTTGGCCCTCTTCTTGCCCTATATACCCTCCCATTTTCGTTTTCGTCAGGTCATGGCGGGGGCTAAAACGCCCAAACCCAATTGTTGTCGGGGTCACTGGCGCGGCTATAAACCCCCGCAAACCACAATGTGTTGCCTAGGAAGGGCCATGAAAAGGGGGTGGAGAATTGCCCAAATTAAAAACTGAAAGAGAAAACCCAAGTTAAAATCCCACTTTTAGGGGCAAAACCCCCCCAAAACCCCCCCTTCCATCTACCACATTAACTGTGATCCTCTGGATTGGCTTTGGGCCCGGGGCCATGGGGTCTCAAGTTAGCCCCATGTGCTAGAGCGAAATTTTTGCATTTTTTTGTATTGAAAATATCAGGAAAAACACGGTTTAAGCAAAAAAAAACTAAAAAGTTTAATAAATTAGTATTGAAAACGGTAATCCTACCAGTATGTATTTTTGTAGGGTCGTTTTTTTTTTTTGGTTATAAACATGCTTTATAAGAACTATAATATGCCGCTTTTGGACGAGACCGGCCAAGGCCGGTTGGGAGAGGGGGTTGACCAGAAGGGGCATATTATATTTTCTCTGGCTTTCAATGGACAAAAACCCGCACACATGCGCTCTACTTTTTATCCCATCGAGATGCCCTTCGACCAAAAAAAAAAACAAAAGAGAAGAGAGAGAGAGGAGAGAGAAGAGAGAAAAGGAAGAGAAAAGGGGAGAGAGAGAAGAGAGAGAGAGAAAAGCAAAAAAAAAGAAAAAAACAGAAATGATCACGGGATGCACACCCTTGTATCCCAAATGGTTGCCGCGCAATTTTAAACAGCTCATTATACCGATTTTGACAATTTCCCTCCCCTGAAGTGATTCTGTCCCTTCTTGTCCCAAATTCTAGCGATGCTATCCTCGTTCTCTTGGGAGACCAGAATTTGTCAGGAATCTAGACTGAGTTTTCTAGTCAGTCATCCCGTGTGGTGGCATCCAAAAGACTGGGGGGGAAGTGGGGGGGGGTTTGGAGGGAGACGGAGGAGAGGATGGAGGGTCAGAGAAGATGCTAGATCTTTAATTTAACAGAGTGCAATGGTCAAGCGATGATTGACGTGAAACTAAACTTTGAATCATTGCACATGCACTACCGTGGCAAGTCTTTTTCTTGATGTGTTTGGTAACTGTTCTAAGAAGGGAGAGAGAGAGAAAAAGAACAGAAGAGGGAAAGAGAAAGAGAACAAGAAGAATAATAATAATCGAAAAAAAAAACATCATCATCATCTAATTCTATCAACGGGGACAAATACAATCAACATTGT
>CM031607.1:12373558-12396058 GCA_018398815.1 Conus ventricosus
ACACACACACACACACACACACCTTTTCATTAGCTAATATAGAAGCAAGCATAAAAGTAGGGCGTTGAGACTATGATCAAAAGGTTAGATTTATTGTTCAAGTAAATGTTTAAGTACTGCTGATTTGAAGGACGGCAGTGATTGACATGTTTTGGCAGACGGAGGAAGAGAGTTCCACACAGATGGGCCAAAATATGCAAAATTAGATTTGAACAAATCAATGCGGACACGTGGTAAAATGTAATTATTTGAATCATATCGCGTTGTTGCCATTTGGATAAACTCAGCAAGATATGTTGGCGCCATGTTTGCATGGACTTTAAACATTAGTACTGCCTTATTATAGGTCAGTTGGCTCTGCAGTGGTAACATCATTAGTTTTGAGAATTTGCCCGTGGTTGATAGAGACTTGTCGGGAAGAATCAGCTTAATTCCCCGTCTATGCATAGAGTTGATCTTTTTATGTGATTTTCACCGGCACCACTCCAGACAGTGGACGCATAGTTGATGTGAGAAAGGCAATGGGCTTCAAAAAATAATTTCCGGATATGTGGTTCAACATAATAACTGAGTTTATTGAGTAAAAACAAATTGCGAGCCAACTGTTTGCAAACATGATTATATGTGATTGCCATTTAAAGTTCTCATCAATGATCACGCCTAAGACACGGTGTTCGGTAACCCGCTCGATCAAGGTTTCACTCATTTTTAGGCTCAACATAAGATGCTGTCGTTGATGTTTCTGTCTCGATGCTAGGACCATACATTTTGTTTTGTGCGGATTAAGGACCATTCGGTTTTGGTTGCACCATTCTAAGACATCAGTGATACTTTGTTGTAACGATATTTGTACAGACATGATGTTTGTATCAAGAACAAGAAGGAATGAGAAAAGAACAAGAAGAAAAATGGGGGAAAAATGACTATATTTGTCATCATTACCATAAATGAGGAAAATGATAATCGTCATTCTCATCGTCATTAACATCATCTTGATTATGATATTATGCATACATTATGAATTCGAAAAAAATATCCATTCATCCATTTGTTGTAGTGGGAATGTGTGCACAAGTGCAGACATACAGACACACAAACGCAAACCCACATACCCAAACATACACATCTACAAGCTCGCATGGATGCACACACACACACACACACACACACACACACACACACACACACACACACACAGGCAGACAGACAGACAAACAGACAGACAGACAGAGAGAAACAGAGAGAGAGAGAGAGAGAAGCAGTTTCAGTGGGAGGGATGGAGATGAGAATGGGGCCAGACTAGGGAAGACTGTCGGAGTTGGCGACGTTTTGGACTGTCAGTAGTAGACTGAAGTGAGAGAGAAAAAAGGGAAGGCAGGCTTGAAGATTTACAGTCAGAGGGGGAGGGAGGAGAGCGGAGCGACGAGGGGTTCATAACCTCTTCAAACGGCAGTGCCGACAGTTCAGACAGAACAGGCAGGTCTTTCAGGCACGGTTCTTTGTGTGTCTTCCAGTCCATGCCGGAATGCCATGGAAAGTCCCAGTGGACATTGCCCACTCAGACAGAAACGCCATGGAATTTGAACTTGTTTTCTTCTTTGGATCTTGTTCACAAACTCGTTCTATACCACCACTAAGCTTATAGTGAGATCCACAAATGATGACAACTCTTTTGCATGCTTGCTTACTTACTGTGTTAACTGATGGTTTGATTCATACATTCATTCATAGACACCTTTTTTCTGATTCTTAAATAAATCTTAAATAAATGTTAGCGAACCGCCAAGGGAAACGTGGACAAACGAGTCACAAGACAAAACACGACGCGTTTCGACCTCTTAGGTCTTCTTCAGGCAAGACACAAACAAACAGGACAATGAAAATAAACGAATTTGTCACATAGCTTGATCTCTTCAGCGCAAGGTAGGCAGGCGTTGAATGAAAACGAGGCTGTTAGAAGGGAGATAATGTGTGAGTCAAGGTAGAAATGATGATAATTATATTACTGATTGGAATACTAATAAAGGTCAAATATTGAAATAATGAATTAAGAGACATGATTACTACTACTGTTGGTGATAATAAGGCAATAGCAGTTGTAGTGTGGGAGAAAGGAGAGTGGGTCAGAGGGTTCTTAAGCACCATGGTTGCCGTGGTAACAGTCTTCGTGGCGATGGCGATGGATGTCAATACTAACAATAGTATTACTGATGATACTGCTAACAACTATTGTGAAGGTAAAGGTCATAAAAGCAGTGGTAATCCTGTCTTAATTTATTATTTCTCTATTTTGACCTTTATTAGTATTCCTATCAGTAATATAATTATCATCATTACTGCCTTGACTCACACATCATCTCCCTTCTAACAGCCTCGTTTTCATTCAACGCCTACCTTGCGCTGAAGAGATCTAAGCTAAGTGACAAATTCGTTCACTTTCATTGTCCTATTTGTTTGTGTCTTGCCTGAAGAAGACCTAAAAGGTCGAAACGCGTCGTGTTTTGTCTTGTGACTCGTTTGTCCACGTTTCCCTTGGCGGTTCGCTAACATTTATTGAAGATTTGACTAAATTTAAAGTAATTGAACATGTTCTTTCGTGGCAAGTTTCTTTTGTATGTGCTGAGTAACGTTTCTAGAAATGACAGAAAAAAGAAAAGGGATAGAAGAACTATGAGGAAGACAAGAATCAGTGGAGAAAAAAAAGTAATCAAAGTCGTCAATGAGGAGAAAGCTAGTTGTCACTGACATTATTGTCAGCATCATTGTAATTATGTTACATTACACATACATTATAAATCAGAGAAACACCCATCCATTTGTTTGTTCACTCTGTGTAGTCAGTGTGTGCATACACGCACAGACACACATAGTCACGTAAACACACACACACACACACACACACACTCACACACACACACACACACACACACACACACACACACACACACACACACACACGAGAGAGAGAGAGAGAGAGAGAGAGAGAGAGAGAGAGAGAGAGAGAGGAGAGAGAGAGAGAGAGAGAGAGAGAGAGAGAGAGAGAGAGAGAGACAGAGACAGAGACAGAGAGACAGACAGAGAATGAATGAATGAATGAATGATTTATTCAATAAGGCCAAGGCCCTATCTGAAGGGGGTCAAATCTATGAGAAGTTAACAACAGTAAGAACATCAAAATCAAAATAATCAGTTCACTGAAACAATGTAAAATGTACAAACATGTTCACTCTACTCGCCCTTATTGAGAAAAGGCTCTGATACGTTGAAATGACTTATATAGATAAATTGCAAACAGAGAGAGAGAGAGAGAGAGAGAGAGAGAGAGAGAGAGAGAGAGAGAGAGAGAGAGAGAGAGAGAGAGAGTCAGTGAAACGGACTGGGATGGGGGGATGGAGATATGGGGAGTTTGTGTTATACTCCCTGTTTGGCTAATATACTTACCATGTCAGACCATAGCATTCAACGGCAGTTAGCCAGCTCTGTCAGGCCGAATTTTATCCGTGGCCAATGCAGTCATAAGACAGTCACGTGACGTCACCCCACTTCCGCCTCCGGAAGAAGCCGGTGTCAACTTCTTCTACCTCATTCAGCGAGGCCTGTGCGCAAGGTAACCCCGAGAACCTTTGCGCTAGAGGGGAAGGTAGGGAGGGTATTAGAGTCTGACATGGTAAGTATATTAGCCAAACAGGGAGTAAAACAAACTCCCCATTTTGGCGTCATATACTGTACCATGTCAGACCATAGCAGAATTTAAAGGAATCGGAGGAGGGCGAGCGCCCTAGTGGTTCTCGGGGTTGGCTGTTATGGCTGCATTGGCCGCCACAAAGGAGATCCCTTTAGAACCGTCAGCTCTGGTCATGCGGATATCCCTCAAGTAGAAGTTAATGAAGGGATTTTCCGAACGCCAGTAGGCTGCCTCCAGTAGATGGCGCACGGGGACAGAGTACTGGAGCGCCGTGGAAGTGGCCAGTGCTCTGACCTCGTGGGCCATGGGTGATTGGGCGGGGAGATCCTTGTGCGCCTGAGCGTAGGCAGATCTCACCGTCTTGGAGAGCCACCTAGAGAGAGATCCCGCTGAGATGTCTCTAGTATTGTTGGGGTTGAGTGAGATAAGGAGTCGCCTCTGGGAGGTGCGCCTGGGCGAGTACGCTCCCAGTAGTATCTGAGACACCTAGCAGGGCAAAGGTCAATGTGTCCAGATTTCTCTCCCTTTCCCAAGATATCCGTCATGGAGCGGATGACGAGGGAGGAGAGAGGGGTGCCTGGTTCCTGATTTTAGCTAAGAACTCTGGAAGGAACTTGAGAGAAACTGAGCCGTCCCTGTGGAAGGCGATATCTCTGGGATCACCGCTGAGGGCGTGGATCTCACTTCGTCTTCTGGCCGAGGCCAGGGCGAGGAGAAAGGTGGTCTTAAAAGAGAGGAGGGTCAAAGGGAATAGACGCAATGGGTTCAAAAGGGGGCTTTCAGAGGGCGTCGAGGACGATGAAAAGGTCCCAAAGGGGAATGCGCCTAGGGACTGGGCTTCCCGTAGAGCAACTCCTCTAGAGACCTCTCTGACAGCAGGAAGTCATTGTCAAAAGACGGGCCGCCCAGTTGGCGAATGGTGGTGCAGATAGCTGATCTGTAGCCCCGAATGGAGCTAGCTGACAGCTTAAGTGAGGAAGATAGGTGGGACAGGAAATTGCCTATCTGGATGTTGGAGGGGCAGTCCTGGGGAACCGAGTTATCTAAGCACCAGGTTACCCATTTCTCCCACCGGTAATTGTAGAGGGACTCGGTGCTGGCTCTGCGAGATGCCGAGGCTAAGTCCCTCAATCCCTGAGAAGCCCCTGCCCCGGCTTGTGTGTCTAGGACGGACTGGGTCCTGTCCGAGTGGGGAGTGGATGAAGATGTTCGCAGTTGGGCTGGCATAGCAGCCACGCGTGTAGGCGAAGCATCTTGGGATTGGAGTGAGGAAGACCCGTACGGGGTTGTCTCAACATGTCCCACCGAGGGCTGAGCCATAGAGGTGGAACGTGAGTGAGGGACTTGAGGTCTGGGAACCAAGACTGGGCCGGCCACCACGGGGCTATGAGGAGCAGCCTGGGTTTCTCCAGCCTCGCTTTCCTGATCACCTTGTGTAGGATAGGAAAGGGGGGAAAGGCGTAAGCCAGTAGGCCCGTCCAAGGGAGGGAGAGCGCATCGACTGCATACGCCTGAGGGTCCGGGACGGGGGAGACGTACAGGGGCAGGCGGTGGTTGAACCTGGTGGCAAACAGGTCGATCATGGGCACAAACCAATGTTCCCACACCACAGACAGGGTTAGTCTGTTGAGGGTCCACTCCGTGTGGAGTAGAGACTTTGAGCGGCTGAGGGAATCCGCCAGGATGTGTGTGTGTTCCTGCTATGTGTCTCGCGCGGAGGGTGATCCCCCGCGCGTGACACCAGCGAAGGAGGGCCTCTGTTCTCAGGGAGAGGCTGATGGAGCGTGCCCCCCCCCCCCCCCTTTGTTGACATAACAAGCTACCGCCATGTTGTCCGTGAGAAGGAGAACATGTCGGTGTGCGACCTTGTGCTGGAAGTGGAGAAGGGCTAGCCTGACCGCTTCCAGCTCCAAGATGTTGATGTGGAGGCGGGCAGTTTGTGAGTCCCACTCCCCTGAGGTATGACCGTCCTCCAAGTGGGCCCCCCAGCCTAGGTTTGAGGCGTCTGTGTACAGTTCCAGTGGTTGGGTTGGGAGGGAGATGGGGACCCCGGTTGAGAGAGTGCCGGGATTGAGCCACTCCTCTATCGCCGAAATAAACCAGTGCCCGAGGGGAATGCCCTGGTCCCAGCGGTCGGAGGTCTGCGACCAACGTCGACGGAGCTCCCTTTGAAGTTGGCGTTTGGGGACTCGCCCCAGGGGAATGAGGGAGACAGGGACTCCTCTTTCCTATGGGGGAGGACAGGTTCTGGCCGAGGTGTGGGGTGCCTGTGATAGGCGGGAGATGAGGTCCAGTATGCGTGTGGACCTCTCCGGGGTCGGGGAGACTATCATGGAGATTGTCACACCAATGGGGTGCTGATTTAACAACTCGCCTCAGCTAAAGGGAAACTCGCCGACAACTCAACACCCACACTTCACGTCGGATTAAAAGAAAAAATATAATTTTCAAAAATCTTCAATCACAAATGATGTATGTATGTCTGTATGCGTGATTATGAATATGTTTCTTTTTTTTTTTTTACATGGTGTGATGTCTTGCAGTGCTCTTTCTTTATATCTCGCGTGACCCTTCGACGTCTGTTGTCCCCCCAAAGACGACGCTGACTGTGATGTTTTGACCCGTCTTGCTCTTCTGGAGGCGCCAGTCCAAGACGGTCCAGTTGATAGACCCCAAGAGGCGTCAACCCCCAAAGACAGTCCAGTCGGTCAGACTTCCGGTAGGGGTTACAGAAGAACCAGAGAAGAAAAACAACCAAACAAAGAAAGCAGCAACCCCCTGCACAGGAGCAAGTGCATCAGTGTCCATTTCCACGAGTAATCTCCCGCAGCAGATTTGGTTTGTGTATTTTATTTGTTAATATAAAAGACAGCGTGACCACACAAATGCACACAACCTAGTGCGTAGTGCATGTTGGCATGTGTCTACTGCGGTACGATGACGTAATAAATAAAAAGAAGATGCAGATGGAACGATACATGAAATGAGAATGACCCCCACTCCACCCTAGGGCGCACTCTCCTCCATCTGCAATAAAGATGAAAATTTCAATGATCAAGCTAACCACGTGGGGCCAAATGTGTTACCGAACAATAAACTTGGATATAAAAAATTTTTTAACATATGGATTTTGATGTACGTGCGACAATCTTCGCACAAAAAAACTATACATCCATTCAATAAACCAATTGAACATATTCCCCTCTTGACAAACCTTGTCTACATAACAAATATAATAATATAAGGAGTGTGACTAGACTCACTTGGTAAAAAGGGGGGAGCACCGAGCGCATGCCCAGAGTTTCCTGACCCCCAAAGCGACCCCAAGCGTGCCAGAGTCCCTAGATGTCAGGTCGGGGTCGGTCCTCTGCGCGCCGATACGTGGTTTTCAGCACTAACCCGGGCCACGGTAAGTTGAGACTGATCGATTCGAGTTCTCAACGTTGTTTCCTCCGCTGACTTGCGGTATATGCAAGATAAAACGTCTTCTTGAGTTCCGATTATTTGCCCGTTGACTGGTGCTGCTTTCTCCAGTCCCCCAATAACCAACGGGTCCTTTTCTTTCCCGTCATTTCCTTAGAGAGATTCTTGACGACGATGCTTAGCAATGACACATGAAGATTTGATGCACGTCGAAAAGCTGATGTTACTTTCTGTGGATTCGCAGCGCGATAAAATAAAATAAAATACATACAAGCGACGTGGTGTTTTGAAACTGCTTCGGTATGAGAAAAAAATGTTTTTAAATGCGATTTTGAGCAGCCTGGACAATTTTTTGGGCGTCAGGGCATACGTGAAGAGCTGTGACGTAATTTGTGGTGACGATAAAAGATGCGGAGTCTATGAGGAAATCCAGAATTGTCTCAGGTGTTTGGTCGAGAGGGCTGTCGCGTTACTTTATATGCCCCCGCTTAAGATTAACAGGGTCTTTAAACACTCTTTAATCCAGATAAGCCCAAAGACTAAACAACTGGCTTGACCAACCAATGAACGAGAGTTAAAAATTCGTTCATTAACAATTTATAAATTCAAACTTCACCATAATAACCAACAATTGTATCCCATCATAACCTTTCTACCCTGCCAATGAATGAAACTATATTATTTTCTTGTAAAGATCAAACGAAATATGTCATAGCACATGTTAGGTCCATAAACGTCAAACTTGCGAAGCTAAATTCGTGTCCTGAGACACGACTTACCTCCCTTAGCTAAATTAGCAGCACGGGCCCAATTTCAAGAGAATTTAGAATAGGAGCATATATATTTCTAACATACCAGAATCAACACGAATGGAATTAAATGGGTTCCACATATGTCACCCAGGTGCCTAAGTCTCTTATTCCTTAGGCACTAGTGCTCTATGATGGGTAGCAAAAACGAAGCCTCTTGTTCCTATAAACGGTGAATAGATAGCACCCGACATCTGCTGGAACACGCTCTCCCCCTATGATGAAGACCAGCACGATGCCAAATCGAGCATTTCCCCAACCCCACTTGTGCTATGATGGGCACATAAACCATTTGTTCTTAACAATGCTGAAAAAAGTGCAAAGTTTGGCACCCACATAAATTTTAAACCCAACTCATACTCCTACGTGGGGTTTTTTATGTGATGCCAAACAAGTGTTCTCCTAACACTCCAAGTGTGCAAAGATGGGCACAAAAATGTTCATGCCACTGTGCATAAAACGAATCTTGTTACCGTATGTGTAACAACTCACCTCTTTACAAAACTCCTGACGCAAGAACGATCCCGGTCCAAATAAAAACTATCATAGAAAATACTCCCACATTATCCCTGATCAGCCAGCTTGCTAATCAACTCAATTAGTCTGTACTTTCTAATAATAAAGGTATGGACACACATTTCCTCAAAATTGCGTTTTATATTGACTGCCAAATTATAATCCATGTCCCACTTGCAGTATTATTTTCGACTGACTCATCATCTAAAAACTCATTCATAAAATGCAGTACATAGGGACTCCCATTTTAATTCTATAAAATGTAGCAAGGACACACTGCCGAACTAATTAACAAATTCGCAACACATGTGACTTACAACCACATATGAACTTGCTATGTTTGGATCATACTTTTTAGTGAATCCTTGACATGTAGTCAGCCCAATGTTTTCTTCTCCTGAAATTAACTCGAAGAGAGAGGAATGCTGCTGCAGTTGTAGTGCCCAGCGCTGAGTCTTCCATTGTCAGTCTTTGATCTCTTGAGATACTAAAGCGGGCGATGGTCTGTTTCCATGTGAAATGTACACCAAAACCCAAATACGGCTCAAATTTCTTAATTGCCTACGACGCCTAGACTTCCTTTTTATGGTGGAGTAGTTCTGCTCTGCCTTGTTCAGTTTCTTGCAAAGTAGGCACAGGCCTTAGATCTCCGTCCTTTTCTTGTGGGAGTACTGCCCCAGACCCTTGTCTGAAGCGTCGGTTCTCAAGACGTATTCTTTCCTACAATCTGGTAAAATTTGACTAGGGTTTCTTTGCAAGACTCTCTTTCAGAGCACTGAATGCTCGCTCACATTCAGAATTTATTTCACCAGATCTGGCTTTCCTTTTTTGGGTTGCGTCCGTCAGCGGGTGGCAATCTCGGCAAATTTTGGAATAAATTTCCGATAATAGCCTGCTAATCCCAAGAAAGCTCTGACTGTTTCTTAGTCTGCGGCCTCTCTGCATTCAATAGCCTCTCAACTTTGTCCGATTCTGGCTTGAGAGTGCCTTTGGGCAAGTTGTGCCCAAAGGAAGACAGTTCCTTAAACCTAGGAAACTTTTTGAGGGCTTTGCGTTAAACCTTCCTCCTTCAGTCTCTTGAGGACTGATTCAATTGCTGTGATGTGTTCATTCCAATCCACGCTAGCAATCGGACATCATCGATGAAGTTGTGAATGTCTTCTCTTTTCAGTGGTCCCAGTAGTTTTCTATCATTCGGAAACACCGCACTGGCATTGCGCATTCCAAAAGGCATTCTCTTCCATGTTATATTGTCCCTCTGGTGTGCTGAAGGCCGTTTTCAGCTGATCTTCTTTTTCGCATTGGAATCTGCCAAAAACCCTTACACAAATCGATCTTGGAGAAATACTTGGCTTTATTCAGTTTGGCAAAGATCCCGTCATATCTGGCATAGGCTCAGCGTCGAATTGAGTCACTTGATTTAATTCCTGTAATCGGTACAAATCTGACTGATCCATCCTTTTTCTTCACCAAAACATTGGTGCTTTTGTAGGGTGAAGATGATTTTTCAATGACTCCCATTTTCTCCATCGGAGCAGCTTCTTCTTTGATAATGTTCATCTGTGAGTGTGGCAACGGATATTGAGCACTCGGATGGGGTCATCAGTACTGAGATTGAGTTCGCATTTCTTCAAGTGTAGTAGATCCAGGCAAGTCCGAAAGCACTTCCTTATACTTGAAGATGATTTCCTCAACGTCATTTTTTCTGACTTTGGTTTCAAATTTTCAGAGAGCTTTACCTGAGCGTAGTCTTCTGTTTGTTTAATTTGGAAATAGCGGCATACTTTCTTCACAGAAAATTGTCTGTTTCTTCTTCATGGATGATGACAGACACTTGGCCCCTGGTTTCTTTCCTCTCCTGATATTTCTTGACCCGATTTATGTGATTTTAGTTTTTCTTTCCCCTTTTATTAGTATCTGGTAGTCCACCTTGTTTATTCTTCTTTGGGGACTACAAAAGGACCTTTCCAAGACAGCTGGAGTCTCTTATGCTTGTCCGGAAGCAAGACCAACACTTTATCTCCCTCCTCCAAAGTACGTTCATGTGCCTTCTTATCGTAAGCTTTGACATAACGTTTCTTTGCCTTTCTGGGTTTCCTTGGTCTCCTTTCAAAGCACGCTCGCGTACTCTACTGAGGCTGACTCATGTTCTTGTTCCTCTCTCAGCTGTGCAGGAGTTACTGTGGCTAAGATCGACTGCTTGACCTTGAAACGCTGGCTCATCTCTTTCTTGAGATGTACTCGGGATATCGTTTGACGCCATAGTCACAATATTGGTTCCTCTTTATTTTCCGACTTTGTAGTGGCTGTCGCCACTCTTCTTTCACTGATTTGTTTCCTTCCCTGGTGGCGATAGTTTCATTGGGTTTCATCATGGTCCCCCTGAAATTTGTCTTAGTTGCTTCCTTTTCCCCCGTATCATGGCGCCTCCGCCTTAACTTCAATTGATTTCAATGTCTTAATCTCTGGGGATTTCTCTCATTTCCAAAGATACCGGTACTGGGAGTCTCCGCCACAAGAACTTCAACTTTTCCGTGATAGTATGGTGGTTTCAAGGTTTACAATGGCCGTGGGCTAAATTAGTGTGGAGTTGTTTCGCAAAAAGAACGACTTTACTTCTTCCCGTATAGTTTCTGCGGGACCAAGTCCTGGTGCACCTGAGTTTGTGTGGGGTCCAGTGCTCTCATGGGTTCCGCTGTGTTCCCTCGACTTTCACCGTACAATAATTATTGGTTCGGTCTCTGCATCCTGGCAACTTGGATGGCGGCCTGTGTATCCTCTTCTGGAACAGTGTCCCCATTATTACTGACACCTGCGTTTTATCAGGGCAGTATCTGACATAATGAGGTCCTCCACACTTGTAACAACCTTTGCTTGGAGCACGTGAAAACGATGGTGGTCCTCTGACATGGTTTTCTGTTTCTTTGGCTTCACCTCTGTCCTTCCTTCTGCCGGATTTGTATCACTTCTTGGTGGCTTCCATTAATCATTAATATTGCCACGACCTTTCCCTTTGATTCTTGTTTGTAGTCGGAGTTGCTGACCTCCAAAAACTTGTTAGTCTGCCCTTGATGAGTCGCTTCTCAGCCAATCTCGACTCGTCAAAGAGCTCAGCCGCATTTCCCGTACTTCTTGTTTCCTGAGGGGGGTTTCTCCCTGATGAAACGCGCCTTATCCAAGGCAGTGTTTCCCGGAATTTTTCCACGATAAGCATCTCTTTGAGATTTTCTTCTTCCTTACTAGACATTTCGATCCATCTTTCAGCATGTGATCGAGTCTTTCCCGTATACATTTTTTCTCCTCGCCGTCGCGGGGTTTCGCACTACGGAATTTCTTCCGGTAAATCACCGCGTTCAATGATTCCGTTTTAGCAGTGTACTTTTTTATCACTTTTTAAGCGGGACTGTCTTCGACTGGAATTTGGACATAGGCATCCCTAGCTTCCCCCTTCAAGAGAGGCGCAATCTCGTGCCCCACTCATCCTCGTTCCATCTGTTCAAGGTCGCGAGCGTTCAAATTGAGTCAAGTACGCTTCAATGTCATCGCGATCTTCTAAGAATGGCATTTTCACTTTGCACACCCTTTTTGCTTGGCCAATACTGCTTTGGTGAGCACTGATACGCACGTTGGATTCAATGCGTCTAAGTTCTAAATCTGCTCGCGCTCGGCTGCACGTTCTCTCTCCTCGCGTTCGGTAGCCAATCTCTTTTCTTCGCGCTCGGTATCCAATCTCTTTTCTTCGCGCTCGGCAGCCAATCTCTTTTCTTCGCGCTCGGCACCAATCTCTTTTTTTTCGCGATCGGCAGCCAATCTCTTTTCTTCGCGCTCGGCAGCCAATCTCTTTTCTTCGCGCTCGCTGCACGTTCTTTTTCAATGTACTCGATCAAAACGCCGTCTTTCAATCCAAGGGCTTCACCCTGCGCTTTGAACATGACAAATACCCGGGGCCATAGTGACCTGACTTTGAGATGCCGTTACTACACTGCCTGACCCTTGACCTCTTGGCATCTTAACGAACAAATTTTATCAATGCAAATTTCGAAATATCAAAACTTCTATAACTTACATACCGAGCTACAAAAAGATCAATGTCTCTTCACTTAAACAGCAGTGCACTTGTTACCCAAATACCTGTATCACACTGCCGGGATAGGGCACGTGATCCCCTCTCCAATCCGAGTTCGACTGTATGGTCAAACAAATAACAAATATGGTCAAATCCTATCTCAGGATTTACAATTGTATGAATATAGAAATGATTTACCAGTGGGTTGATACCTACTACTAGATTCACTGAGTTGATTACTTTCCAAGAATTTCAAAGAAAATTAATCAACGTTATCGAATAATTTTTCTGAAAATTCTTTGTTATGAAATAAAGATGAATTTGGATAAATTTAGAAAAACTTCCTAACGTATGCAGAAATGGAGCCGCACACCCTAGAGAGGACGGGGCCCACCCAACCTCCCGCATCCACGGTGAAGGGAGAAAAGAAAAACTGTCCCACAAGGTCCGAGCTGATGGAGGGGCGAGTTGGGGATCCAATTGGGTCCCACCGCTGCCACCAATATGTCACACCCAAAGGGGTGCGGTAACAACTCGCCTCAGCTCAAGGAACTCGCCGACAAAAAAAAACACCCACACTTCACGTCGGATTCAAAGAAAAATATAATTTCCCAAAAATCTTCAATCACAAATGATGTAGTGTATGTTGTATGCGTGAATTATGAATATGTTTCTTTTTCTTTTTACATTGGGGTGATGTCTTGCAGTGCTCTTATCTTTTTATCTCGCGTGACCCTTCGACTCTGTTGTCCCCTCCAGACGACGCTGACTGTGATGATTTGACCCGTCTTTCTCTTCTGGAGGCGCCAAAGTCCAAGACGGTCCAGTTGATAGACCCCAAGAGGCGTCAACCTCCAAGACAGTCCAGTCGGTCAGACTTCCGGGAGAGTTATCAGAAGAACCAAGAGAAGAAAAAAACCAAAAAGAAAAGCGCACCACCTGCACAGGAGCAAGTGGCATCAGTGTCCTATTCCCGGGGTAATCTCCCCGCGCAGACTTGTTTGGTGTATTTTATTTGTTAATATGAAAAGACAGACTGACCACACAAATGAACAACCTTAGTGCGTAGTGCCATGTCTGCATGTGTCTACTGCGGTCATGACGTAATAAAAAAAAAAGATGCAGATGGAACGATACATAAATGAGAATGACCCCACTCCACCCTAGGGCGCACTTTTCCTCCCTCTGCAATAAAGATGTAATATCAATGAACAAGCCTAACCACGTCGGCCATAACTGGGGTTACCGAACATAAACTTGGGATATGAAAATATTTTAACATATGGATTTTGATGTACGTGCGACAATCTTCGCACAAAAAAAACTATACATCCATTCAAAAAACCAATTGAACATATTCCCCTCTTGACTACCTTAGTCTACATAACAAATATAATAAATAAGGAGTGTGACAGACTCACTGGGAAAAAGGTGGAGCACCGAGCGCATGCCCAGGTTTCCTGACCGCCAGCGACACCAGCGTGCCAGAGTCCCTAGTGTCGGTCAGGGTCGGTCCTCTGCGCGCTCGATACGTGGTTTTCAGCATAACCCGGGCCACGGGAATGTTTAGACTGATCGATTCCCATGTTCTCAACGTCTGTGTTCCTCCGCTGACTTGCGGTAATGCAAGATACAACGTCTTCTTTAGTCCGATTATTTGCCCGTTGACTGGCTGCTGCTTTCTCCCACGTCTCCAATAGCCTAACTGTCCTTTTTCTTTTCCCGTCATTTCCTTAGAGAGATGTCTTGACGACGATGCTTAGCAATGACACATGAAGATTTGATGCATCGTCGAAAAGCTGATGTTACTTCTGTGGATTCGCAGCGCGATAAAATAAAAAAAAAATTTACATACAAGCAGACGTGGTGTTTTGAAACTGCTTCGGTATGAGAAAAAAAATGATTTAAATTGCGAGTTGAGCAGCCTGGACAATATTTTGCGTCACGGCATACGTGAAGAGCTGTGACGTAATTTGTGGTGACGATAAAAGATGCGGAGTCTATGAGGAAATCCAGAATTGGTCTCAGGTGTTTGGTCGAGAGGGCTGTCGCGTTACAGAGATAGTATCGAAACTCATTCCCAGGAAGGCGAACCTCTGCTGGGAGTGAGTTCGCACTTCTTGGGGTTGGTGACAAACCCCAGTGTGGAGCAAAGACTCAGGGGGCGGGTGGTGTGGGCTTGGCACTGGCCCGGGAGGGGGCCAAGACGAGCCAGTCGTCCAGGTAGACCAAGAGGCGGATGTCCTCCTGCCTGGCTAGGGAGGCCATCTCCTTGACAACCTCTGTGAAGAGGAAGGGTGCCAGTGAGAGGCCGAATGGGAGGCCCTGAACTGGAACACTCGGCCCTGCCAGACGAACCGTAGGAATCGTCTGTGGGCGGGTGAATCAGGATCTGAAAGTATGCGTCTTTCAGGTCTATGGAGGTGGCCCAGTCGAGATGATGGATTGAGCCCCGGATCTGGGTTGGGGGTGTCCATCTTGAATTTGATGGGCCTGAGGAACTTGTTGAGGGGTGAAAGGTCTAGGATGGGCCTCCATCCTCCAGAGGGTTTTGGGATCACGAATAGGTGAGAGTAGAAGCCAGGGTTGGGGTGGGACACCTCTGTGATGGCCCCTTTTTTGAGGAGCTCTTGGACCTCCACATGGAGCGCCTCTGCTTGAGCGGGGGGAGGGTTGGGCGAGGGAGGAGGAGGAGTGCATGAGGGGGGGTCGCTCGTGGATCCAAGGAAGACGATACCCCTCCTGTAGCAACCGCCACCACCCAGGGGCTGAGGCCCATACGTCGCCACCAGTGGGCGTGCCGGGTGAGGCTGCCCGCCAGGGGGGTAGCGACGTGGGTTCGGGAGAGGGCGAACGGGCGTGTGGGGGTGCCGCCCGATCTAAGTCTCCCTCGGGTTGTGGTTCCAGTCAGCTCCGGGGGCGTGACTGTTGGCCGAACCGAAAATTTTGCCGCTGTGATTTTCGGTTTGGGTCTGGGGGGAAGATTGGGATGCTTGGCGGGCCGTGCGGTATGGAAGGCGATTGCCTGGGGTAGGGTTTGGGCCTGGGAAGGACCGAGGGGGGGGGGGGGGGTCTAGAAGGGCGCGTCAGTGGCCTGGGCGCAAAGAATGCCGCCTGCTTGCGTTCCTCGACTGCTTGTGTTATCACGTCAGTCGAGTATTCGCCGAACAGCGACTGGTCCTGGCCCGGGACACACCGCAGGGCTGCCTTAAGCGCAGGGGAGAGAGAGGTCCGTGCCAGCACGGCATCTCTGGCCACCAACAAACAATTGAAGTGGCTCCTAGCTGTGCTGTCCGCCGCAGCCGAAAGATGATGCGAAATCCTCTTGACCAGGTGTCGCATAAAAGGGTCGCTAAACAAGCGAGAATCATTCTCCTGGTACGCCTCAGAGTCCAGGTCCAAAGGGGCGGCACTGTCGTCCTCCGGCCAAAGAGCCTCCAGTTGCTGGAGGAGCATACCTAAGTAGGTCCCATTCCTTTAAATTCTTAAAGGAGATGGTGCCCGATGTGGGGGGGGGGGGGGGGGGCAGGTGTGGGATCAACCGACGGTCAGATTGTGAAATGCCCATCTCCCTGGTCACCGGGTTGTCGGTGAACAGGGATGCGACCGAGGGGTTCTTGCGGTCCCCGAGGAGGGTACCGACTTGGGCTGCATTAGGTGCTGAGAGGGGTCCCTGTCCAGGAGGGGGGATGGCCTGCGCACCCATGGCGCGAGTAGCCGGTCCTTCCCAGATTGAGGTAAGTGACTGGGGGGCGACGATCCTTGGTTTGGACCGCTGGGCCGGGGGGGGGCCCGGCGAAGAGGGAGAGGGAGAGGACTTCGTCGGCAGGTGCGGCCTCCCTCCTAACGAGGTCTGGGCGCCACCGTTCCAACGTGCGGACATCATACAATGAGGTGGAGGCTAGGTCCTCCTCATCGTCCGCCTCAGGGAGGTACAGGTCCTGGCCGGGTTCGGAGCACCCCTCGTCAGGAGGACCGTCAAGGGGTACTTGTGGTGTCTCCCAGGTGGCTCTATGATCGGCGGACGGACCTCATCCCGCCGATCGGACAGCGCCCGAGGAGGGGGACCAAGATCGACCCAGGCCAGCGTGCCCGGGTGCCACATGCGACCATACAGCTGGTCGTGCTGGGTGTTGGCGTTTAGCCACTGGTCTCTCTCGGGGGCATAGAGCCACCGGTCCCCGGGAGGGAAAACGGGCTGTGGCGGCCCTTGGGTGTCGGCAGAAGTTCCCCAGGGACCCGGGTAACCTGAGCCACCCTTGTGGGGGTAACGAGAGGCAGTGCCCTGTCGTCCCCGCACAGGTCCGTGCACTGCACCTCGCACGTCCTTGGTGGGGGCCTGTGAGGGCCGGTCTGGTACTGAGGAGGATGCGGAAGCCAAGCCTCCAACCCGCGAACGTGCGGGTTGGTCAGGATGTGGTCCCGTGCCCCCCCCCCCCCCCCCTGGAATAGGTCAGGTTACCCGTGGTCCCTGTGGTAGATCCTCCCCCCGGAGGAGCGGGACCGTGGACGTTGCCCAAACGGGGACCTGAAAAGGTCAGATCCCCAACGTCCGATACCCCTAGGGGAGAAGGTGATGGTTGATCGGGGTGGGTCGACCGTCCTTGTGCGTGTACACGACCGCGCTGATGGCGCGATGTGACCGCACGCCCAGAATTATGGACACCACCGAGGTCGTGCGTCGGGGTAACCATAACACTGCATCCGGAGTCTAAGCGCTCCTAGGGCTCAGGTGTTGGCTGCACCTGTGCCCTGTGGGGCAGAGCGCTGTGAGTACACGTGTCGATTTCGGGGGAAAAATTGACATGTGACTCACCAAGGCGAGTGACGGATGGTGATTCCATACCAGACCCGTCACCCGTGCTGGTCCGCGGCTCGGCATGATTCCCCTGGGACAGAGGGCCACGCGACTCAGCATGATAGAGAGAGGTCTCTGATCGCGTCAGGGGGCGAGAGGGCAGATGGCCGATGGAGAGGAGGGGGGTGAGGGCGAATTCCGCCGGCTATTCTTAGCTTGGGAGGGCCCCTTGAGGGGCGCCTTGCCCTTAGACTTCTTGGATATTCCTTTCTTTCCCGGCAGGTCAAAAGAAAGGCATTTAGCAATGGTGGCCCCTTGCCTATCCGCCCTCGGACGCCGCGATCGTGCGTCCGTCGGTCGGGTAGAAGAGGAAAGGTCACGCGTCCCCTCCGCAGAGCAGTTTGTCTCTATCTACCCGAACCGTACGTTCATCCATGTGAACGGATTGCTCGGAGACGGAATCGACCCGCCGGTTCTCCGGGAAACTGAGCGAACTCCGAGCAGTGGAGTGGCTCGACTCGGCGGTGTCCTTCACCATGTTGGGCACAGGTGGCAGAGCAAACCCGGAACACACGACCGCAAAGAGGAGACAAGGTGGTCGATCGAGAAGGTAATTAATCTCGATCGCCCGTGTGGTGTCGTGCAAGTCCTCGAGAGAACGACCGAAATCTCGAAGTACCGTACACGCCACCTATCGCGAAAACCACGCACACTTACAGAACCACGTTCCAAGTAAGATGGATAATGGTATTTCTTGCGCACTAAACCTTAATGAGGAGTCTTGTGACAAATGGGTGATGAACCCGAGGCTAGGAGTATGGTGGGGAAACACGACCGGCGAGAAAAGAAGATGGCCGCCGCCGACCGGCGAGGAAGTTCCGAAGAACAAAGGACGACCGGGAGTAAATCAAGGGATAATAGGAGCGTGAAGCCCGATAAAGGAGGCAGAATGCGACAGTAGGATGCGACCGTAAAACCCGAGACGGGGTAGGGGGCAATCCGAAAAACAATTAGATAGAAGTGAACACGTGGCGATGATAAAACACGCACAAGTGTAGCGACGATCGGACGAACCGACGATCGTGAACGCAAGTCGCGAGAGAGTGGGTAAGAGTGGTAAATTTCCAGTAATTACACTCCCACCAAGAGCCTCACGCGGCAAGAATACTCAGGGTTTAGCGCAAGGCACAACTGAATCAAGTATAGAAACAAAGACACCAGCAATCTTAACACAAAGGCAAGTGCAGGCGAGACAGAGCACAAGACTTATCTTGCTTTGACGGCAGGCCGAAGGTGAATGGGGTAGAAGAAGTTGACACCGGCTTCTTCCGGAGGCGGAAGTGGGGTGACGTCACGTGACTGTCTTATGACTGCATTGGCCACGGATAAAATTCGGCCTGACAGAGCTGGCTAACTGCCGTTGAATGCTATGGTCTGACATGGTACAGTATATGACGCCAAAAAGGAAGATTGTAGGGGTTGGAGACTTTTCTGGATTTCAGTAGTAGACTGAGTTGAGAGAAAGGGTAGATGGGCTTGAGGATTTACGGTCAGACAGGAAGGGAGGAGAGGGGAGCGACGAGGGTTCATAACCTCTTCAAACGGCAGTGCCGACAGTTCACACAGAACAGGCAGGTGTTTCAGGCACGGTTCTCCACCCAGACAGAAACGCTATGGAGTTTGAACTTGTTGTCTTCTTCAGATCTTGTTTTGAAACTCGTAGCTGTATACTAGTAAGCTTATTGTAAGAACCACAACTTGTGAGGAGCCTTTTGTTTGTTTGCCTATCTAATCTACTAAACTGATGGTTTGATTAATACAATCATTCACAGACGCATTTATTTGTTTGTTTGTTTACGTATTTGTTCCTGTATTTTTTATCCATCACATTCCATTTACATTTATTTATCAGTTCATTTAGTTATTCATTTACGTCTTTCCGTAACTATTTAATTTGTTTTGTTGTTGTTCTTGTTGTTGTTTTTGCCACTGCTGTTGTTTCACTTTATCTTTTCCATCATCTCATTTGACATTGTGCAGCCAGTCAATGGATTGGTTAATGCCTAATCCCTCAGTGTCTAGCTGGTCGTTTGTGTTGATTGGAAAAAAACTAGTCTGAGCCTTTTCCCCCCTCATATGTGTGAATATTTCTGCATATGACCTCCGTAATTCCCTAGCTTAACATTGCATATATTTCTGGACTGACGTTCTGAAACCACAGAAACTTTCCGAGACACTTTTTTGTTGTTGTTGCTGTCTTACGTTCACTTCTCCCTCTGTGGCTTCTTACTTCTTCCAACTCCTCCCACATGCTGACACACGTTTCTTATAAAAAAAAATACTGTTTGCTGCAACTGTCTTTTCTGGCATCGAGTGGAAATGGCTGCGGCTCTTTCTTATAATGTTTGAGTACCATTCTACTGTTCTTCTTTGTGTGTACGTGTCTGCGTGTTTTCAGGGGTTGTTGTTCATATCTGTGAAATGAATATGCATAAAACAAATATACAAACTGACGCATGATCGCTCATGCACTTGTGTGAAAGTACTACAAAAATGTGCATGTAAAAACTGACTTTTACTAGAACATTCCCAATGAAGGCACACAGATAACACAGAAACAGAAAAAAAAGTTGCGGCAAGCACAACACTAACACAACAGGCAAGACATGTGACACACGGGGATGAAAACTGGTGGCAGGTAGGCATCTTCACCATATGACAAAAAACGTACTCCCCCAACTTTCAAAATTCCTGAAATATAATTTTTATTGATTATTCTGAATGATCTTTCTGAAATTGGCTATCTTCAACAAGATAGTTTCATTTTTCAACGAAAAACGAAACAAAACAAAACAACAAAACTTCATTGTGTTGGGTGTCAATTATTGTATGGGTTCAAAAGCTCCTTATCACTGCAATTGAAAAACGGATATTGAAGTGCATAATGAAACTCATCACTATGATAATTACATATTTGGTGCACAATCTTCCTTTGCATTCAGTGCGATGAGTTTGTTCTCTCTGCATGGGCGTTTTGTAGTTCAGATTTCTGTATTGCTTAGCTAAATAGTGAGGTAGGATTATAAGCTTTTTCTCTCTTTGTAAAAATTCAGTAGCTTAAATTAGAGTTCAGGCTGATGGAGTTTAGCATACCAGTTCTAGACATACTGATCCTGTACCCGTAGCCTAACTTGGATGATGAAAGAGTGAGTTGAGTGTTCTCTTGAGGAATTCAGCAACCTCTAACAACTGGGAATAAAAGATTGATATTAAATGTCGTTACTCGGTTATTTGAACATGAATCTGTGCGTGACACTTGATGAACTACAACCATTCTTAATGTCTATAATCTTTGCCAAAAATCTAGTATCCGGCGATGGATAAAACTCGACTGTTTATCAAGTCACACAAGCACACGCAAATACATACACGCACCCAGTGGCACACGAGTATGACCGTCCATGCTACTTTATAGCGCCAAAAAACAAACACGGGGAAGACCGAAGACGTCCTAGCTGGGCAAGGTGAAGACTGGAGTGGTGGCGACACCTCTATCCTGTTGCGTATGATGACAGGAGAGGAAGATGGAGAGATCACTGGCTGTCCCAATGTCTGATATGATGGCATGATTTCATCGGAAGATGGTAACTATCATGAGTGTTACGATGAAAAATAGTGAAATGCATCATGTTCGTCATTGTCGGTGTCGTCATTATCGCCTTTTTCATTGTCATCGCCCTCCTTCTCCTTCTTCTTCCTCCTCTCCCCCCTCCCCTCCTCTTCATCATCATCATCATCATCATCCTCATCTTCCTTGATTAGGTTAACCCAAAAATCTATTGAAACCTTGTGTAATCAATGACACACACACACACACACACACACACACACACACACACACACACACACACACACACACATATATATATATATATATATATATATATATATATATATATATACCAGTTTAAATTAGGATTTTAAAATGGAAAAATTAAAAACCTACAAGCTTGTTTCAAGCTAAAACGCTCTCCTCAGGGTATACAATTTGGGCACGCCACCGGTGTTATATATTGTGGTGTGTGGGCGTGTGAGTTCTGTCCGTTGTTACCGTTGCTTGGCACACAATATTGTTGTAGAGACATTTATTATTCAGAGGGCACTGGTCTTTTTTGTGCAATTACAAGATATCTTTTCATCACCCTCTTTGGTTGTGTTGTTTTTGGTTTTATTGGAAGAATCAATTATATTTTTGAGGTTGGGCATACACGAGTATGATAGCTGGACGGTATTTTTGTTGAATATTTTAGATAGTACATGTTCTTTTGGGAATGGTGTTTTAAGGATTCTTAGGAATTCTTTTCCTACGTTAGTTTTTGTTCTTCCATCATATGGAGGGTAATACCATATATTTTTCTTTTCCTGTTGCTATTCATGTTGTTATCAGGGTTATATTGTAATTTGTAGTTGTAGCCACTTTTTTTCAGCGCCTCTTGGTATTCAGCTGCTGCACTGTTAAATTCTTTCTCATTGCATGACAGTTTAGATAATCTTTTGTTTATACCATTATGTATGGTTTTTAAGATGGAGGGTGGATGGTTACTATTGATGTCTACGTAGACAGGTTGTCATTAGGTTTTTATATGGTTTGTATGTATGATCCTTAAGGTCTAATGTTATGTCTAAATAATTTACTGTTTTTTGTTGACTTCTACTGTGATTTTTAGGTTATGGCTTTGAAAAATTTTACAAAGTTCTTTTTTCTTGTTTTCAATGGTTTTTGGTTTATTGTTTAACGTGGCAAGACCATCATCTCTCTCTCTCTCTCTCTCTCTCTCTCTCTCTCTCTCTCTCTCTCTCTCTCTCTCTTTTCTTCTCTCTCTATATATATATATATATATATATATATGAAGACTAGGCAAAAATACAGATGGGAAAGGAGAGTGGAGAGGAAGGAGAGCGGGAGGGAATGACAATTGATGGAATATAGGTGACGGGGTCTGAAAAAGAGAAAAGGGAGGTGGGAGGTGAGGAAATAAAACAAGCTAAAAACTTCGCACGACGGTTCAGACAAATCCCATAGCAGATAGGTCCCAAGGGCACAATACTCAATGTCTGGCACCATCCCCCCACCACCTCCTCCTAGCCCCCAGCCCCCCACCCCCACTCCCTCCCCTTCACTCACACATTCCTCTGTCCACTC
>CM031607.1:12401058-12406058 GCA_018398815.1 Conus ventricosus
AAGAGTCTAGCAAGCGAAGAAAACAAACGGAGGTTGAATGACAATTGGGTTTTGTCTGGCTGATGTTTGTGTGGGTTTGATAGGTTCTTTCCCTTTTTTTTTCGTTTTTTTTTCGGTATGTTTTTGCCCCTTTTTTTAAATGATCCCTAAAAAGTGATCGTTCAAGGGTATTCAGCGGTCGGTAGCTGAATGATTATTGACTGAGCTTTTTTGGGCGTATTTTGTTTCTGCTCCGGGTTTTTTTAAAAAAAAAATTTTTCTGTGCGCAGCAACAACAGCTGTAATATTGTGTTAGTAACATAGGCCAAAAACAGTTGACATAGTGAACATCGGGGAACACTTAGCAATGAATTTTTTCGTCTTTTTTCCCCCTGGTTCTGTTTTTTTTGTTTTTGATTGCTCGCTTGCTTTATGGGCATAATTGGTTGACTCTTTAAAAATGTTTTACTCGCGGGGATTTTGTCTGTTTTTAGGGAAACTTTTAAAAACCCTTTACCAAAATTTTATGCTGACTGGACTTTCCATGCTTAT
Source organism: Conus ventricosus (assembly GCA_018398815.1). Taxonomy (NCBI): domain Eukaryota; kingdom Metazoa; phylum Mollusca; class Gastropoda; order Neogastropoda; family Conidae; genus Conus; species Conus ventricosus. The sequence continues at coordinate 12,401,590 of CM031607.1, forward strand.
TAACATATAATGGACAGGTCCAGTAACAGATATTTCTGCCACTGCATACAAATGAAAAGATGCCAGTTATTCATTTTAAGATCCTACACTCTGCACTCTTATGTGCCGAAATAATGTATGCATTATTTTATTTGGTTTATTGAATTCGGAATATGTTTAAGAAAATTAAGAAAATCGTCTGTTTCAAATATGTTGTCCTGGTGTTCAAATCGTAGAACGTTGCAGGAGATGACTTAAAGCCATATAAACTCATTATCGAAACATCAGAAACCAGGTTGCTGTCTTGGTTGAGAGTCCATCAGAGTAAAACAAACAGACAGACGGACAGACAGACAGACAGACAACAAACAAGCAAGCAAGCAAATTAACAAACTAACGAACCCACTCACTCACTCACTCACTCACTCACCACTCACTCACTCACTCACTCACTCACTCACTCACTCACTCACTCACTCACTTGCTCACTCCATGGCCTTATTTTTCCTGATATTTCTCTGTGACTGATGTAACATGTGGTGACGAATTCTCTTCAGCAGCCGATGATACCACTCTGTATTGTGTTGACTTTTCAGAATGCTGTCATCGATCTTCCCGGAACAGAAACAGACAGACACAGAACGATTGTCCCTCTGTGGCCAAAATCCTGAATGAGTAGCCCTCTGAGACAAACAGACAGCTACTGTCTTTAGTGAGTTTCACTTCCAGACAAATACCATGACTGAATATTCCTAAAGACCTTGTCTCTAATGACTGTCCCTCCCAGACAAATACCTTGAGTGAATGTTTCTAAACGCCTTGTCTTTACGGACTATCCCACCCAGACAAAAGACAAAGACCTTGACTGAGTGATCCTGTGAGACAGATGTCGGCAGTGATCATCCTCTATGATGCCATCCGTTACAGGACGATGGGTGTACAGGGAGGAGAAGGAGGGCGAGGGGAATGGAAGGGTGGGGGGGGGGGGGGGGAGGAAATGATGACGGAAGACCACCGGTAGGACTATTTGACTTGGAGCTGAACTGGTGACAGAACAGTTATATGCCATTCCATGACCCATTTTCTTCCTAAGTAAGCAATCCAACGCAGTAATAGTAGCTTACACCGTATGTACGCAACTCAAGGCGGTTGTAGTAGTAGTAGCAGCAGCAGCAGCAGCAGCAGCAGTAGTAGTAGTAGTAGTAGTAGTAGTAGTAGTAGCAGCAGCAGCAGCAGCAGCAGCAGCAGCAGCAGCAGTCAGTAGTAGTAGTAGTTAGTAGTAGTAGTAGTAGCAGCAGCAGCAGCAGCAGCAGCAGCACCAGCAGCAGTAGTAGTAGTAGTAGTAGCAGCAGCAGCAGCAGCAGTAGTAGTAGTAGTAGTAGTAGTAGTAGTAGTAGTTGTAGTTGTAGTTGTAGTGTAGTAGTAGTAGTTGTAGGTAGTAGTAGTAGTAGTAGTAGTAGTAGTAGTGAAGTAGGATTTCTACTCCTTGTAATTGTAGAAGTAAAGCTAAGAGTATTATATTATTATCATTATTATTATCATCGTCATCATCATCATCCTCGTTATTATTATTATTATTATTATTATCATGATGATGATGATGACAACTATCATTATCATCTTTATCATTATTATCAATATCATTTCTATTACTATTACCATCATTATTATTATTATCATCATCATCATTATTGTTATTATCATCATTATTAGTATTATTATCATTATTAGTATTATTATCATCATTATTATCATAAATAGGAGTAGTAGTAGTAGTAGTAGTAGTAGTAGTAGTAGTAGTAGTCGTAGTCGTAGTAGTAGTGGTAGTAGCAGTGGTGGTTAACGTCTAATCTGTCTCTGTCTGTCTGTATGGATAATGAATCACTCTTAGATCGGATTTATACGACTTGAAAAACCTTTCCATCCACCCAGTAGTGAATAGGCACGCGATTCAGGTCAGGGAAGGTTAAAGCGGCTGAAGGAGAAGAATGTGCTTCGATGTCCATCTTATCATGCCCCTGAGACAGTGAAGCTCTGAGAGTGTACTGCCAACATAACCATCAGTCTATGGTACTTACCCTTCTTTACCTTTAACCCGCGTTCACATTTCCGTCCTCTTTGGTGGCGGTGTGAGCAACGATAGTATTGTTGGAGGTCGTGGCAGTTTGTATATCACGTCACAAAGAAGGTTTGAAAAAAAAGTCTTTATTTCGTTGAAAACTTAAAGTCCTAAGTTCTAGCCAGGCCACTATTTATTTCTTTTTGTCCGACAAGGCCTGAACAAAACACACAAAACAAACAAACAAACAAATCAGCACCTGCCGGGATGAAAACAACGAATTGCTGAATGTGGATGCTTCAAAATTGATTTCAAATGTCTTTTTCGGGCTTTTTGTTTGTTTGTTTGTTTGATTGTTTTTGCCTTCACTGTTTAAGCTATGTAAATTGAAGGGATGGAATGGGACGGATGAAGAGTAGATAATCAGAAGGAGAGCGAGAGAGAGAGAGAGAGAGAGAGAGAGAGAGAGAGAGAGAGAGAGAGAGAGAGAGAGAGAGAGAGAGAGAGAGAGAGAGAGGAGAGAGAGGAGAGAGAGAGAGAGCGAGAGAGAGAGAGGAGAGCGAGAGGAGAGAGAGAGAGAGAGGAGAGAGAGAGAGAGAGAGAGAGAAGAGAGAGAGAGAGAGAGAGAGAGAGAGAGAGAGGAGAGAGAGAGAGAGAGAGGAGAGAGAGAGGAGAGAGAGAGAGAGAGAGAGAGATGATGAGAGGAGAGGAGAGAGAGAGAGAGCAGGAGAGAGAGAGAGAGAGAGAGAGAGAGAGAGAGAGGAAGAGAGAGAGTTGGCACAGAAAGGCAGGCAGCGCCTAGGCGACAGAGAGTTAAATGGAGACAAGCCTGCCTCAATGATTTGTATGTGCATTGCATTTATTGCACTGGTATGATTTCTATAATATGTGTATGCCTATTGTGGTGTATTGTATTACATGTGTGATTGAAAGTGTAAATTTGTATGTATATTTTTTTTGTACGTGTTTTATATTGTGTTGCATGTGTGCTGTATTGGTTTCTAACTCTTGTTATTGTACAAAGCCACAAGTAATATTGTTTATTAAAAGCAGATCAGAGACAAATGTATATCTGAAAATGAATTCGATCCTCTGAACTGTACTTAGTTCGAATTCTAAAAACAGGAATTTTTTTTGGCATGTCAGGACTGTGCATAGTAAACAAATTATTTGTAATGGCCCAGACCTGGCAGCTCTGTCAATTATCGGCCTGTGATTGGGAGCGAAAGCAAGATGAAAGTCCAAAACACATATACGTGCTTTCACTACAAGTAATTCAAACTCAAGAGCCATAGAGCCATGGCTACTGGTTCTGTTCTGGATGTTTTAAACATGCCCTGGTAGTTCCTCTTCTAAAGAAAATGGCCTATGTCCCGATGAACTTAAAAACTTTAGACCTGTTTCTCACCTTCCTTTTCTCTCCAAACTCCTGGAAAAGGTTGTCTTTGTGCAACTTGAACACCATCTGTCCCAGCACAATCTGTATGATATAAACCAGTCTGCATACAGACAGAATCACAGTACTGAAACAGCGTTGCTTTGTGTGACTGACAGTCTCCTTCGGTCCGCTGACAACAAAAAAGCATCGCTCCTGACTTTGCTAGATCTCAGTGCCGCATTTGACACTATCGACCACAGTATTCTTTTAAAAAGACTGTCGGTGTCTTTCGGTATCACAGACATTGCATTAGAATGGTTTCGGTCATACCTGACTGGCAGAACTCAATCTGTGTCTGTTGGTGGCAAGGTCTCCTCTCCCCTTCCCTGGATTTTGGTGTGCCCCAAGGCTCCGTTTTGGGCCCCCTTCTCTTCTCTCTGTATATCCAACCTCTATCTATGGTCATTGAGGAACACGGGATTCCTCTTCAGAAATTTGCCGATGACACCCAGCTGCACGACGCTGCTGAGCCTGCTGCATTCCAACTTTTGGTATCGGAATTTGAACTGTGTTTCCAATCTGTTAAATCGTGGATGCTTAAAAATAAGCTCAAGCTGAATGATGAAAAAACTGAGGCTCTACTGGCAGCACCTCGTTCTGTTTTGGATCGCATTTCTGAAAATCTATTCAAGTTGGAACCAGCAAAATTCCCTTTGAAGACAGCGTGAGGGATCTGGGTGTCCATTTGGATAGTACGCTGTCCATGAATGTCCAGATCGGTCACCTGTGTCGTTCAGCCTATTTGGCTTTGAGAAAGATCGCGTCAATTCGCTCATATCTTTCACAGAAAGGGACTGCCCAACTTATCTGTTCCCTGATCATGTCAAAACTAGATTACTGTAACAACATTCTTGCTGGTCTTCCACTGTCGATATAAACCGACTTCAACGTATACAAAACAACGCAGCCAGACTTGTTTTCCAAAAGTCCAAAAGAACCCACACTACACCTCTGTTAGTTAGACTACATTGGCTTCCCATTCATGCGCGCATT
>CM031607.1:12410404-12440182 GCA_018398815.1 Conus ventricosus
TACGAATCTCGGTCCCTTCTCCTTCCATTTGGACTCCCGATTCGCCTAACTTTCACGTCGTCCACTCGGTTTCCATTTCTTCGCCGGTCGTTCCGCCATTTTGTTTTCGACCGGCCAAAACCGCGTCACTTACGATCGACCTGCCTCGATCTCTCACTGAGATCTCGTTGCATTTAATACAATTTCAGTGTCTCTCCCGAGGTTGGTTGAGCTCTTTATATCCCTCAATCCACCTCTTTGTCTCCCCTTTGCGATCGTGCGTTCCGTGTTTGTTCCCACCACCAGTGCCCAACATGGTGAAGGACACTAACGGCTCGAGGCGCTCCACTCTTCGGCAGTCGCTCTCTACCCCGGAGGGGCCGCGTGTCGATTCACGGGACAAACCGCTCACGCACACGATGAGCGTACGGTCGGTGTAGAGGAGGGTTCCGTGCAGGGGATGCGCGACCATCATTCCGATTCCCCCTCTACCCGACCGGCGGATACACGATCGTCGCGATCGAAGTCCAACAGTCAGTCCCAGTCGGATGAACAATCGGCAGTCATTGCCGACTGTTTTTCATTTGCTTCTTTCCCTAAGCCCAAATCCAAGGGCAAGGCTCCCATGAAAGGACCTTCCCGTTCTAAATCTTCCCGTTCCCTGACTGGTTCGCCTGTTCGACTTCGACCGCGTAAGGAGACCCTCTCCCATCATGCCGCGTCCGGCGATCATCGGCCCCAGGGGACCCTTGCCGATACCCGGACCGGCACGGGTGGCGACTCGCGGACGGAATCACCGCACGTCACCCGATCTATTGAGACTCGTGACGCTAGCACCTCCCCCACTAATGTCACACAGTCTCAGCACGCTCTCCCCAACCGTGTCCGGGTTCAGCCACGACCCGGACACGAGGAGCGTCAACACTCCGGTGGAGGGAATGTGGCCAGTCTTCGGTGGAACCCCCCCACTGACCACAATCCCGGATCAGGTACGCAGGCATCGAGTAGCTCGGATCTGCGACCTCACCCCCGACGGTCGATGTCACGAGTTTGTCACGAGGCCTACGACGTTCGACCCACCTAGGGTGGCGGAATTACTTTTGTTTATTGTCGTTGCTGTTGTTGTGTATCCGTCCCTTAGGGTGGCTTGTGGTGCAGTTGCACCTTGGTGTGGTTCAGCTCAACTTCGGTCTGCTTTCTCTCTCTCTCTCTCTAATTCCACCGCCCGTGCTATTCATCCTGCAAGTTCACGGGTGGCCGGTACCTTTCTCTCGAACTTTCTGTCTATCGGCCTCTCGCTGTCTTTTTACCTGTCGCACGTGCTTCGTTCCTTTTAGTTTGAAGTATGCTCACTCTGTGACGCAGCATGGCATGTCGGCCGCCATTGCTGAGGGAGGTTAGCTCTTCACTCGAGCGGAAGATGTCTCTGGGGACGCCTGCTCCAGTCCTGGTTCTTTACCTTATCGTCGAGAGTACAGTCAGTACTTTCAATTCCTGCAGTCGGCCTGTAGGAGAGGGACATCATTTCTTCTGTTTCCGCATCTTCGCCTCTGTCCTCTCGACTGGACAGAGGGTAGAGAGAGTCCTTTGACCCGCCTCTTCGGGGTCACCCACGGGTAGCTGGTAAGCATCAGTTTCGTGGTCTGTTTGTTTTGATTTGTTGTTGTTAGCCGGCTTAGTTTTCACTTTTGCGCAATTTTCTTTTGTTTTCGAAATTGTAAGAGGAATATTGTGTGAGACCTTTTCTCTGGTTAATTCAATCTTTAACCTGGCCATTCTAAATTATTTCCAAAATTCTTTCTCCTGTTTATGTATCTGGTGATGCGGTAGTCGGTGGGGAAGGGAGAGAACCTGGTGATTCAGGGTTGGAACTTGCTTGGTCTCGCTCGTCCGCCCCTGTCACATTCGCCGGACTTTTATCCTTCGGCCACCGTCTGTTTGTGTGTGCAAGGAGAGCGAGTTTTATGTTCACGAGCGTGCGTGCGCATGATTTGTCGTTCGGATGCGTGGTTGGAGATTTGTGTTATTTTGAAATGTGTTTATAAAATGTGACAGTTGTGCCATTGAATTATTATTTGCAAATGTGGTGGCAGTTATTAAGCGATGGTCGCTGTGTTGATTTATTTCCTAAGGAAGGAAAACGTTAAGCGTGAGTGAGAGAAGGGTGGAGATAATTCATATTTGTTTTATAACCTGTTGATTTAATGCAGTCTTTTACCTGCATCGTGTGAGAAGACTTGATTCAATGGATTTACTGTGTGCGTTGAATACACTTCCCCTCGCCCATCATGCGAGTGGCTAAGACTTGACAGCAATGGTCAGACGGTACTGACGGCAGGGTTCCAGTACCCTTCTTCCTTCCTCCTTCCTTCTTCTTTTCCTCCTCTCCGACTCTCCTCCCAGCTACGTCCTCCCCCCCTCCCGGGGGCTTCACCTGGAGCACGAACTGGATGGTGCCACGTGCTGGTCGAGGCCACGTTCTGGCTGAGACCACGGACGAGATGGTGCCACGCGCTGGTCGAGGCCACGCCTTGGTCGGGACCGTGGACTGCTAGGGGAGCCCGCCGTCTCGACTGGCCGGCCTGGACCCCCGTCCAGGACCTCCAGTAACAGCTACGTCCCCCCCCCCCCCCCCCCCCCCCCCCCCCGGGACACGCTCTTCACGGCAGCTTGGGAGTCGAGGAGTGTCGGCTTTGGGCGACTCCCTGCTGAGAAACCAACCCGGTCGGAGACACCTAGTGTCCGAATGGGTGCTCCCTGGCAGACTTGACAGGGGCAGGGGTGTGGTGACGCACTCCATTGTGGTGCAGAAAGGACGTTACTGAAATATTTCTTTATAATTGTGTATATGTCATATGTGCTGGGAATGCTGTAGTTGTGATCGTGTACGTCGTATGGCGAAATATTTATATATCTGTGCATGTTGTGGGCTGTGGGATGGTGCTTGATCGTGATTGTGATGTTGCTGTTGCGTTGGAGTGCTTGATCGTGATTGTTGCATGTTTGTGTCGTTGGGAGTGCTTTGATCGTGATTGTGCATGTTGCTGGCGTTGGAGTGCTTTATTGTGAATCGTGCATGGTGAGTGTGTTGGAATGTTTATTTGCTGGTGTGAATAATTGGTGGTGTGTGTATCGTAATCTTTATTGTGTGGTCTCTTGCGGAGGTGTGAGGTCAGTCACTCCTTCACTCCACTAGACGATCCTGTCAGGGCAGACCGCCATGGGGTCGGTCGTGAACATTCGAACCACCCCGATCGATCATCTCCAATCTTCCCATAGGGGTACAGGTCGTTGGGGAGCCGACATTCTTCCGCTCCTCTATTTGGGCAACGTCCGCGGTCCCGTTCCTCCAGGGGGAGGATCGACCAGCGGGGCCAGGGGTAACATCTCGTCCTTGAGTCTTAATGCGTCCGTCTCAAGCCATCCCCGTCCGCTTCCACACGGCCAGAGGCTCGGCGATCGTAACACTCACCGACCCTCTGCCACGCAAGGGGCGGCGCGGACCCCACCCGGTGATGAAGGGGCAGTGCTCTCCCGGGGTGCACAAGAGTTACCAGGGTCCCCGGTGGAGACTCTGCCTCTTGGGCCGCCACAAACCGCCATCCTTTCTCCCGAGGTACGGATATGGTTCTATTCCCCCGAGAGGAATCAGGGCTTAGCTCTGACTCTTCCCTGACTCCTATCTTTGGCCATCATGTGGCATCCGGCCTCCCAGAGCCTGGATCGAACTGGGCCCCATTCCTCTCGGGCGCTGTCCGATCGGCAGTCCCCTTGTTTTCACGCCGATTACTGAACAACAGGGGAGTCGTCATCGTTTTTCACCTCTTCCAACGAGTTTCACTCGACTCCCACGCTCCCCTGATCATGGCCTTCCGAAGGTGGACTGAACTTTCCCCTTCACGAACATACTGACCCAAATGGGAGGAGGAGGAGGGGTTTGAGGATCTCTCCCCAAGTCTGGGGACACCTTTAATTTTTGGAGAGCTGGCGCCCTGATCCCCTGCCATGATCTTGTTGTTGGGGAATCCCTCCTCTAACAACATCTTCGCCCTTTCCCGTTTCACTGGTCACCCCTACCCAGCGATCAAGGGCCAGGTAGCCGCCCCCAGACCATCACTCCTTTGTTGGACAGATCGGCTCGCTCGCCAGGGTGTGCCAATGCCGTTCCCCCACCGGGGACTGACTTCTTATGAGCCCCAACGCCGGCCCCAGTAGGAGTATTCCTCAAGGACTCGCGTCAGGCCCTCATGTCCTTTTCTCTCTTTTCTGCCAATCCGGCCTCAGGTGATTGGCCATTTTTCCCCCGGCTGACCTCAGGTCTCACTCCCAACCGGCCCCTCCCACATCCACCTCTCTTTTATCAAACCCTGATAGAGTGGGACAGAATCGCCAGGGCTGGCATCTGCACACCCTCGCGGGGCATGCTTCATTGAAATGTTCCTACAGACTGAGCGGAGGATACTCTGGCCAAATGAGGGAGGCCTTGTATTAGCGTCTCTGTACCGGGCAGACACTGAGTAAGGCCCCAGCTGGTTTGATGACCCCCTTATTGGCGTTTTCTTGTCATCAAAGATAGCCGCCACCACCTTGGGGCAGCGGCGGACAGCGCAAGCCAGTGAGTCACTTTAACTGCCTTCTGGCAGTGAGAGACGCCCTGCTATCACAGGCCCATCTCTCCCCAAGCGCTCAAGGCGGCATTACGCTGAATTCCGGGTCAGGAGCAGTCGCTTTTCTGCGACCCTTATTCCTCTGCGGTATTTCCATGGCCGTCGAGCGGAGCGCAAAACAGGCCGCTTCTTTGCGACACATACCCTCGTCCTGGCCACCGCCCTTCTAGACATTCTTTCTCAGGCCCTACCCACAGCAAGACCCCAGACCTACCTCCAAGCAGGTCCCTCGAGGCCCGCCAAACACCCTACGCCAACGAAAAACCCCAAAGAATTTTCGGTTCGGCCCAACAGGCCCCGGCCCCGGAGGTGTCTTTAGCGGCCCACCTTCCGAGGGGCGGGAAATGTCAGTCTTCCAGACACACCTAGGCCCCTCTGCCCCCCTGGCTGGCCAGTCTGTCCGGCATGGCCCACCAGTGGCGGCGCATGGGTTCTCAACCCTGGTGGTTTTTCTGTTCTGCAGGAGGGGTTCGTTACCTGGGCACACGAACGCCCTCCCCTTCTGTCCTCCCTCCTCCTGTTCCACGGCGATCCACCTCCCGCCCGGCGGAGGGGGCCCTTCACTGGAAATCGAGGTGCACTTCTCGGAAGGGCAATCTCGAGGTACCAACACCCCCAACCCTGGGTTTTACTCTCGTTCTCTTTTGTAGTCCCAAAGGCCTCGGGCGGCTGGGGGCCCATCCTCGACCTTTCCCTGCTCTAACAGTTCCACAGGACAACCAGATTCAAGATGGAGACCCGGCCCAGATCAGGGATCCATCCACCATCTGGACAGGGCACCTCGATAGATATGAAAGATGTACGTACTTCGATCTCATCCACCCGTCCCACAGACGATACCTTCGTTTCGTCTGGCAGGGGCGGGTTGTTCACTTCAATGGCCCTCCCATTTAGGAATCTCACATGGCTCCCTTACTCTTCACAGAAGGTAGTCAAGGAGATGGCCTACCCTTGCCAGTAGGAGGAACATTCGCTTTCCTTGTCTACCTTCGTCGACGGATAGTCTGGCCCCCTACCTCTGGCCCTAGGCCCAATCCCACACCTCAAGCTACTTCATCATTTGCTCCTCTCTGGGGTTCGTCTCCAACCCCTCAAAATGCGAGCTCTCGCACAGTCAGCATTCACTTCCTGGCATGTGCTTCGACACCACCTCCCCCATATTTTAGGGGGTTAGTCTTCCCGACCCCCGGAGAGGTCCGCTTCGCTAGTGGATCTCTTTCCCACCTTCGCCTCCCTCTCCCCTCACTTCGGCAAGACTCTTTCCACCCTCCTGGGATGATGGAGAGTCCTGTCTCCTTCATTCCCTAGGCAGGAATTCCAAAGCGACAGCTTCAGAGGGAAGTTCCGCCGTCGTGGTCCTCAGACCATACGACAGCTGGAAACCAGCCCGTCCCATAGGGCCTGGTTCGTTTGGGCCACGGAGGAGGGGATCAGCCCATCCACCCTGGCCCCCGGAGTTCCCTTCTCCCTCCCATCCCAGGCCTGGAACTTTTCACAGGACGCCTCCACTCGGGCTGGGGGGCCCATATGGAAGAGCAGTCACGCTCGGGGAGGGTTTGGGAATCCTACTGACTGCTCGTCTTCACCATCAATCTTGGAATGGGAGGCGGTCAGGTCGCCCCCCTCCAGTTCCAGTCCTAGTTCGCCCACCAATTTGTTTCTCCTTTTCACGGGGACAACACTTCGGTGCTTGTTACATCCACAAAGGGGGGGGGTGTGGGGGGGGGGGCCCACTCCATTGGCTCTCCCTCCGTAAGAGGCCACTCCTTCCGCTGGTGTCACACGCAGGGGGTCACCCTTCGCGCGAGACACATTAGCAGGGATCACAACATCCTGGCAGACTCTCTCAGCGATCCAAGTCTGTCCTCCACACGGGATTGGGACCCTCAGCCGGCTTTTTTATCCCCCCCATTTTTTCCCTTTCACCGTGTCAGGGAACATTGGTGTCAGACAATGATCGACCTCTATTGCCACACGGTTCAACCATTCGTCTGACAGTGTATGTGTCCCCGAGGTCCCGGACCCCCTGGCTTACGCCTATCGGTCGCCCTGTCCCTTCCCTGGTCCGGCCTCATAGCTACGCCTTCCATCCGTCCCTGATCCTCCTCAAGGTGATCAGGAAGGCGAGTCTCGAGAGACCCAGGATCCATTTCATAGAAACATGGTGGCCCACTCGTCCTGGTTCCCCGGACCTCATGTCCCCAATCACGTAACCCCCTCTCAGTTGAACACCATGTGGGACATTACTCATGGCAACCCCGTTTCGGCCTACCTCACGCCAATCCCAAGGTTATTTCACCTCCACGCCTGGCTTCGTGTCAGCCCTGGACTGCGAACATCCAAATCCCCTCTCGAACGGATCAGTCCGTTCCGTCCTCAATACCCTCTCCATCGCACGGGGCCTCGCAGGATAACTCCCGAGACTAGCATTGTCCTCTCGCAGAGCTAGACACAGAGTCCCTTTACGATGCAGTTGGATGATAGGGTTCTCATGGTGCAATTAGCATTTTGTCCCTCTATTCGCCCACCAACATCCAAATAGGGAAATTTCCTTTCCCAACTTAACCTCTCTGCTAGCTCCATCAGGGGCTACAAGGTCGGCCCTTCTGCACGACCATCCTCCAAAATGGCCGGACACTTTCCTTTGGAATGATTTCTTCTCAGAGAGATCTCCAGAGGGCGCCTTCTCGTCGTGAGGCCCAATCCCCTAGGACGTGTTCCCCTTTGGGACCTCTTCACTGTTCTTGAAGTCCTCAATAAACCCCCTTTGTGCCTTTGTCCCTCAATTCCTTTCGACTTCTGTCTATGAGGGACTACCTTCTTCCTCGCCATCGCTTCCGCGAGACGGCGAGAGCAAGATCCATGCCTTAGCGGGGAACCAGAGACATTGCTTACACAGGACGCGCTCCGTCTCTTTAAGTTCCTTCCCGAGTTCCTAGCCAAAGAAACAGGAACCAGGCCCGACCTGGTCCCTCCCCTAATCGTTCTCGCCGCTGGGCGGATTACACTAGGGTGCGACACCTCGTCGGACATAGCCCTTTGCCTTCACGATGTTCTAACACACTACTGGGAAACGCTCGCGCCCCCAGGCGCGTTTCACAAAGACGTCTTCTTATTTCCTTCAAACCCCCAGTATCACAAAAGGACATTCTCAGCTGGCACTGTCTCTAGGTGGCTCTCCAAGACGGTCTGAATGCCCTATTCCCAGGCATCCTAGGATCTCCCGTTCTCTTCCCCCCGGGCCCATGTAGGTCAGCGCGCCTGGCCACTTGGCAGCATTCCAGCACTCTGTTCCCATGCGCCACCTTCCTGGAGGCAGCCTTCTGGCGTTCGGAGAATCCTTATAATTTTATTTGAGGGACATTCCGCATGACCAGGGCTGATGGTTCTAATGGGATATCCTTTGTGGGGCTTAGGGCATCCATATCGGGTAACCAGGAACCACTAGGGCACTCGCCCTGCTCCTTTTATATGAATTCTGTATTGTCTGACATGGTACAGTATATGACGCCAAAATGGGGAGTTTGGATTATATCCTGTTCGGGCTAGTATACTTACCATGTCCAGACTCTATTGCCCGCCCCTACTTGCCCCGCTAGCGCCAAGTTCTGGGGTTACCTGCGCGCAGGCCTCGATGAATGGACGTATGGGAGGACTTACACTGGGCTTCTCCCTACGGCTCGGAAGCGAAGTGGGTTGGGCAACCACGTGATGTCTTATCACTGCATTAGCCACACAAAAGACTTCGGCCCTGGCAGAAGCAGAATAATGCGTGATTGCAATTGTCTGACATTGGTAAGCTATTACTAGCCAACAGGAGTATAATACTAACTCCCATTTTTAAAAAAGTTCTTGTTTAAAAAAAAAAGTCGGCCTATCAGTCTTGATAATGACAACAGGATGACACAGACATCATCCCCATCAATGATAAAGCCTAGTCAAACGTACGTTACGTCTATTTTACGATTTTGAACCTGTCATCGTCCATCATCATTCGTCGCAGCGCGGGGCAGGATATCGGCTGTTTGTTGGTGTTGTCAAGTCTGTGAGTTGTGTGGTAAATTGTCGTGTTGTTTGCCACGAGCACCACTCGTCCGTTGTCGGGCGTGTCAGCTCTGCCAGAGGGATACGCTGTTTGACCACAATCGCTGTTTTGTGTTGTGAGTAGAGTTCGCTTGATTCCGACCAGGGCGGAATGCGTTGGGTAGCTTCACTTCGGTCCTGGTGTTCGTCGGAGGTGGACGTGCTTGTAGTTGCGGCGGGAGCGCCCGTTGTCGAGCTGAGTGGACTTCGAGTCATAGTTAGGGCCAGGTCCTCGTTGAGTTTTTGTCTGGTGTGCCCTTGGCTCTGTGCCGGGTTCTGTGTCGTCTTGGTTGGCAGCCACTTCAGCAGTTGCCAGGAAACTGTGTGGATTGAACGTATGGTTTGTCCAGGTTGGTGATTTGTTAGGTTCATGGGGGGTTGTTCGTCATGTTGTCTTGTATTAAGCGGTTGTTACTGTAGTTTAGTTGTCTCATGTTATGTTTAGTTTTTTTTATGTTTGTGCGTATCTTCTGGTTGTTGGTATGATGTCGTCTTGGTTCTGTGATTGAAACTTTTGTAAGCTGGTTTGTGTTGTTACCTCTTATCGGTATATTCTGTAAGTGTTAATATTGGTGAGCCCTTGGGGGTTCTGAGTTTTGATTGTCATGTGGACAAGTTTGGCTTAGACAATGTGGGTTCGTATAATTAACCGTGTTGGACGGTGATGTAGCCGATGATGTTTGTGGTTATTTCATGTTATTCTCAGTGGGTTATAAGAAGGTAATACGAGGGTTTGCATTTTGTTGATGATCATAGGTGAGTCGGTGCAGATGTGTCTGCGTGAATCGTAAAGGGATTGTGCTCAATTTCAGTTGTAATGTAGTAGTTCGGTTGAAATTGATTAACGATTCGGCATTTGGACTTGCCCAGTATTGGATCGGTTAACTGGGCAGTTAGGGCCAAGGATGATTCGCGGTCGAGTGGTTTTTATGGAGTACGGTCGTGACTATTCAACTTATATGGTGTCTTCTCACCTTCGTTACGAGTTTTGGTTCTTCGACGCCCGGTGTCTCGTGCGCGTGCTGATTGTAATCTGTGACGTAACGTATTTGGTACAGGACAGTGAGTCCATATGGTTAGAGTGGTTTGGTTTTTTTTTTAAAAAGTAAATGACAGTCGTCACACATGCAGGATGTACGTGTTTGTGACAGAATAGGGTTGGAAGAAAGGTATCTTGGTTGTAGGGAAACGGTCCCATATGAATTTTACCTAGTCGGATAAGAAGGGTGAGGTAAAGTTTAGGAAGGCGGGTAGCCCTCAGTGTTGATAGGATAAAAACGGAGGTTGTGACAGCATGTAATATTGTATGAAGTATGGTTGATGTTGGCATAACAAGGATTAACCACTGGGTTATCTGACAGAGATGACATGAGAGTGGGGTGCTGGGATGGAAATTTTGTCGAACCAAATCTTTTTTGTGTTGATATATGATTATAATTGACAGTGTAAAAGAGGGGTAAGAATGTGATGGAGTGTGACTGGAGCCGATTCGCTGGTTTGATATGCTGAACCTGATGAACCTTAAAATTGTGATGTTTTTTTGTTCTTTTGTTGTTTTTGAGAGATGTGTATTACATGTGGGAATCAGTGGCGTGTGAAATTGCCCAGTTCCTAGTTTATTTAGTATTTCCTAAGGGGGGGGGGCCCCATTGGAGTCGTGTGGGATTGCTTAGATTGGTTCCATATTTCTCGAGATTTGGGTGTGATTCATAATTTCATATGTAATAGCGTGGATTGGGCTCAGGAGTATATGGTTTGGCTGCGTTGTAAGGGTTGGCAAGAAAGGGGTTGATAACCCAAAACGTGTAACGGGTTGGGGGTGTGTTGTAATCGAATTCAAGGGGTCACTCTCATGCCCGAGTGGGAAGGGGTACGGCGAGGAGATGGGGATTTTAAAGCTTTACCAAGGTTTAGCCTGTGAAGCCTTGTTGACTTGGGTAGTAGCAAAAAGTACAGGTCGTGGGCCTTCAGTTGTGTCAGCAGGTATTCCTTCTCCGTCATGAGGTGGGGCAGACCACCGAGTCTACTGCCGCGTGCCGGCAGGTGAGCGGCGGTTTTCCGTTGCTACGGCTTTCCCGGGTAGAGGGAGACCATCAGGCCGTTCTGACGGCCTGCTGTGAGGCAGCTCTACTCCGAGATTCGGGGTTCTTCGGGAGTTATCGCCACCTGTTGCTCTTCCCTGTTCTGGCGTCCTGAGAGTGGCGCTGCCCAGTCCTTCCCTCACCTCTGTGTTGGGTGGGTCCTCAGAGGAGGAGCGTTGAGCCTCGGATCCGTCGAGAGGGTATTGATGGTGTGTGTCGCGCTTTTGTTCATTCGCAGGGAGGCGTGGTCTGTTCTGCGAGGAGCCACGGTCAGCGCCGGGGATGAGGGTGTAAGAGTCTTCGGGGGAGAGGTCGGATGCGGGGAAGTCCACGGTCAGCGCCGGGGCTGTTAGAGGTTCTTTCCAAGGGAGGTGTCGGCTGAACGAGGGTTCCACGTACAGCTCCGGAGGATGGAGTTTTCGCGCCGAGAGGGGTTGTCCCATGTTGTGTGTAGAAGGGGATTTTGTGCGTTAGGCAGTAGGGTTAGGGGTGGTTAGATACGGTCTCCGTTTAGGGACGTAGTGGCAGCGCTTGTAGGTACTTGTCGTTTGCAATCCTTTGGGACGCAGCGACCCAGTTTGGTAGTACCCGGGTCAAAAGTGAAGGGTGGGTCCTGGGGGAGAGGTGTGGAGTGGTATAGTAGTTTAGAGTTAGTGTTCCCTTGGGTTCGTCATTTGTCCCTTGTTGATAGCCACCACGTGTGCGGGCTAATCTGCATCCTAGTCGCAGGGAATATACCGCAAATGGTGCTTTAGCATAGGTTAGGGTTCTCCAGGGACGTAGCAGGGTAGTGTGGGTCAGTGAAGAAGGGGCATACCGGTGTGTGGTTGGGGTATGGACGTGAGTGGTGGCGCCATGTGTGAGTGTGAAATAATGAAGTGCGCTTGATTGTAAAGCTGTGTTAGTGTGCTGTTTGTCTGCTCTAGTGTGTAATAGGCGTGGGTTGGGTTGGTGGCGTCGGCTTAGCGACCGTTGAACTTTGGTGGAGATGCGGGGTACTAAGGTGGTTCTGGGTAGGTGACAGGAAGCTAGAAGGGAGGTAGGCGGGGTGTTGTGTCGGTGTGTACGTTGTGTTGTAATGTAAGAGCGTGGTTGGTGGGAGGTACCAGTACCCTGGGAGGTGGTTAGAGTGTCCCTGTTCACTTCAGGCAGTTTCCATTGGCATTTGGCAGCGGCACTTGTGTTGGTGTGAATGGGGTTGGCGCTACCGTCGTGGGTGAAGTATGAGTGATCAATAAATATTAGAGTGGTGGTTGGAAGTGCGAGTGGACTACGCAGTACAGTGTAGGTGAGGTGCCGGAGGGTACCAGCGTTCTGTTGGTTCCCCTTATATGTGGTATAACCCAGTGAGTAGAGTGGTACTCAGCCCGTGACTGTGCACGCTGTGTGCTTCGGTTATCCTGTGAGGGTTGAAAGCAGTGTAAGCCCAGGGTTGACTGTCGTGGAGAAGCTCTAGGGTGCGCAGGTTGTGGCATAGGGTATGCTAGTGAGTGCACCTGGGTATGAGTGGGTTGCAAGTGCACTGTTGATCGTGTGGGTGCGGCTACAGAGACAGTGTGGCTGTGACTGGTAATCCATGCGAACTGGTGCGATTGCACAGTGTCGGGTGGAATACGGGGTCAGTGAGTGGGTCTGTGCCAGGACAGTGAATTTGGTTAATATTGTATGGGTTGGAGCAATGTCGGTAATATGTATGATGGTTTCACAAGGTGTGGGTGGAGTTATGCTGTTTGCGTTGACTCATTGAGAGTATTGGTACATGTTGCTGGGTTGCTTCAGGGTTAGTGCGTAGTCGGGAAACCTCCAGTTTCGCTCAGATCGATACTGCGTTGCTAGCTCTGTGGTGGTAGGGTACCATATGTCTAACACAATCCGAGCCCATCGCAGTACGACCCCGATTGTGTCATGGACTCCAGGCCTACGGCAGATACCAACCTAAGGTTAGTGACAGGATGTGGGGGGTGGATCAAAAAACAGGGGACGGGGGCTTATGGCAAAGTTTGCCAAGTTGGGTGCGGCGAGGCGATGGGTTCGCTGGGGGTGAGCTGCAGGTCGTCACAGACTCAAGTGCTGTAATGAGGATGAGAAGATAGCGAGAGAGAAGCAGAATTGGAGAGTCCGGATGGAGAGAAAGTGTAGGCAGAGTTGAGGATGAAGAGAGAAGCTGCTAGCAGAGGGGTTAGGAGGCAGAAGATGAAGGGTTGAGCGGGAGTTAGAGATGCAGAGAGGAAGATAGAAAGGAGAAAGCTGATAGACAGAGGAAGATTGACGACAGAGAAAGCTGCTATGCAGAGGGAGTTAGCGATAAAGAGGAGGAAGATAGAAGACGGAGAAAGCTGATTGGCAGAGGAGATTGAGAAGGAGAAAGCTGCTAGGCAGAGAGAGCTAGAGTTAGCAGATGGAGTTGGAACTGACAGAGGAGAAGATGGAGGAAGAAAGAAAAGGGCGATAAGAGAGTGAACGTTCAAAGCACGCAGGCCGACCGAAGTTAGATCTCAAGAGACGAAGAGATGAAGCTGGGTAGAGGCAAAAGAGAGCGAGAGCTTATCATACAAGAGAGACAGGCCTTAGATGAAGACAGAACATAAAAACGATTGATGGAGGTGAGGAAAACGAAGCGTGTCCACCTTGGGCCGTTAGGAGAGAACGACGACGTGGTCGCTTTCATCGCCCATCCCTGGCGTCGGTACATGACTATAGAGGAACACAGTTTACTGGTCGATCATGCAGGAGGTCTACCGGACTTTTAGCATTCGAGTCTGATACCAACCATACCATGCGCGTGTAGCCCAGATGTGCAAGTGGAGCGAGACCTCATGCCCACGTCTGATGTCTCTGCTGAGAGGAAAGCTAGACGAAGCAGTGATGCGGTAAGTGTGGATGAGTTAAGCGACTATGATCAGATAAAGAAACGCCCTGTTCATGCCACTTTAGGCTAGATGCTGAGGCCCCTACGGGAACAGTTCCAGAAGCATCGAGAAGACGCTGCTGAAGACTCTTTCTTCCTGATGCTGGGGAAGGATGAAGCGGTGGTTTTTCCCTCTGGTGTGCGCAGCGGGCGAGGATGAGAGTTGTGGCAGAGGATGTATGGCATCGCCCTTCTATTTTTCCCCCAAGAACAGTTATACCGCGCTGCTGTCCCCAGAGTTCACGATTGAGGTCCGAAAGGACTGCCCCCCCCCCCCCCCGACACAATGTTGAACAAATGGCAAAAGAAGCTACTGTTTTAGCAGAGGCCAAAGATTGGAAGGAAGGCGAATGCAGACCGAAACAGTTAACCGGCCCAACCTGGGTAATAGGCATGAAAACGAAAGAGAGCAGCCCACACAGAAATCCCGGCAAAGTGATGGTGCACTGCAGCAGCCGAACTGGAGATCAGAAGGGCCTGGATGTCCATAGTCTGTTTCAAAAACTGCAAGAAGCCAGGCCACATCGCCTAAGAAATGCCCTGAGCCCCATTCTGTTGGAGGCCTGTTCATTGTTGTGACCAGCCCAAGCTCGAGTAGTTCCCTACGTTGTGTCCCATGCGCTGGGAGCAGCGGTACGAGCCTGCGTGCGTTTGTAGAAGTTACACTGGGAGCTCTGGACAATGGATTAGAGACACTGGTGTGCCGGATACACCGTAGTAGGGCATGTGGTTGGTACCAGCAGACGCGTTAAACAGGGAGGATAGTTCAGTAGTGTTGGTGAATCCAGATGTAGATCAGGGTTACCTGTGGCGGTTATTAGAGTGAAAGTCGCCATACATGCAGGAAGTTGCGGAGGTTTGGTAATGATAGCCATCGTGGCAGGAGGCTGATAGGAAAACTTCGAAAAGAGTGTGGTGTTCGGGTTGGACACGTGTGCCTGTATACGCAGACCGGCGTTGGTGGGGCAGTAAAGACACGCGCGCAGAGAGCAGGGAGCAGTCAAGAACCAAGTACCACTGTCCGCTCGAGGAGTGCATTCTGAACTCCTCTACCCAGCAGCTATTCAGATGCAGAACCAGGATGAAACTTGGAGGAAGGCTCGGAGTGCGTGTGATAGCAGGACGCACTTCCACACCAAGTTTGGTTCGGAGTGAGTACGCTCGGAAATCTGGTGACTGGTCATGCGGGTTTGAGGGTCCAAGGACGTTAGCGAGTTCAATCTGCGTCCAGCTGAAACTAAGTCCACGGTGTGATGATGCTAGCCCCAACGACGTACCATGTCTGGGAACACTTAGGTACCCACCCGAACCAAAGAGCGAGTTGAGTAGCCATTTTTTTTGGCCAGGCATGCCCATGCTGAATTCTTCGGTACTGCTGTCATGTTTCCTGTGTCAGCGTACTGTTGATAGGGGAAGAGTCTCAAGAGTACCCCTCGTTAAGATGACACTGATGCCTGTGAGCGTTCGAGCGGGTTTGGGATGGTTATCATTGGTCCCATCGTTCCAGCATCCCAAAATGGGTACAGATACGTTGTTGGTGATGGTGGACTTACGACAAGGTATCTGAGGCCAGTCCCTCTTCGCCAGATAACGAGCGAGTCGGTGCCAGAGGCAGCTTTCAATATGTGGACACGATCGGGAGTCCATGGGTCGGTACTGACTGATTGAGAGAAACCAGATTTCTGGTCAGATCATGGCAGGTGGTCTACCGTCTATTAGCCATTTTCGTGGTCTGACTTCCACACCATACCTTGCGCAGTGCAGTGGATTGGTGGAACGTTACAACGTACTTGAAGCGGGGATGCTGCGCGAACTGTGTCAGGAGAGAAAACCAGGTGATTGGGATAGATGGTACCAGCATGCTGTGTTGCCTTACCATGAGGTTCCCACAAGAGAGTACGGGTTTTTCGCCTTTTGGAAATGCTGTATGGAGCCAGAGTGCGCGGGGATGCAAGATATGAGAGATCTGTGGTTACAAACGGAAAAGACAAGAGCTCCTTACGGCCGGCAGAATACGTCGTCTACTTGAGGAACAAAATAGACTGAGTCGTGCGAGATGGCAAGGGAGAATTTTGGCAAGGGCAGCGGATAGGTACAAGCGACATTTTGACTCTTGAGGGCGAAACCAGGAAGATAGCTGTGGGGCTCGAGTGCTAGTACTTCGGCCGACAGTCAGAACAAATTGAAACGGCATGGGAGAGGTTCCATATACAGTTACTGGAGAGAGTGGTGAAAGCACGATTACTGGATAGCAGTAGGGGGAAGACGAAGATTTTCACGCGAACCTATGAAGTCATTCGTCGAGGCGCGCTGCAGATCCAACAGCCTCGGTAGCTGCGGATTGTTGTGACGGAGGAGCCTGATGATGGAAACAGTAATCCCTGTTGAGCAAAGTCTTTCCAACCATTCCTTTGAGGCACAGAGGGCCCTAAAGAGGTGGTAATTACTCACTGAAAGACCAGCACTTTAGTAGGAAATTGCTCGAGTTAGTGGCCGTCCGAATTCAAGAAGGTACTGATGATGTGCCCTCAATGCACAAACCTAGAAACGTGCAGCATCAAGTTGTTTGTCAGACATCCTTCAGGTCGAAGCCATACCCAGTGCCTTTTGCGCAACGAGAGACGGTTAGGGAGGAGGTCAAGCCATGATCAGGATGTGGGCGATTGGCCGTCGAACATCGCCTACTGCTGTCACCCCATCGTACTGTCAAGAAGAAGAAGATGGAAGATCAGGTTTTGCGTTGAACTTCTGAGGTTTGAATCGCATCGTGCAAGTTTGATGACTGAATCCATGCGGACATCGAATACCTATTTGCCTAGCTTGGAGAGAAGGTGTTCAGCAAGATTCGACCTCGCGAAGGGGGTCTTGGCAGATCCCGATGAGTAGAGAGGACCGCGCGAAAAGACTGCTTTGCTACACCGGTGGAACAATTACAGTGGGTAAAAGTTATGCCATTTGGGACTGTGTACTTCAGGGCAGTATTCTCGCGCATAGTTGAGGAAACTGTTGCCAGCCATTGAAAACCCAGATGTCGATAATTTCATTGTGACATCCTGGTGGCCACAATTGATCAGGACAGCCCATATAGAAGTTCTCAGGCGTGTGTTCTAGAGACTCAGGGAATATTCTTTGTCAGCCCGACCTTCAAAGTGTGTGCTGGAGGAAAGGAAATTACTATCTTAGGGCACAGGATTGGCGCAGGGAAAATATGGCTTGAGCAGAATAAAATGACCCGGCATTATGGATGCGCCTAGGCTGAGACCAAACGGCAATGTGCGGGGATTCCTGGGACTAGTGGGGTACTACAGGAAATTTGTGCCCCGGTTTGCTGACCCATTGCCAAACCCCTCCACTGATCTCACTAAAGAACGCCAGGCAGGTGAAATGGGACGCGAGTGCGAACGTGCGTTCCAAGTCTTGAATCAAGTATCAGCTATTTCGGTCAACCTGTTTGTAATTTGCCGGTTGGTGCTGGGTTGGAACATTGTGCTCCAGACTGAGCATCAGAAGTGGGAGTGGGAAGCTATTGCTGTGTCAGCTAGTATGAAGAGATGCGCCTGTAGCATGTGCCAGCAGGAATTAGCCCTCAGAGCAGAAATTACCCGATTGTTGAGGAGTGTCTGGCAGTGTGTGTGGGGAATACAAAAGTTCCAGGTGTATTGTATGGTACCCCTTTATTGGTCCAGGACGATCTTTCCCCCACTTCAGTACTTAGAAAGGATGAAGTCTGTAGTGGGGGGATCACAAAGGTGGGCACTGCAAGCTGCAGCCAATTCCAGTTACGGTGCAGGCAGTGTCTGGAAAGGGACCAAATGTGGCCCGGGGAATTCTTGAGTCGCTTGCCGGAAGAGAGAGAGAGAGATGCGAGGGAGGAGAGAGAGAGAGATAGTGGAGAGAGAGAGAGAGAGAGATAGAAATTGTAATTCCATTTTACCTGTGTCATGGAGGGGTTGTCATGGGTCGAAGATATGCATGGGTACAGTGGTCACTGGAGAGAATGACGTAGCAAAGTGTTACTGGGGGTGTGGTATTTGTAGCACGTGTTGCATCGCAGTCGTGACATGGTCAGAGCACTCCTCAGTACGAGATTTATTTGTAGAGCGTTTGGTAACGGCTGCCTGAAAGAGCCTGCGATAAGGTCGTTTGAGGCAGAGTTAGACCAGGTTGAATAATGTATTCTTCGGTTTATATGTATTTAAAAGTGATGTGTTGGAATGGATGGATGGGGTGTATCCAAAAGTAACAATAGACAGAGAGGAGTGTTGGGGAGTTCGGATTGTTATAGGTAGGGTTTGATAAGCCGATCGAGGTGAGAAGTTTTTTTTGTTGGTTTTAACCTGTAGTTTTAAAACTTAGGCAGGGGGGTGTGTCACGTTCTCGGCCGGTACTATATCAGCCGTCCATGTTTTGGGGGCCGGTTAGGGTAATTCAGAATATAGAGAGCGTGTGCGTGTGCATATGTGTAGTATGTGTGTGTGCGACGAGCGTGATGTGTGTAGATTGGGGTTTTGGTTAAGGTTGGGAAGGTTAGGTAGGTAGGGGGTTGGGGAAATAAGACATACAATATTCTGAAATTCCAGTTTCAATAGGGGAAAGGAGTGGATGCGGGAGTTGGTTTTCGTTTCAGACTTTCCCCTTTTGTTACTTTGGTTCTACACCAGAGAAGGTGGGGCAGGAGATCGGTGTTGTGGGTGTTGATCATGTCTCGTGAGTTGTTGTGGTAATTGTCGTGTTGTTGCACGAGCAACAAATAGTCCGTGTCGGGACGTGTCAGCTCTGCGGAGGGATACGCTGATATGACCATTCGCTGTTTTGTGTTGTGAAGTAGAGTTCGCTTGATTCAACGACCAGGGCTGGTATGCGTTGGGTAGCTTCTTCCCACACTTCGGTTCACTGGTGTTCGTCGGAGTGAACGTTCTTGTAGTTGCCGGCGGGAGCGCCGGTTAGTACGAGCTGAGTGATTCGAGTCATAGTTAGGGCCTGGTCCTCGGTGGGTCTGGGTGCCTTGGCCTGTGCAGGGGTTCGGGTCGTCTTTGGTGGCAGCCACTTCAGCCAGTTTGCAAGAACTGGTGTGGGTGAAAACATCTGTTTGTCCAGGTTGGTGATTGTTAGGTTCATGGTGGGTGTTCGTCATGTTGTCTTGTTATTCATGGCGAGTTGTACTGTAGTTGTCTAATTGTTATGTTTAGTTGTATTATGTTTGTTGCGTATACTGGTTGTCACTGGATAGGACAGTAGACAGGGATATATGCATTAATATATCCCCCGTTATAACAAACCCTTTTCCCCTTTTACTAAGTATGAACGCAACAACCAACACACACAAAAGAAATTACAGTGACACAAACAGAAGGCTTTATTTGCATTCTCACACGCACTCTCACAACAGAATGGCAGAATGAAAAACACAATACATTTATTTATCTGACACATAGGCAGGTCCCCCCCCCCCCCCCCCCCCCCCCCTCCCCCCCGCCCCCCCCCCCCCCCCCCCCCCCCCCCACACACACAAAAAAAACAACAAACAAACCCCAAAAGAATACAACACTACTATTCAATACCCGACCATAGCGCTTGGCCCCTTATGAATACCCGTGCACGCATGTGCTGCAGTTACTTTAACAACCCTTCCCTCAGAGGCACAGATACACACCTCAGCCTACTTAAAGGCCAATACCAGAGGGGACAGGTGTGAAATCACATAATCTGGTATCCGGCCTGGAATATCAAGCAAGGTTGATACGTCATAAACCCCGAGATGCCCAGCAATGCTTTTCTTTCAATTGTATTTTTTATACTAAATTTTTATGTGCGGTTGTTAAATCATCGGACACATAAGCTTAACCCCAAATGTTTCAAACACAATTGTTCAGGTAACCCGCAACCAATGTCGTACTTTAATACTCATCCGAAGTCCTGGCGGGTACTTGACACAGGCAAAAAAAAAAAAACCCAAAAAAAAGCTTCTTCCAAAAAAAACAAATCCACACACCACACACAAAAACAAACAACGGCAACACGCGTTTTCCGATGCTATGTTATGTAAACGTTCGGGTTGCTTGACGGCGCATCTCACACTATGCACCGCCAAAAAACACAAAACCTTCACTGATCGCTTGATAGGAGAGGACGTTGTGACAAGTCGAAGAACGCAGTTCCCTCCTTTACCGGGCACCAACCACACCGCGAGTCACACGCTTGATGGGAATACTGCGGTGGGCCTCAAGACGCTTGCCCCTGAGAGACAAGTTGATGTCAGAAGAACTGCAACCTCGACGAACTCTGTGGAAGGGAGATGAGATGAGTCCCGCCCGGAACGCATCCTGCCGGTCCGGGTGTGTCCCCACTCGGCAGAGAAGTGGGCTGGGGTTGGACAGTGGGGCTGGCGGTGCCAACTACCACCACCTGAGAGCGCCGACCCTCACGGATTTTGCGTGTAGGGGAACAGGGTACATAAAACTCGCCGGAACCCTGTGCAAAAAGAATGTCTTACTACACAGAAGAATACAGTTATACTATTTGTTGCTTCACTAAAGTAATATGATTCTCAGTGTTTACATGTCAACAAGTGCGACAGCTATTGGAATTTTAAATCATGACTTATACAACAGCCACCTTGACATCAAAATTCTCTCACACCAGAAATGTTTCCCATACACCTGTAAACCAATTTATTGATTCCACTTCCATCAACAGCCACAACCATATAATTATAACGTTTCTTCATAAAAGTGATTTTATACTGTCTGAGTTACAACCAACGACTTCATTTTCCCATCTGGGTTCGTAAGGACAATGATTAATAGGATTAAAAAACCACAACCCAACCTGCCACACAACAATCCGACCGTTAGGGACCCCAGTATCGGTCACCAATCAGGATCGATTAATCAGTAACATGCTTAATAGACTCTAACACATTTCAAGCAAAACCTAAATAATAGAAATGAACCCGGGGTTCTAATTTCCTAGCAGGCAGAATCACCAATTCTTACAAATGTTCATCTAAATAATTATCAAGACACTATGACAAATAACCAAATTACATAAGTCGACAAGGATTTACGAGCGCTGCTATACATTGTCTTCCGGCACCACTATGCTGCCGGTTAAACATCTTTGAATACTAGTGCACCTCCAGTCGACGAAATACAACCTTATACTTATATACACACCAAATGTAGGTTCCGAGGCACAATTCCCTAAATAATCTTAAACACCTTTATATTATTATCAATTACTATTTTTCTCTTATATTTCTATATAGTAATAACCTATACCAAGTTATCTAATTAATTCTACTATTGTTTTTAACACATATGAGTTCACCTGCAAATCTTTAATAATAATTGAAAAAACAACACTCTTTTATTTAATTTAACTATCCCTAATTTTCCTTTCTGCCCATCCACCGGTTTAGTTCCAAGCGCAAACGCAAAAGTTGAAACTTCCACAAGAACGTGTCTATCCAAGGTAAACCACCGTCACCTATCGATAAACCTCACACACGCCCAGACACATCACAAGCAAGTTCGCCCTCGTACCTGGCACCGCACGCGTGACAGTCTCCTCTTAATATTAAAAGTTACCGTCCTCCGATACCAACTACACCCGAAAATATCCAATCTTAATCAAACTCGAACCAGTATTTCTGTTACACAGCGACCAACTACCTCGTCAAAATATTGTCTTAGCACATCAATACCGCTGTAACACATCCACCTATCTATCTGAGTAAGATCCGGAATGCACATTACTTCATTCCCATATGTTTCGGTTTTTCCTCGACCTTAAGTTCAAGTCACATCTCTTTTCTTCTCTTCAAACTCCGGCACATTTAATCTCCTCTTAGCCAATATTTCACATAAAAAGAATCTTTGCGAATAAAAATCAAATTAAAGGAATCTCCCGTTGGGAACTGAAACAACAAAGTTGATGAAACCATGATATCTACAAACAACAACAACAACCCCCAGCCCTCCAGACTTTCCGCTACTTAGCCGTTCACCTTAGACAACAACAGGAACGACACACAATGGGGACGGGGACACCCTCAGTCGCCGGGACACTGCCAGACAGCAACGCCCTGGTCGTGCTGAACCCGTCGCTGAACACAAACACTGACAGTCAAGACTGCGGCGACACACTGGACGACACCCTCAGTCGCCGGGACACCTGCCAGTCAGCCAACGCCCTGGTACGTGCTAGAACCCGTCGCTGACACCGAAACATCGATCGTCTTCACTTGGTAGCCAAACCCTTCAAAAGTCGGTCGAAGGGATTCCGTCCTGATAACCCTGCCCCAACGGCTGAAACAAACATGAGCACGAGGCCAACCCAACCTTCGCGGATAACGCCTCAGTTCGTACTAACTTGCAGACACACCACGACACGCCGAGTTCACCTCGGAAAAACTCACAGGACAGCACCTCACATTCACGGAAGTCCCCATACCACATACAGAAGAAAACTCCAGTTTCACGAGCGTTAGTTTACACACGTTTAAACCTCACTATTCCGACGTGCTTGACACTCATCCTCCCTCCACCCTCCAAATAGGTTAACAGGTAAGCGAATTTCCCGGCTGAATTCACGCACTTCACGTCTTCTGCCACCTGGCACTGGGACGGGCCACCACTTCCCACCCATTGTCACTGAGGGCTGGGTCAGTTCGTTGCGTGACACTGGTTGTCTGGATATGATGTGTCTTGGTTCTGTGATTGAAACGTCTTGTCAGCCGGTTTGTGTTGTTACCTCTTTTCGGTATATTCTGTAAGTAGTGAAACATATTGGTTCCTGAGTTCGATTGTCATGTGACAGTTTGGCTAGACAATGTGGGTTCGATATAATAACCGTTGATGGACGGTGATGTAGATGTTGTTTGTGGTTATTTCATGTTATTTCAGTGGGTTCAAAAAGAAGGTAATCGAGGTTGCTTTTTGTTGAGGATCATAGTGTGAGTCAGGTGCGATGTGTCTGCGTGAATCGTAAAGGGATCGTGCTCAATTTCAGTTGTAAATAGTAGTAGTTCGTTGAATTGATTAACGATTTCGGAGTTGACTTGCCCAGTATTGGATGGGTTTAAAACTGTGCGTAGGGCCAGGCTGATTTGCGGTCGAGTGGTTTATACTGGAGTACGGTCGTGACTATTCAACTTATTTTGGTGGCTTCTCACCTTCGTTACGAGTTTTGGTTCTCGACGCCTGTGTCGTGCGCGTGCGTTGTTTCTGTGACGTACGTAATTTGGGACAGGACAGTGAGTCCATATGGTTAGAAGTGGTTTTTGGGGTTTTTTTTAAGTAAATGACAGTCGTCACACATGCAGGGATGTACGTGTTTGTGACAGAATAGGGTTGGAGAAAGGTATCTTAGGTTGTTTGGGAAACAGTCCCATTATGGGAAATTTTTGTAGTCGGAAAGAAGGGTGAGGTAAAGTTTAAGGCGGGGAGCTTTAGTAGTTGATAGGATAAAAACGGAGGTGTGCAGCATGTAATATTGTATGAGTACCCTTGTGTTGCATAACGGGATTAACCACTGGGTTATCTGCAAGAGATGACTGAGAGTGGGGTGCTGGATGGAAATTTTGGCGAACAATCATGTGTTGATATATGATTATAATTGCAGTGTAAAGAGGGGTAAGAATGTGAAGGTTGTGGCTCCCGAGCCGATTGCTGGAGAATAGCTAAACTGTGAACTTTAAAAAATTGAGTTTTTTGTTTTTTTGTTTTTTTTTGAGAGAGGGGGTTTTACTTTGTGGAAAACAGTTCCTTGTAAAAATTTTTGCCCAGTTCCAGTGTATTTGTTTTCCTAAGGGGCCCATGGAGTCGTGTGGGTTTGTTTAGATTGGTTCTATTTCCCCGAAAATTGGGTGTGATTCTAATTTTATGTAATAGCGTGGATTGGCCGGGGAGTATGTTTTGCTGTTTTGGTTGAAAGGGGTTTGGCAAGAAAAGGGGTTGATCCCCCAAAACGAGAACGGGTTGGGGGTGTATCAAATTCAAGGGTAAATCTCATGCCCGAGTGGGAGGTAGGCAAAGAGATGGAGGGGTTAAAGCTTTACCAAATAGCCCGTGGCCTTGTTGATTGGGTAGTAGCAAAAAAATTTCAGTATGGCCTAAGTTGTGTCAGCGGTTTTTGCTCCGTCATGAGGGTTGGGGCCAGACACGGGGTCTACTGCCCCTGCGGAAGTGAGCGGCGGGTTTTTCCCTTGCCTATGCTTTCCCGGGGAGAGGGGGGGACCATCCCGGCCCTCTGCCGGGTGTGAGGGAGCTTCCTCCTGCTACGGGGTTCTTCGGGGGTCTCCAGCCCCTGTTGTTTCCCTGTTCAGGCGTCCCGAGAAAGGGCGCTGCACCAGTCCTTCCCTCACCCTCAGTGTCTGGCGGGGCCTTCTGAGGAGGAGGCGTTGAGCTCGGATCCGTCGAGAGGGCGTCTGGTGTGTGTCGCGCTCATCGCAGGGAGGTGTCAGTCTGCGAGGAGCCACGGTCAGCGCGGGGTGTAGTCTTCGGGGAGAGGTCGGACTGTGGGGAAGCCACGGTCAGCGCGGGGTGCAGAGTCTTCCAGGGAGGTGTCAGCCTGCGAGGGTCCACGTACAGCGCCGAGGACTGGAGTTTTCCGGGCCGGGATGGGTTGTCCCATGGTTGTGGTAGAAGGGGTTGTAGCGTTAGGCAGTAGGTTAGGGGTGTTAGCTACTGTCTCCGTTTAGGACGTAGTGGCCAGCGCAGTGTAGGGTACTTGTCGTTGCCTCCTTTAGGGACGCAGCGACCAGTTTGGTAGTACCCGGGTTCAAAAGAGAAGGGTGGGTCCTGGGAGAGGGTGTGGGTGGTAGTTTTAGAGGTTAGAGCCCCTTGGGTTGGTCCTTGTCCCTTGTAGTTAGCCACCACGTGTGCGGGCTATCTCTGCATCCCTAGGTCGCAGGGATATACCGCAACTGGTGCTTTAGCATAGGTTAGGGTTTTTCAGGGTCGTAGCAGGGTAGTGTGGGTCAGTGGAGAAGGGGCATACCGGGGTGTGGTTGGGTATGGACGTGAGTGGTGGCGCCATAGTGTGAGTGTGAAATAAAGAAGTGCGCATGATTGTAAAGCTGTGTTAGTGTGCTGTATTGTCTGCTCTAGTGTGTAATAGGCGTGGGTAGGGGTGGTAGGGCCGTCCGGCTTAGCGACCGTGACAACCATCATCATCATCATCATTATCATCATCATCAATTATCCCCATCATCCTCATCACCGCCTCCACCACCATCACTATCATCATCATCATCATCATCATCATCACCCTCACCCTCACCTCACCCTCATCCTCATGCTCATCCTCATCATCAAACATCATAAACCATCCTTATCATCATTACTATCATCATCACGATCGTCATCATCATTATCATCATCATCATCATTTTTGTTATGACAATCATCATAATTTCATGTTTTCGCAGGTTATAGGAACACATAAATGGGCCTACGTGAAACTGACCATCTGCTGGATCTGCTCCATGCTGCTGTACTCACCAGCCATCCTTCTGTGGGATGTAGTCCGGGGCAACTTAATCGTTCCTGACAACCACTGTGACGTGGAGTTCCACGACAGCGTTCCCTTCGTCGTGGTCACCGAGTTCCTCAGCTTTTTCGTCCCCTTCATCTCCTTAACCGTCCTCAACTCCTGCCTCTCCCTGGCCTTAAAGAAGATGAGCAAAGCCCGTTGTCGAGGTGCGGGGTCAACTCTCGTGGGGAAGTCCCGCGCTGAAAGCTGTGGGCGTAACGCCCTTAGATTTGGACGAAAGACGAGGAAGATAAATCACATTTCAGATTCAACGTGTCCCGCTGTAAAACAGATTAAGCAAGATGAGATACCCTGTTCTTTTAAAAAGAACTGCAGTTCAGAATCAGCCAGGGTAGGCGTTGTTATGACACCTGAGTTGATGGAGCCATGTTCCGAAACACCAAGCCCTTACTCTGATGATGACAGGAGCTTTATCACCGAGTCTAGAAATCAGTCACATACAGCTGCGCTCTTCCAAGTCTGTACGTTAATCAACCAATCTGAACAGCCGGTAGATTCCCCACTCACATCATCTTCCCAGCTGCCTGAGATGTCATCAGTGTCTCAATCCACTGTGACAAACCACCCCAACAAGCAAGTCTTCCTTCTCTTCAAATGCCACGCCATCCAATGACGCCCCAACGCTTTCCTTCTCTGAACGTGAATCGACCAGCCAAACACAGATCGCTTCACTCTTCCGAGCCACATCACCTTGTCCTCAGACAACATCCTCTTCGCAGCATGCCCCCCCCCCCCCCCTCCCCACCCGGACGGAGAACTCATCACCAGAACGTGCACCACAAAAGTGACAAAGGAGAGACCAGAGTAACCATCATTCTCACAGGGCTGGTCCTGGCTTTAGTAGTCTTGTGGTTGCCGTACTCTTGTCACCACCATCATAGTGGCAGCGTGTGAGGGCTGTGTCAGTGAGGATCTGTACCCAAGTGCTCAGCTGGCTGCTATGGACCAAGTCTTGTGTCAACTCTTTCCAGTACTCGTACAACTCTCCACGCTTTCGCTACGAGTTTTTGGAACTGCTCGCCCGTGTCTTACCGATGAGGTACAAGTGGGTGAAAGGCAAAGCAAAGAGAGCCCAAACAGCTTGACTTCGACCAGCGGGGAGAAAAACAAGGCGACGCATTGAATGCCTGTGGATTAAGATATTTGTAAACAAGAAGTATGTAGAAGTCAAAGTGTGTTCTTGCCAGATACGGTAACACTAGAATCCCTGTCTTTTGTTGCTGCTTCACCTGGAGAAATGTATGTATATGGGTGATTCTCAAAGCACAGCCGCAACGAATGTGACGTTGGTGCTCGAAAACTGTCTAATTATGATTTTTAAAAAAAAATCAAAGTTATGTGGTTGTGTCATTAAGATGTGCTGGAAGAATCTGCATCAGACTGAGAAAAAAACCCTGCTCACATATACATACCAATAAAAATACTGGAGACATGATTGTCTTTTGGATGTCTTGATAAAATGTTTTAGTCTAGGACTACAGTGCATATATTTTGTAAGTCAGTATTACAACATACAATAGTTCAGCTATTAACAAAAATGGATGGACTTTGAGAGAGAGAGAGAGAGAGAGAGAGAGAGAGAGAGAGAGGAGAGAGAGAGAGAGAGAGAGACAGAGACAGAGACAGAGAGAGAGACAGAGACAGAGAGAGAGAGAGAGAGAGAGAGAGAGCAAAATATGAAGATACAAAAACTTATGTTTTTTGCTAAATTCGTCTGTTCCAAGTCCAAATGTACAAAATGGAATGATAAGATTAATGCTAAGATGAGTTCGGATATCACAAGAAAATTAAAACAAATCGGTGAAATCAAACTAAAATGGTCCCAGAAACGGCTCCCTGGCAGAGAAATAGCAACTAAGATGTTTCTGCTTTGCACATGTATGTTCTGAAAGGCAAAATTATGGAGACCACATGTGATTAGTTTATTTTTGTACTCCCAGTTCTTATAGAACAGACTCGCTCCAGACAAAACTTCTGGGCCGATCTTTCTGAAAAATTGTAGATATCTTCATTATGGGTCACGGATGATGCCCGGTGCTTTGTTTTACCAGAATAGCCGTTACTAACGGCTATAACGGCCCCAGACAGTTTTTCTTCCCATATGGAATGTCTCTGAAAGTACTTCGCCGATTTCTGATCTCAGTGACGAAATGCATTATGACGCATGTTTGATTGTGACTTTTTAAAATTATGACGCAAGTTTGATTTCGATTTTATTTTCTTACACACGTATTCAACATCGATCTTATTTGGGAGTTCGTTTATATGCTTTCCATCTTGTTTGTTTTTACTGCAATCAAACCTGCTTTACAATGATCTTGAGACTTGTGTGTATGTTAATACCCCTAACTACCGATGCACCCAGTCCTAACTATTGGCCGCATTCCATTTTTCTTTTTTCAAAACCCACCACATATACACACACAAAAACTCTCTCTCTCAGAGAGAGAGAGAGAGAGAGAGAGAGAAAGAGAGAGAGAGAGAGAGAGAGTTCAGACTTCAGATTTTTATTCAGTAAGACCATCGGACCATTTGAAGTGGACTGAGCACAACCATTTACACTTTTAGTAAAAAACAAATAATTGATCAGGAAAAAAAAACCCAACCAAACAACAAGAACAGCAACTAAGACGTCACTACTTCTGTGATCTTTTACGCCTTGAACGACAACATACCTGAATTCCTAATAAGTTTATAACTATCAGACCTAAGTTTTAACTGTAAAAAAAACGTACATGGGCGCCTATAATCTTTTTGTGGGATGATTTTTTGGTGAATATCTTTTAAAGCTGGGCAAATGAACATAAAACGTATTTCCTTTTCTTCATCTTGCACACACGATGGACATACTAAGTCATTTTGGCTATGTTATCTTTATCTTAAGAAATGAGTCCTTGTTTCAGAAACTCCAAGTCTGAATTTAGCAATTGATCGTTACAAACACATGTTCAAATCGAATCTCAAGTAAGGCTGAATTCGATGAAAACTTGAACAATTTCTGTACACATTGTACCATTCACTAGTTCACAGCCAGTCAAACTTTGTCCAAAAAAAAAAAAAAAAGAAAGAAAAAAAAAACACACGAATAAACTGATTTTGACTTCCAACACCTTGAATCAGCCAAACATCCCCAAATCCGTGCTTGCACAGAAAGAGACGCATTATTGAAACCCAGTTCGTTTTTCCCTTTAAAACCAGTTCGAATAACATTTCATAAAACTTACGAGGCAATCTACCATGATCCATGTGTAAAAGCTTTAACCAATACCGAACACATCTAACAGCTGAAGTAATGAACAATATATCTATTAGATTCCCCTCACACCAAATCATCAGAGTTACGCCGGTCGAGAAACTTCTTCAAAGCAAATAGATGCAACCATTTCTTTTATTACGCACACCAAAGCATTCTTTGCCCTGCATGCAAGGTCTTTGCAAGTAAAGCTAAACCTTTGGTGTGTAGGAATGTTGATCCCCAGTATCTATACCCGTTTAGCATAGGTTGGCTATAATTAGTCCATCACATACTCTTCTTTCCCCCAGCCGGCAAATAACCTCCCTTTCGAAACACCACATCGTTGCTTCGTTGTGAGCGAACTAGTGTTTCTGAAACGATATCATCTGCTAGTAGCAGGATAGATAATTCTAACACGACATCTGAAGAGAGATAGAGACAGAGACAGAGAGAGAGAGAGATAGAGAGGAGAGAGAGAGAGAGAGAGAGAGAGAGAGAGAGAGAGAGAGAGAGAGCGGGAGAGAGAGAGACAGAGTGAGGGGTAGAGAGAGAGACGGAGAGAGAGAGAGGGAGAGAGAGGGGGAGAGAGAGGGAGGGAGAGAGAGAGGAGAGTGAGGAACAGAGAGAGGGAGAGTGAGAGAGGGAGAAGAGGGAGAGAGAGGGAGAGAGGGAGAGAGAGGGACAGAGTGAGGGGTAGAGAGAGAGAGACGGAGAGAGAGAGAGAGGGGGGGAGAGAGAGAGAGGGGGAGAGAGAGGGAGGGAGAGAGAAAGGAGGAGAGAGAGAGGAGAGAGAGTGGGGAAGAGAGAGAGGGAGAGGGAGAGAGGGAGAGAGAGGGAGAGAGAGGGACCTGTTCAAGGATAATTTCTGGCTCCTAAAAACGAGACGGATTCAAATGTAATGAATGGATCATCGCATCGGCAACCAGCAAACACACACACGCACACGCACGCACGCACGCACGCACGCACGCACGCACGCACGGACGGACGGACGACGGACGGACGGACGGACGGACGGACGGACGGACGGACGGACGGACAGACAGACAGACAGACAGACAGACAGGCACGCACGCACGCACGCACGCACACGTTTGCGGCTGAAAATTCTAACAGATTGTGTTGAGAGAGAGAGAGAGAGAGAGAGAGAGAGAGAGAGAGAGAGAGAGAGAGAGAGAGAGAACGAATAAATACCAAGTCTAGCTCAACCGCCCTCAACCAGTTTCGGGCGGTTGCTCTAGACTAGGTATTTATTCGTTCTCTGGGCCT
>CM031607.1:12449615-12459615 GCA_018398815.1 Conus ventricosus
CAAAGTAGAGGATCGCACTGTTAGTTGTGAATGGTTGATGAGCTGAACGGCATACATCTTGTTTTGAAACACACTTACCACTTGTGTGTGTGTGTGTGTGTGTGTGGTGTGTGTGTGTGTGTGTGTGTGTGTGTGTGTGTGTGTGTGTGTGTGTGTGTGTGTGTCCTCCAACCTCCATTTTTCCCTTGTTTTCTTTTCTTTTCTTTTCTTTTTTGACAGTGGGGCCTCCATTCTCCTTCTTTTTCTCACTGTCATTTTTTTTTCTGAAATTCACTCATACTCACCATGCATTGTCTGTGTGTGTGTGTGTGTGTGTGTGTGTGTGTGTGTGTGTGTGTGTGTGTGTGTGTGTGTGTGTGTGTGTGTGTGTGTATGTGTGTGTGTGTGAGTGTGTGTGTGTGTGCGTGTGTGTGTGTGTGTGTGTGTGTGTGTGTGTGTGTGTGTGTGTGTGTGTGTGAGTGTGTGTGTGTGTGTGTGTGTGTGTGTGTGTGTGTGTGTGTGTGTGTGTGTGTGTGTGTGTGTGTGTGTTTATCAGATGGACATTCACTTGCTGACCTTAATGTTTTGGTGTTTGATACAAAGCGTCTTTGGTGTGGTTTTTATGTTGTTTAGTTTTGGGTGTTTCTTATTTGTGAGAACATATTATTTTAAATCTTTTATTAGTTCAATTACATTGAACTACTGACAATTGGCTTTTCAGCATTTTGGTTCCATGGCCTCTGCATTCTTCTTGCTTTACTTTTGTCAATCATTTTGTACTGCAGCAACTTTCCTACCCTTTCTTTAATGTCACACAAGCTAGCAGAACCAATCACAAACTTTGAAAGAACTTTGATGCAGTCTGCTGTTTTACATGTCTTCACACTCTATAAATTGCTAGATAACCGTTTTGCCATACGTGTTATGAGAATGTACATGATTGGCTCTGTGCCAATCTCTCTGTCATAAAAGTACATCATGAAATAATCAACCTGAGCAGTTAAGATGGGAAAACTGTTCTAGCCAGAACTCTTTCATTTCTAAGACAGAACACACATCAATTTATTTCACATCGATGTCAGGGGAAATCTTCTTCACATAATCAGTGCCGACATGATTTTTTGGGGTAATGCCTTAAAATGCGGCGGCATGAAACAGTCAACTGACAAGAAATGGCTGGTGTTAGAAACACTGGAATCGGTGTTTGGGGACTTCTTTCTCGAACGTCACTAGATAACTTCCCTTTGGAAGATAACTTCTATCTGACAGATCGTTAACGCTAAATTATTTTGAAATGGAATACGTTTTTTTCCTGATTGATTTTCCTTCCTTTTTCTTAACTGTCTCATCTTTCGTGCTAGATCTCTGGCATTGCACGCATGTCGCTCATTCCGGATACTTATCCACAGCCACAGTCTGGCTTTTCACGCCACAGACCCAGCATCGGCAGTCCATGGAAGCAGTCAGTGTCAAGTGGTCACGAGACACCCTACCAGAGGAGACACTGCACTGCTGCCGAGCCACTTCGGTAGTGTTCAGTGCTGCCAACATACGTAGGATACCACATTCTTAGTCCGTTACTGATGACAATAATTGCTTAATCGCGGTTCCAGCGTGAGTAAGGTCTACCTGCAGAAGGCGCTTCCGCATCCATCAAGTAGAGGAAACTCGACTGTGTGGTCCCAACATTCCCAACTGAGCCCCTAGCAAACTAAACTTTGTGTAAGAGCCGGTCGGGGCCGAAAAACCTGATTGCCTTTCACTTTGATCTTTGACAGATGGAAAATAAGACGGAGCCAAATGTTTAAAGCGAGCGAAAGGAGGGAGGGCCTTACTACACGTTTGCCGAAAGGATTGCCGAAACAGGTGTCATGGGGGTGAAAGGAGTAAGTTAAACCAGTCAGCAGTCACCAGGCAGTTTCTCTTTCTTTTGATTTGTTCCCTTCTATTTTCTCTGGATCTACATATACATACTATGTACAGTTCATCTCTTTCACTCCACCCTCTCTCTCTGTCTCTGTCTCTGTCTGTCTGTCTGTCTGTCTGTCTGTCTCTCTCTCTCTCTCTCTCTCTCTCTCTCTCTCTCTCTCTCTCTCTCTCTCTCTCCGTAGTTTTAGCTTTTCCACTGTGTCTTCCTTTCGTATCATCATACATCACTCACTCCAACCACAGAGTGAACCTTTTGTTTGGGGAAATTTGGGTAAAAGTGCATTTCAGTCCCAGCGGTCAAACTATTCATTGACCTTCTTCCGTTTAGTGACCACAATCGACCATTTCATTCAATGGCGTCAGAACGCAGGAGGGTGGGTGAGGGGGCCGGGGACACCAGCCACCCCCAACCTCTTGGAAATATTTGTGGAGGGGGGCAGAGTGCCTCCCCCCCAACCCCACTCATTCCATTACAAGCCAACCCCACTCATTCCGTTACAAGCCACCCCCACTCATTTCATTACAAGCCAACCCCACTCATTCCGTTACAAGCCAACCCCACTCATTCCGTTACAAGCCACCCCCACTCATTCCATTACAAGCCAACCCCACTCATTCCGTTACAAGCCAACCCCACTCATTCCGTTACAAGCCAACCCCACTCATTCCATTACAAGCCAACCCCACTCATTCCGTTACAAGCCAACCCCACTCATTCC
Source organism: Conus ventricosus (assembly GCA_018398815.1). Classification (NCBI taxonomy): domain Eukaryota; kingdom Metazoa; phylum Mollusca; class Gastropoda; order Neogastropoda; family Conidae; genus Conus; species Conus ventricosus. The sequence goes on from CM031607.1 coordinate 12,452,243, forward strand.
ATTACAAGCCAACCCCACTCATTCCATTACAAGCCAACCCCACTCATTCCATTACAAGCCAACCCCACTCATTCCATTGCAAGCCAACCCCACTCATTCCATTACAAGCCAACCCCACTCATTCCATTTCAAGCCAACCCCACTCATTCCGTTACAAGCCAACCCCACTCATTCCATTACAAGCCAACCCCACTCATTCCATTACAAGCCAACCCCACTCATTCCGTTACAAGCCAACCCCACTCATTCCATTTCAAGCCAACCCCACTCATTCCATTACAAGCCAACCCCACTCATTCCATTTCAAGCCAACCCCACTCATTCCATTACAAGCCAGCCCCACTCATTCTATTACAAGCCAACCCCACTCATTCCATTACAAGCCAACCCCACTCATTCCATTACAAGCCAGCCCCACTCATTCTGTTACAAGCCAGCCCCACTCATTCTATTACAAGCCAACCCCACTCATTCCATTACAAGCCAGTCCCACTCATTCCATTACTAGCCAGCCCCACTCATTCCATTACAAGCCAATCCCACTCATTCCATTACAAGCCAACCAACATGGACGGCATGCTAAAGAGCATCACTCCCCAGTCCCTGCACGATGTTACAAGAACTTGCAAAAAGAGAGCAAAAATTTGGAAAATGATAGACCACACCGCCTCCCTCCGAACTGGTTTTTTTTTAATGAAAATTTGGATGACTGCTGCGACGTCTTCGTCAGGTCAGCTCAGACTAACGCTCTCTCCAATTCCCAAAGGAAAAATCTCCATAGATATTATTGCATCACAAAAAGGGGAGTCTGCTTTTTTTTTCTCTGTAAAGCTGTGGATTCAGTGTTGCGTGAGACGCCATTGACACACATGTGCCGAAGGCTTTGATCTCCACATAGTCCTGGGATGAATGGTTCCATTCCTGCATTGTCCCGAACAGGGAAAACTGTGGATACTGTGTTCTACACTGGCGAAAGGAAAAGTGTCGACTAGGACAGTCGGAATGAGCAGCGTGGGAGATATTCTACTCAGGGAGGAATGAAAAAGTGACAGAAACAAAGACACATAGACAGTGATACAGAAGCAGCAAGATCACGAAAAAAACGGAAAACATACACACCAGCCCATTCGCAAGCAGGCGGTTGCCCACACAAATATCAAAGTAATGATAGTTGCTTATTTAAAAGCCCCTAAGTTACAGGGTTCACAACACATCAACTGATGTACCGACTACCATCAGTGGAAAATGAACAATTTTGTCTGTAAATGTGTATATGGACACATGCACTGTGTGTGTGTGTGTGTGTGTGTGTGTGTGTGTGTGTGTGTGTGTGTGTGTGTGTGTGTGTGTGTGTGTGTCCTTCGTTTAACGTCTATCCACTATTCGTGATATCAGACACACGCATGTAGTCTATATGCGAGCATGCCAAAGTGTGCGTACATGAAAGTAATGACGTGCGTAAAGGTAAGCGCAACACAGACATACAGAGATCGGCATAACTAAACGTGTACTGTCTGCTTGACTTGTGAAAAGTAACATACCCAACGAAGGCTTGAACGAAGTGTGAATATTACATTTTTGCATCATAACAGCCCATTAACTCAAACATGTACACGTACACAGCCTGGTAATTGGGAACAGTGAATGTTGTTCCCGAAACGTCAGGAAGTTGGAGGGCTGCACTGGCTCTTTGGCAGGACGGACAACTCTGAATTTATTACTTTGGAAGGTTAATGCCCTTGTGAACCATCAGAATACCTTTCGACAGAGAGAAGTTCTCTTCCTTGCGGCAACGTTACTATTCGTATTTAAAAAAGAAAAAAAAAACACACAACAAAATCCAGAAAAGTCTGGCAAGTCTTTTACACGAACATATTGGCAGTGGGGAAATCAAGCGCAGGTTAACGTTTTTTTTCCGTCATTATATAAGCAAATTGGCAAAGATTTGAATTAAAGAATCAGATAAAAAAAAGAACGAACGTAATATGATTGGAAAACATATTGTAAATGTTAAACACTTCTCTGACAGTATATATAGCAACCACTGCAATCCCTCATTTCATATTGCCTGCTCTTTGGTCTTTGGTCCGCTAGATCGGACTCATTAGGAAGACACGGCTGATTGTATTCGTATTCCCTTGGCATCAAATAGAAATGCACAACAGTCCATAATCCTGTGGTGTTCTCGCCACAAAGGGTTAAAAAAAATGCAACCGCACCCCAAAGCAGCCAGCGAAGGGTAGTGAAACAAAAAGGGAAGTGTGGAAAGGAAATTTGTCGTTGAAGATCTATAGTCATTATATAAACAGTATGAAATGTAGGGAATATTCTTTGAGCCTATGCTTAAGGATCCATTCAAGGATGCAGGGGAGATCAAAAGATGTGAAACAGTGTGAGTGGTCAGCTCTGCTATACATCAACCCAAGCATTGTCATCGGCTAAGAATTGTGCAGAACAACCTTTACTTGGATCTCCTAAGAGATGCAATCTCCCACTGATTGACCAAACAATATAATGCTGAACAATTCAGTAGCTGGGGAAAACAAGTGCAGGTTAACAATTCTTCTGTCCTTATGTAAACGACTTGGCAAAGATTTTGTGTGTTGTGTCAGCGATCTCTTCTGCAAGTGCCCCTCCCTTCAGCCGTGTGTGAGATCCCATTATGACTGATGACATATTTATGCACAAAAACAAGGAAAGAAAAAACAATTAGCAACATATGGCATCGTTTTAAGACTGGTATTTAACTTAACTCCTCAGTATTTATTCCCAAAAGACAGGTCAGTTGCTGAACAACGCCAGGCTTCTTTCATATTCTGATGTAATTAGATAAAAAAACAAACAAACATCGAGGATTAAGCTAAGATATACGTCACATGTGCTCTGCGCGCACACACACACGCGCACGCACACACACACACACACACACGCACACGCGTGCGTGCTGGCACGCGCGCTTGCACGCACAGATGCTCACACACACATAGAGTTTTGTCTGTAAATGTGTATATGCAAGCGTGCAACCTATGTGCGAGCACGCAATACAATACTGTGCATACATATAAGTGTGCATGAAACCTATGACGTATGAAAGGTAAGCGCAAGACAGACATAAAGCGGTTGGTGTACCTACATGTGTACTGTTTGGCTTCTCTTGTCAAAAATAACCCAACGAAGATTTCGAACAAAAAAGTAAGTGTAGACATTGCAGGTTTTGTACCATGACACCACCATAATTCAGACATATAACTGTACACCGCCTGGCACTTGGGAAAAGTGAATTTTGTCCCTGAAATGTCAGGAAGTCAGACGGCCGCAAAGGCTCCATGGCAGAAAAGGAAAAGGCTGAATGCGATCTCCTCGGGGGGAGAGTAGACGAGGGTTAACCTGGGTTAATGCCCTTGGGGAAACACCGAAGTGCTTTTCGTCAAAGGGAATCCTTCTTCTGCATGCCAACGTCACAATTCAATGGGCGGCTTTTGAAACAATTCAATGGGCGGCTTTTGAAACAATTCAATGGGCGGCTTTTGAAACAATTCAATGGGCGGCTTTTGAAAGCGAAAGTTGACAGATGTCTGGCATGTCTTCTAAGGGTTACAAAGAATTATCGTAAAACGAACGGGCGTCGTTATCTTTGGTTTCACAGGCAGTCATCATGGTTATTGGACAAAAGCCATACAGTTGCCTATCACAGTATTCCTCTGCTTTCTCTCTTTCCCTCTCTCCACTCCCCACCTCTACCATCCCTCCTGTCCCCCCCCCCCCCTCCCCCGATTTCCATCAACTCCATTCTTAAACGTTTTATGCAGAGGATTGGAAATACTTGTTTCGTTGTATTTGACAGGGGACGGATGGCAACGAAATCACCAATGTCAGAATGAGAAGTGTTGAAGAAGGAGCGCTGAACAGGGGGACATTATAGCTCGCTGTTTGGTCACCCGGGTGTATGTGGGCAGGGGGTGAAGGTGGGAGGAGGAAGATGCAACAAAACGGCGCGGGCATGCAGGCACGCACGCACGCGCGCATTCACACACACACACACACACACACACACACACACACACACACACACACACACACACACACACACACACACACACACACACACACACACGCACGCACGCACGCACGCACGCACGCACGCACACCTACGCACGCACGCACGCACACAGACAGACAGACAGACAGACACACACACACACACACACACACACACACACACACACACACACACACACACACACACACACACACTCACACGCACGCACGCACGCACGCACGCACGCACGCACGCACACACACACACACACACACACACATTTACACAGACAAACGCACACACATACACACATGTACGCACACACACACATCAAACAAAAGGTCAACTGAACAAGTGTTTTAAATGTGACACCTAGAATAAGAGACTTGCAAATGGGAGCACACACACACACACACACACACACACACACACACAGAGAGAGAGAGAGAGAGAGAGAGAGAGAGAGAGAGAGAGAGAGAGAGAGAGAGAGAGAGAGAGAGAGACAGACAGACAGACAGACAGACAGACAGACAGACAGACAGACAGACGGACAGACAGACAGACAGACGGACAGACAGACAGAGAAGAGGAAGGAGATGAAGCGAAAGAAGAAGAAGAAAAGGAGGAGGACTAGGAGGAGAAGGAAGTAAAGGAAGAAGAAGAAGAAGAAGAAGAAGAAGAAGAAGAAGAAGAAGAAGAAGAAGAAGAAGAAGAAGAAGAAGAAGAAGAAGAGAGAGAGAGAGAGAGAGATAACGATAACGATAACGATAACGATAATTTATTCAGAAAGGCCACAGCCCCATTTGAAGGGGTGAGTATTAAAGAACATAGTTAAACAAGGTATTTCATCACAAAAATTAAACATTCTCAACATATGCAAATTACCTATGTCAAATCACTCCTTCTTTTAAATGATTTGTACAGATATAAAGCAAGATTTCTTGCAACGTTGTAATTTTTTGACGACAAAAGACAGACTAACCTGAACAGTACTGGACGTCGATGATATTTTAACGGAATAAGTTTTTGTCGAAGGTCAGCCAGAACAGGACATAAGAATACAAAATGAAGTTCATCTTCCCTACCAGATTTACACAGTGGACACAACAAATCATTTTCTGTACGGATATTATATCGTTGACGATGTACAGCAATATCCGATACACCAAACCTGAATTTTGTTAATTCAGACCTGATAAATCTATTCAAGTTCAGAGACAAATAAGCTTCTGCTTCTACTAAATAATTACTTTTCAGCAATCTAAATAATGAAAATCGTTCGCTGTTTTGAATATGGCTATCCCAGTCTTGCCATCTACAATCTATTGTTCGTTGTTTGAAACAAGCCAAGAAACTGCTGACACAACCAACCCCTTGTTCTAACCATACAAACGAAAAACCATAATTACATAAACATTTACGAATGCCCGATGCCCACGTAGTTTTCCCTCTCATGTCCAGGTCAAACAATGTTTTATAAGCTTTGGCTGGCAGTCTATGTTGCCTCATACGTAACAGTTTAAGCCAGTATCTTACACATTTTATATATGAATTCAAATAAATAGGAATCTACCAAGTTCTCCATAAGTCAAGTCATTGGGGTACGCCTATCGACATTCAAAAACCGTTTCATAGCAAATAAGTGCAATTTCTCTATGTCATGTCCTTTCTCCAAACCCCAAATCTCAGCGCCATATTGGACTATAGGCTGGACCTGGGTATCAAACATTCTGAAAAATAGTTTTACTGACTCGTTTTCAAACTTATACAAGACGCTTAAAATGGCCATAACAGCACGCTTCCCTTTACCCACAAGATCTTGGCAGGCAAACGAAAAACTTAGTTTTGTAGAAAAATATAAACCCAGATATTTGTAGGCGTTTACAATCACAATTTTAGAATTTCCATAAAACCATTTTTCACGCGACGACAAATATCCACCCTTTCGAAAAACTATAATGTTTGTTTTGTCCATGTTTACTTTGAGATGTAATCTCTGCGCCGCTGAGCACAAATTGTTCAACTGGTTTTGAAGCCCTATAACAGTTTCAGACAGTAAAACGATATCATCTGCAAAAAGTAGAATGAATATTTCAATCAAATCAAATGAAACACCATGTTTTCCCTTCTCGATAATTTCCAAAGCTAATTCGTTAATAAACAAAGAGAATAAAACAGGACTACAAACATCACCCTGCTTAACACCCTGTGTACATCTAATGTACTCACTGAATTTTGCACCACACCTTATATTAGCTTTAACATCATCATACATACATTTAACACATTTAAATAGCTTACCTCTTCCACAATGTTTTGCCAGTATTGGCCACAGAAGCTTTCTAGAAATAGAATCAAAGGCCTTTTCGAAGTCTATAAATGCAACATATAACTTACGATTATTTGAAAACTGCTTCTGAACAGCAGCCAGTAGAGTGAACAAATGATCGATTGTATTATAACCCTTCTTAAAACCTGCTTGGTATTCACCAGTTATGTTTTTTAGTTCGACCCATTCAGATAATCTCTTGTTTATTATAGATCCATAAAGTTTACTAATAATATCACACAAGGAGATTCCTCTATAATTATTAGGATTATTTGCGTCACCCTTTTTAAACAGAGGTAAAATGATCGATCTGGTCCAATTCTCGGGATAAATTCCTTTTTCAAAAAGAACATTAAATAATTTTACAAAAAAATCGATTGCAAAGTCCCCTAAGTTTTTAAAAAATTCACCAACAAGTCCATCAGGCCCTGCTGCTTTACCATTTTTCAGTTTCCTTATTACAAATTGTACTTCATGCTTTGTAATTGGTCGATCGAAAAATTCAGAATATTCATCATCTAATAATGTTTCATTTTCACCAGTGTCTGTATCAACGCTGATATCCTTTTCCAACACGTTTTTAAAATGGTAATACCATTGCTCCATTGTGATTCTATTCTGCGTCTGTGTTCGTGTTTTAAACGCTTGTTTGACACTTTTCCAAAAATCCTCTTGGTTGTCCATATTAGTGACAATTTCTTTAAATATTTTATCATTGTGTGACTTTTGCTTCCTATATAATAAATTTTTATACTCTGATCGTGAAACACAGTATAAGTGTCGGTTATCTTTATCTAAGGTTCTCTTCCATACCCTAAGTAACCTCCTGACATCTCTTTTAGCTCGTAAACACTCTAGATCAAACCAGTCCTTCTGTCTTTTGGTCCTGTTCACACATACTCGTTTTTCCATACATTTACCAGCTTCTTTAACAGTATTGATAAACAAATCAAGAGCATCATGTACATTAATATCTATCAAATTAACAGCATGCAAAACCTTTAG
>CM031607.1:12484615-12492115 GCA_018398815.1 Conus ventricosus
CTCTCTCTGTGTGTGTGTGTGTGTGTGTGTGTGTGTGTGTGTGTGTGTGTGTGTGTGTCTGTGTGTCTGTGTGTCTGTGGTCGAAATGTGTTCACTCGCTCCGGACAAAATACTGGGCCGATCTTTCTGAAAATTTGTAGGTATGTTCATTATGGGCCACGGATGATGCCCGATGTTTTAGTTTACGCTATAGCCGTTATTAACGCCTGTAACGGCCTGTAACGGTTTTCCTTCTTTATGGAATATCTCAGAAAGTACTTTTGATCTTGTGACAAATCGGAGCCTCTGTCCATATGTAAGTGATGTAATGCTGAAAATGGATTAAACAACGTTAACAACGTTATTCTGCCGTTATTTCTTATATATAGGTGGATTTTTAATGAAATTTGGACAATAGAAAGGTTATCATACACAAATGGCACTTCTATAAAATGTTTCAAAATTTGACCGTTAAAAACCGTTATTCTTGACATATTGTCCGATTTGGATGGAATTTGATATGTACACAGGCTTTAGCCAGTGAGGAGTAAAATACCGGTTTCAAAAGTGTATATCGGTTATATAACTCTTAAACCGCTATTTTCCGTTATTTTTTTATATATTGGTGGGTTTTAATGAAATGTTTTATATAGAAGGTCATCGCACACAAATGGCACTTCCATGTAGTGTTTCAAAATCTGACCGTTAAAAACCGTTATTCTTGACATATTGTCCGATTTGGATGAAATTTGGTATGTACACAGGCTTTAGCCAGTGAGGACTAAAATATCAGTTTCAAAAGTGTACATCGCTTAATAACCGTTTAAAACCGTTATTTTGCCTTTATTGCTTATCTCACCAAGCACTTGGCCGATTTATAAGCGGTTTGGAAAAACTGGGAGTACGTTTATATGCTTCGCATCTTGTTTGTTTTACCTCTAACTTTATCCCCCCACCCCATCCAAAGACAACAGTTTCCCTGCTTGTATTGATATAACGTGGCCTTTCTCCAGAAAGTTATTCGCGCAGATACTCCTGACGTCTTCAGATCTTATCCTCGTCTATCATCTCTGTCTCTTTTCTTGAATATATAGGAATGTATATGTCGGACCAGCAGGTTCGTACTGTTCTGTCAAGGGTCCACGTAATTGGCAACTGAACAGGCCGTCATCAATCTGTTATTGCTCTGCCCTGCTCTACCAGCCCTGATGTGGCCCTTTGCGGTCGGCTGGGCTATGAGCAACATTGCCTTACCTTACCTGCTGTGTGTAGTTAAAGCAGACTTATTGATAAGCGCGTTACTAGGATTACAAGATACTGTCTAAACGTTTTCGCGTTCACATTTCTCTCCTGACAGCCAAAATGGAAGTACTGTTTTGTTCATGGTTGATGTTTGTTTGCAACTTGTCACGTCTAATGAAGACTTTGTGTCAGAAATTCACTTGTCTGTTTTGTGCAGTCTATTAACTTTGCGTAACTTGACATCTTGTTTTGTGTGTTTATTTGTATTTTGAATTCGTTCACTGGCCCATCATATCACGGGCATATATTCTCAGCAGTTAAGCATCCTTCCCCATTCCTGTTTTGCTGACAGAGTTATTTGTCTGATGTTGTACACTCAAAAGCGAATGTACGGGGAAGCTGCACTATTGCTGGAACTCTTGGTGATGGATATCAGAAATCTGACTTGAGAAAAAAAAAGTAACGAGATACGTGTGTGTAACAGCTTCTCTGGTTCAAACTCGCAATTCTCAAGATAGTCCATACTTTGCTCGAAAAGTCGCGCTTTTTGTCTCAGTTTACAAGAGGTGTCACGCAAAAATAAACAAAATAAGTGAGTAAATCAATAAACTAATAAGTAAATGAATAGATACGTCAATACAGTTGGGAAAAGAAACTGATACTGGATCCACTGTATTTCACGAACTGTGTTGTTTTCTTTCATTTATGTCCGTATTTGCTTTCGAGTTTGATCAGTAATTGAGAGTTTCTGTCTGATTTGATATGTTATTGGGTCTGTGTATCAATGTCTGCACAGCTGACTATTTCTGTATTTCCGTGAAAACGAGAGTTGTCCTCCCTGTCTATGCAGTGAATGAATCAAGACAGACAAAAAATACGATGCAAAATTCAACGTCTGGTGTTCCTTAACACTGAATAAAGTAGGTGGTTTGTCTTTTCCGATTGTAGGAATATCTCGTGTAAGTCAAGCGTGTAAACCAAGCTGAGTATTGAAACGAACGCAGAGTTTCTATTCCATGGTATGTCATACACGGACCGCTTCACAAATAAAGAGGTGCACAGAAGACTGGGTCAACAGATGGGTCTCAATGAAGACTTGCTGTCAACGATAAAAAAGACAAAATTGAAGTGCCACACAACCAGAGCGCGTGGCCTCTCCAACACCACTCTACAGGGAACGGTGCACGGAAAGAGGAGAAGGGGACGCCAGAGAAAGAGATGGCCAGACAACGTCATGGAATGGACGAAGAAAGCTTCGCCCAAATCCAGGTGCTACCGAACGACCGGGTCAAGTGCAGGCTTCTTGTTGGAAAAACCATCTGCAGTGCCCCTGCGACCCGGTTGTAACGAAAAGTTTTAACTCCCCGAATGGTTTAACTCCCAGGGTGTTTAAACTGTTCACTTGTAAATTTTAACTCCCCGGGAGTTAAACTAGAACATAAAAAACTAACTCCCTCTGTGTTTCAGTTTGACTCCAGGGGAGTTATTCTGACATACCACCAGAATGACTCCACCCACCACCCACCACCCACACCTCGCTTCCACCCATGCATCTTACACACACAACACACACCACACACACAACACACAATATATATATATATATTTTATATATATATATATATATATATATTATATATTTTATATAATGAACTAATAAATTCCAAGGATAAGTACCGAGCACCATTCCAGCAACTTACAGAGCAGCTTGGTGTTGCAATGACTGCAAGAAATATTCAGTTATAAACAAAGCTTGTTCTTGTGTCTTAGATTGAAGAAATAGGGGGAGATAAGCATTCATATCTGCAGTGGTAGATAATTCTGCCTAACTAACAGTATGTGCTTGAGTGGGTGAATGGGGGAAAAATGAAATAAATGCTTCTCAAAATGACCCTTCAGCAAGCTTATAGTTATAGTCTCCAAGGAGGAGACATCATTCTCCAATAGGGAGGAAACTCACTAGCATATAACTCCTGGTCAGATACCGATATTTCGAAACCTGATTGCTTTCCTCAGTGACCACGGGAAGTGGTAATTTGACTCCTCTGCCTTTTCGGTTTTAACAAGAATGCCATCCTAGAAAAGGCTGGTGTGCAATACCGTAGTATGTTTGTTGAGTTTTCAAAAAAAAAACAACCAAAGGTGCCACCTAAGAAGCAAAAGAAAATCATGAAAGAGCAAAACAAGCTACATTTTCTTGTGAAAAGTAGAAAATATAAAAAGATAACCTCTTAAGACACAAGTGCTGAGGGCCAGTTCTTGGAATGAATCCGCAAGGGACTAAATTACAATGAACTAATAAATTCCAAGGATAAGTACCGAGCACCATCCCAGCAACTTACAGAGCAGCTTGGTGTTGCAATGACTGCAAGAAATATTGAATTATAAACAAAGCTTGCTCTTATGTCTTAGATTGAAGAAATAGGGGGAGATAAGCATTCATATCTGCAGTGGTAGATAATTCTGTCTAACTAACAGTATGTGCTTGAGTGGGTGAATGGGGAAAAAATGAAATAAATGCTTCTCAAAATGACCATACTACGGTATTGCACACCAGGCTTTTCTAGGATGGCATTCTTGTTAAAACTGTTAGTTAGGCAGAATTATCTACCACTGCAGATATGAATGCTTATCTCACCCTATTTCTTCAATCTAAGCTTTGTTTATAATTCAATATTTCTTGCAGTCATTGCAACACCAAGTGCTCTGTAAGTTGCTGGAATGGTGCTCGGTACTTATCCTTGGAATTCATTAGTTCATTGTGATTTAGTCCCTTGCGGATTCATTCCAAGAACTGGCCCTCAGAACTTGTATCTTAAGAGGTTATCTTTTTATATTTTCTACTTTTCACAAGAAATGTAGCTTGTTTTGCTCTTTCATGATTTTCTTTTGCTTCTTAGGTGGCACCTTTGGTTGGTTTTTTGAAAACTCAACAAACATACTACGGTATTGCACACCAGCCTTTTCTAGGATGGTATTCTTGTTAAACCGAAAGGCAGAGGAGTCAAATTACCACTTCCCGCGGTCACTGAGGAGAAAAATCAGGTTTCGAAATATCGGTATCTGACCAGGAGTTATATGCTAGTGAGTTTCCTCCCTATTGGAGAATGATGTCTCCTCCTTGGAGACTATAACTATATGCTTGCTGAAGCGTCATTTTGAGAAGCATTTATTTCATTTTTTCCCCATTCACCCACTCAAGCACATACTGTTAGGCAGAATTATCTACCACTGCAGATATGAATGCTTATCTCCCCCTCTTTCTTCAATCTAAGACATAAGAGCAAGCTTTGTTTATAATTGAATATATATATATATATATATATATATATATATATATATATATATATATATATATATATAACATAAAGGTAAACCCTGGAATAGGCTGGACACCACTCAGTGATATGTGGGTGTACTGCTGGTTGCTGCATGTGAGGCACGTACACGCCATGCAGAGCAAAGTTAACCAGCGACAAGTAGGCAGGCATGCAGCCTTTATAAAGCCGCGCTACAAGGTTCAGATAACGACTTGCCGTCTGAACGCTACAGAGATGCCAAGACAACGAGCAGAGGAACGCAATCGTGCCCTAGGCCATCTGGAGGCTGGTGTGGATGCCAGGCAGGTCGCCAACATCTTTAACGTCCACATCTCAACCATCTATCGTCTGCAGCACCGCATGCGAGTCACTGGTACCACTGATGATCGTCCCCGGCCAGGCCGTCCTCGGGTCACCACACCAAGAGAGGATCGCCATTTTGTTCGAACCCATCTGCGGGACAGGCGGCAAACAGCCGCTAACACTGCCTGGGAATCTCCAGCAACGAATCAGGCTCAACACTGTGCGGCGGCGTCTTCAGGAGAACGGGCTGGCATGTAGGCGTCCTCACAGAGGTCCGGTACTGACACCAAGACACCGGCAGGACAGGCTGCAGTGGGCACAAGCCCGAATCAACTGGCGCAGGCAGCAGTGGGGACGCATACTGTTCTCAGATGAGAGCCGTTTTTGTATTGACATGGTTGACGGTCGTGTCAGATATGGCGTCGACCCGGTGAACGCTATGCTGACTCCTGTGTGGTAGAGTGGAACCCCTGGGGAGGCCCGAACGTTATGATATGGGGTGCAATTGGCATTAACCACACCATAGGACCAGTCATCTTTCAGAACATTGGTCCTGGTCGCGGACAGGGTGTCAATGCACAGCACTACATCCACCAGGTGCTCAGACCCCATGTCGTTCGTTTTTTTGCGCAACACCCAAACTGGACATTCCAACAGGACAATGCAAGACCACACACCGCCAAGGCCACCCAGCAATCTCTTCAGCATAACAACGTCAATGTGCTGCCCTGGCCAGCCCTCAGTCCCGATTTAAACCCAATAGAATATTTTTGGGATTAACTTGGCAGACGGTTGGACCTCCTGTGTCCACGACCAGCAACAGCGGCTCAACTTCATCAGGCCATCGTCCATGTGTGGGCTGGTGTGCCAAGGGGATGCATCAACCACCTGGTCCACTCAATGAGCCGCAGGTGTCAAGCAGTTGTCAACGCAAATGGTGGCCACACACGGTATTAGGACTTCAAGCTGGTTTGTCACGTGACCTTGGATTTTCCACACAAAGACATATTGCTGATGACATTTTCACACATTACCGGTGTAATGAATCAAATCACGTTGAATTCTCGCTTCCACTCTGTACAATTGTGACCAATAAAATTCGCCCCTAACCTTCAGCTTGTTTTGCTTTCGCGTTTTTATGGAAGTCAGTATAGATGAGCACATGAATATGTACACGGACATTTCCTTTCCCTTTGATGATGATGATCATGAACATTAAATCCCCTTCTCCATTCTCTTACTGAAAGACACCTGGGAATAGGTGGGTGGGGAGTCATCTTAGTCATGATCAGATTAACTCCCCCTCTGTTACAAAGTAACTCCCTGGGAGTCAGAAAACACGTGTACACATTAACTCCCAGGGGAGTTATTCTAAACTGTGAAAAACTGACTCCCCTTAGTGGGCAGGGAGTTAAACTTTTACACGCCTGAATTAACTCCCGGGAGTTAATCTGTATTAACTCCCAGGGGGGTCATTCTGTTACATGGTGGAAGTTAAGTCTGATATATGTACAAAATGACTCCCCCCTTAATGTTTCAAAATTTGTTGAGACTTGTACAAATATTTTTTTAGAACATTTTGAAGTTTTACTGAGTGGAGTTATTTTGGCACAGGGTGGGAGTCATTCTAGTTTAACTCCCAGGGAGTTAAAATTTACATATGAACAGTTTAACTCCCTGGGAGTTAAACCATTCGGGGAGTTAAAACTTTTCGTTACACCGGGCGGGCTATGGGACAGGTGTCAGGGGACAGGTGAAGAGAGTGTCCCTTCTGTATTCCACGCTTGGTCTATAGCAGGTGAATGAGTGATCACGTGAGGACCAGTCGCAGTAAAGGTAGCGCTCAACAAAGCGCCCAACGCACACACAAAATTTCCATTCTTAAGAATTTTCGTTGGATGTAGAGGAGGGAATTCTGCTATTTATCAAACACACTGGATCTCGGGTTCACCAGAAGTGGTAAAATAATAAGTTCTGTCAAACATTTTCACCCAAAATACCAGATTTGTTAATTTTGTCAACGAATATGTTTACGGAATGCTACTGTAAAAGAAGCATGTTTTACAGACTATTTGATCTCTTCTGTTTAAGTCAAGAACTATTTCTTTCTTGGATTGAAGAGTACTCTCTGCTGCCCTGAAGAAGGTTCAGATGAAGCAAAATATTGACATTGCAGAAGTAACACCGTCTCTCCATTGCTCTCACTATGCCTTTAAAAAGGACCAGTCACGAACAGTTGATTTAAAAATGATTCAATACTACATTTTGATATCTACAACCACCTGTTGTGAAAAGACATTAGAATGAAATCCACGACAAACCACACATGCAATCGGTGCCCACTCACACCTAGAGTATTGCATGTGAACTCGCCCTTAGTTGCACAGGCTTCTGTGTGAAAGAACAGGAGCACTTCACACAGAAAACACACACACACACACACACACACACACACACACACACACACACACACACACACACACACACACACACACACACACACACACACCACACAAGCACACGCACATACAGAGAGAGAGAGAGAGAGAGAGAGAGAGAGAGAGAGAGAGAGAGAGAGAGAGAGAGAGAGAGAGAGAGAGAGAGAGAGAGAGAGAGGAGAGGGTTTCAGCATACTTTCTAGCAGGACAACAAAACT
>CM031607.1:12504615-12514615 GCA_018398815.1 Conus ventricosus
CAGGCCTAGTCAATAAGCTGAGAGGACAACACGATTTAACAAGAAAGAACATTAATTCGACTTAAGTATTGAAAAGCTTCCTTTTTCGAAGGATATTTGCTTCTGCAATAAATTTAGCAATAGATTTTAAATTGTTTTCACTATCACTCTGTAACAGAGTGACTAAGTCACGTTCTTCTGCTAATACTGATTTAAAGACATCGCATTTTCCCCGTACCTTTTCATACACCTCACACTGAAAGAAAAAGTGAAATTCATCTTCTATATATTTTTTTTTTTACAAATTGGACAGATACAGTTACGTTCATTATTAAATATACCATACCATCTTTCTTTAGCATATAGACCAAGGGTCCTTGTTCGAAAGCGTGCTAATGAATCCCTATGCCATTTTCGCGTTACAACCGATAAATACTTTTCTGGCTGTAAGTCACTATTAAAGCACAAGAACCAAGAGTATTTCTCACTATTTTCTAATTCAGAGTGCCAGATCTGTTGGTAGGAGGATATCAAACGCTCTTTAAATTCTAGAATAAAAAGTTTGTCGTTCTCAACACCCTGGTTATTCCATACAAAACCAAATCCAGTTTCGAAAAGCAGATTTGTTACTCCAGAAACCCAGTTTTGTCTTCCATTCTCATGTTGTCTTAATAACATATAATATGCTTGTTTATTAATTCTGCTTTGTGGAAGTTTTACAAGACGTAGCCAATACTTGACACACTTAGTTTTGGAACGTATTTGCAAGGGGTATCTACCCGTT
Organism: Conus ventricosus; assembly: GCA_018398815.1. Lineage (NCBI taxonomy): Eukaryota > Metazoa > Mollusca > Gastropoda > Neogastropoda > Conidae > Conus > Conus ventricosus. Next base: position 12,505,379 of record CM031607.1, read on the forward strand.
TCTCCATATGCCATTTTATTAGAACTGTGTAAAGGGATGTTTAGAAAACGTTTAATCGCCAGTGTGTGCACCTTTTCCATAAGGTCTTGACTTGACTTGACTTGATCCCTTAGACGTCGGTCCGTGGGGGCACCCCTGAAGCAGTGACAACCATCCTTCTCCATTCCTCTCTGTTCTCTGCCCTCCGCAATGTATTTCTCAGCCGCAGGCCTGTCCACTCCGTGATGTTATCCTCCCATCTTTTCCTTTGTCGACCTCTTCGCCTTTGTCCTGGTACTGTGCCCTGCATGATTGTCTTGGCAAGGCCTGTTGATCGTGTGATGTGTCCATACCATTTCAATTTGCGTCTTTTTACTGAGGTTAGGAGATCGACATATGGACCAATTTCATTCTCGATGCGCTTTTTAACTTCCACATTGCTGATGTGATCTCTGTATGAGATGCCAAGGAGTCGTCTGAAGCACCTCATTTCCATTGTTTGGATCTTTTTCTCAAGGTCTGATTTCAACGTCCATGACTCACAAGCATATAAGAATATCGCCATGACTAAGGATCGCATCAGTCTAATCTTTGAGCTGATGGAGATGTCTTTGTTTCTCCAAAGAGGCGTTAGCTTAGATAGCGTGGTTGTGGTCTGAGCGACTCTTGAGATGATTTCAGGTCTTGATCCTTCATCTGAGATTGTTGCCCCCAAGTACTTAAATGTGTTGACTGGCTCAAGCTTTTTGCTGTTGATGGTTATGTCTTGGGTAAAGCCGATTGGGTTGTTAGTCATGACCTTTGTCTTTTCCGCACTTATTTCCATGCCATAATCAGCAGAGGTGTTGTTGAGTCTGTTGATCAGGTGCACTAGCTCTTGTTCGTTTCCAGCTAGTCCATCTATGTCGTCGGCAAAACGGAGGTTGGTGATGGTTCTCCCTCCAATATTTACAGTTCCTTCATGGTCTTCAGCGCATCGGTCATAATTCTCTCAAGGAAGACATTGAAAAGTGTGGGGGAGAGTAGACAGCCCTGTCGCACTCCAACGGTAGTTCGGAACCACTCGCCTATGTTGTTACCGAAGAAAACGGCACTGGTGGCTTTATTGTAGAGGCTTTCAATAATTCTGATGAGGTTGGCATTGATGTTGAAGAGTTTCATTGTTGCCCATAATGCTTCGTGCCACACTCGGTCGAAGGCCTTCTTGAAGTCTATGAATACGTGGTACAGATGTTGGTGGTGTTGGTTGTACTTCTCACACAGTATTCTTAGATTGAATATCTGCTCTGTGGTACTTCGTCCTGGCCTGAACCCCGCCTGTTCTTCAGCGATGATCTTTTCTGCTTGTGGGTTCAGTCTATTCAGGATTACTTTCAGCATAACTTTGCTTGGGTGGCTGATGAGGCTAATCGTGCGATAATTTTGGCATTGCTGTAGGTTGCCTTTCTTTGGCAGCGTGATGATAAGTGACTGCGTCCAGGGAGTAGGCCATTCCCCGGTTTCCCAGATTCTGTTGCATATTGCAAGCAACATGTCCACCATTGGATCTCCTCCTGCCTTGATCAATTCTGCCGGTATGTTGTCAACACCGGGCGATTTTCCTGCTTTCATTGATGATAAGGCTCTAATGATTTCATCACGTGTTATATTATCCTTGCTGTTATTTGTTGGTTCCGGCGCGACAAGGATTGATGGATTTCCCTCAGCGTTGTGCGAGTAAAGCTCAGAACAGTATTCTGTCCATCGTTGTAGTATCACTCGTGGTCACACACGCACACGTAACACTGTCCACGGTCAACATATCCGCACGCGCCGCGCGTGGCAGTGAATTCGCTGTCGTGGCATGAATTGTCTCATCACTTCCACGTGCACAGAAGCTACGCTGTCTTGTCACACTCACTGACACCGGTGACTGTCTTTTTCTGTCTACCTTTCTTGCATTGAGTCTATGGGCAAAACATCGTCGGTTCTTGATCCAGGGGTGGCCACACCTCTAGGTAAGCTCGATGATGCCCGTCTCCTGCTCGTTAAGGACGAACTTCTTTCCGTCTATCAGCAGGTGGTCGTAGATCATCGTCGCCCGTTTCTGCTGGTCCTTGGCCGCCTTAAGGTGAGGAGACAGCTTCTTCCTGATCGTTCTGACCCGCGGAGAAAAGTCCTCGCCGATGAACACATTGCTTGCTCGGAGATTTCTCTTCGCTTTCAAAATGTTCACTCTTTCTTTGTAGAATGTGCATCGAGCAACGATGGGCGAGTTGGGTTTTGCACTCAGTCGGTGAACTCTGTCAAAACTTATGTCGTCGCTCAATTCTAACTTTTTGGAAATCAAGTCTTTCAGCAAGTGTTCACAATCTTCACTGGTCTCATTGGCCTGTCTGGGTATACCGTGCACAATAATGTTATTCCTCTTAGAACGGTCCTCTAACTCACTGGTCTTCATCTCCAAATTTTGCACACTGTCTTGAAGTTTCTTGTTTGCTTCTGCCAGCTCATTATTTGACCGCCTAAGAGACGCCATCTCACTTTTCAATGCTTCGACCTCCTCCTTCAGACCTACAAGGAATTCTTTAATTTCACTCAGGTCCTCTCGAAGGCTATCAAACTTATCACTCATGGAAGACAGCATGGACAAGGCAGGTTCAAAAACAGTGTCACTGTCAATTCTCTGTTGCCTGGACGACTGTGCACTGTCCCCCTGGGTCCTCTGGCCTCTCTCCACACTCAGTCTCCGGCCACCACTAGAACCGGTCAGACATGTTTGCTTGGTGTCCTTCTTGGGAGGTCCGGGATTTGCCTCGACGTCGCCACACTGCATCAAAATGTTGCTGAAGAAAATCACAGTGAGGAGTAACCCCACCATGACACCGCCTGCTCGGCTTGTCACTCTCAATGTCCGACATCGCATGGCTATCTTTTCTTTGGCACGGCGACACATAAAATTGATGTAGACTGCCACGAAGGAGCCACATCTTGCTCTGAAACCCAGAGCCACCTCCGGCATGATGCGTTAGCTGCACTCTGTACAAATTTCAAAACTGTACGTAACTGGTAAATCGGGTAATTGTACCATAAACGGGACATACACCGCAACACGTCCGACTCCGTTCAAGTTCCGTGAACTCCCGAGAGAGAGAGAGAGAGAGAGAGAGAGAGAGAGAGAGAGAGAGAGAGAGAGAGAGAGAGAGAGAGAGAGAATGATTTTTGCAATCGAGCGACTGTCATTGTTTTCTCGTCCCCTTGTGGCATTTCTGGCAAGAGTGGCTACCACTTCTTTGCTTCGGATACTGACATCACCAGGGACGCAAGCAAAAACTATTTTCCATCCATCAGATGTCAGAGAGGTGTGCTCTTCAAACAATTTCATCAGTGTGCTCGAGGTTACGGCCAGCACTGGCAGCCAAAGCAGAGAGGGAGTCCATGAGAATGACGAAGTGGGTTTTTCTTTTTGGGGGACCATTTGAGAAACCAGGACCAACGCTATCAGTTCAGCTGTGTAGATGGAGCTGTCTGTGGGAATGTGTTTAGGGACATCTCTAGGAAGGAGCTGTTGTGCAAAACGCAGCAGTTTTCTCTTCAGATTTGGAACCATCAGTAAATATTCTTTGGAAGGAAGGATGGATGGTTGTTGTTGTTGTCGTTATTGTTGTTGTTGTTGTTGTTATGATGATGATGATGATTACTACTACTACTACTGCTACTGCTACTGCTACTACTACTACTACTACTACTACTACTACTAAAACATCATCATCATCATCATTATTATTATCATTATTATTATCATATTCATCATTATTATTATTATCATCATTGTTGTTATTATTATTATTGTTATTATTATAATTAATATTTTATTATCATTGTTGCTGTTGCTGCCGTTAATGCTGTAGCTGCTGTTGCTGTTGCTGTTGTTTCTGGTGATGAGAGCACCCTTTCTGGTGGAACTCTTTTCGTGGCGTCCCACAGGAGCAGTTCACAAATCGACGACGCCGTTTCTGAAATATTTATTATGCCTGAATCCTTGCTATGTCCTAGACATACCATGGGAACTACATTTGTGACTGTGGGGTGGACATCAAGTAAATTAGTGGAGAGAGGGAGGGAGGGAGAGAGAGAGAGAGAGAGAGAGAGAGAGAGAGAGAGAGAGAGAGAGAGAGAGAGAGAGAGAGAGAGAGAGAGAGAGAGAGAGAGAGAGATGGTCGCGGAATGGCACTACCGTGAAGTGTTTCGTTTACCGCAAGAGACTGTACTCTGGAAGGAAATGTCTGGCAGCTTTGGAGACACAAAAAAATGTTCACTTTCTACATTGTCCCCCCCCCCCCCCTTTTTTTTTCTTCTCATGTTTGTGTTAAGGGGACTTCATTTGCATATTTAGTCCGTATATTGTACCGGAATTTGCAATCAAGTCAGAGACGGCAAGACACACGGAAACGTGATGAATGAAAGATATGGTAGCGAGAATGGTAAAAATGAACGAGTGAGAAGTTTTGTTTCATTTTGTTTTAATCATAGAATACATAATGTCGATAATTATAGTGTACATTCTGTAGGTGGCATATTAAAGTATAATCTTTACTATCCACCACTGTAAATATGAAATGACTAGAATCACAGTTGCATCTATGAACTGTCAAGGTGTGGGGGACTTTAAAAAAAAGAAAAGACGTCTTCCATAATCTAAGGCAAAGAAATTATAATGTATACCTTATACAAGATACACATTTTAATCCTAAACTTGATAAACACTACTATGTAGAATGGGGTCTAGTTCATTTTCTCGTTCAAATACTACTAATTCAAGAGGTGTGGCAATACTTTTTAACAACATTTTGAATTTAAAATAAATGGCACATATGGTGATAACGCAGGAAATTTTCTTATGCTACAAGTCCATACACTGGACCTAGATTTTGTCTTGGTGACTATATATGGACCTAATAGGGATAATCCAGATTTTTATGAACTAGCAAATACGAAAATAAAAGAATTAATTTGCGCTAATCTTATGATAGCAGGAGACTGGAATTTATCATTAAACCCAAACTTAAATTATTGCAATTACAAATATGATAATAATGTGAAGGCTAGAGAAAAGGTAGAGGAGATGATAGATGACAATTTCTTGGTAGATATTTGGAGAGAATACAATCCGCAGTTACAGCGGTTCACTTGGAGAAGAAGTATTCCATTACAGCAGGGCAGACTAGACATTTTTCTTACTTCTGAGAATGTATGCAATTATATTACCTCCGCAGATATTTTGCCAGGATATCGAGCTGATCATTCATTGATAATAATGGAAATAACTTTTGGAGAGAAAAACAAGAAAAACACATTCTGGAAATTTAACTGTTCATTGTTTAAACATCAGCAATACATTAACGAAATGAATGGTCTCATAGACATGATAGTTTCAAAGTGTGCCGCGACCCCGTATGATAGAAATAAACTACCGGAAACACCAATTTCAGATATTCACTTTATTATATCAGACCAGCTACTCCTTGATGTTTTATTGATGGAAATTAAAAGTAAAACCATCACTTACTCTACAATGAAAAAAGAAAGCCAATGAAGAGCTAGAAAACGGTCTAGAGAACAAAATTGAAGAATTAGAAAAACAACCAATTAAAAACAACCTTGTGATCCAAGAAATAAAAAACAAAATAGAAAATTAAGAGAAATTGGGCAAAAGAAAATGGTAGGTATTTTAATACGCTCAAACGCGAGATGGGTCGCTGAAGGTGAAAAAATAACGAAGTATTTTTGTGGTTAGAAAAAAGAAACTATATAAATAAACAAATGACAAAAATTGTACAGAACGATGGTACCCTTTTAGACACAACAAGTGGTATTGTGTATGAAACAAAATCCTTTTACGAAAAGTTGCATGAAAAAAAGACACGATCAACTATGAAACAGCAGAAATGGTGCAAAATATACCTTCATTGTCGGAAAATGAAGCCAAAAGCATAGAAGGTAAAATAACGCTTGAAGAAGCCACACAGTCTTTGAAAAATATGAATAACGGCAAGAGTCCAGTCTTTCATAAATTTGAAACTGACTGCAACATCGCTACGATGATGGTAAACAGCGTACTGGAAGTCATCTTTATAAAAGCTCTGTACGTATTCTTGATAGTGTGTGTGTATGTGTGTGTGTGTGTGTGTGTGTGTGTGTGTGTGTGTGTGTGTGTGTGTGTGTGTGTGTGTGTGTGTGTGCATGTGTATGTGTTTGTGCATGCGTTCATATCTATCCATCTATCTATCTATCTATCTATCTAACTATCTATCTATCTATCTATCTATCTATCTATCTATCTATCTATCTATCTATCTATCTATCTATCTATCTATCTATACTGACTTCCATAAAAAACGCGAAAAATTGAAAGGCTATTTTTCGGGTGAAAAGGGGTGAATATACAATATTGAACCATTGTGGCAAGTTGTTTGGGTCCAAGACTCACGTGCAGTAAAACAATTGTGTGAGCTACACATCATTCCCGGCATTGGAGGGTCAACAAAAATGGCAAACTGGTTACTGCATGTGAGGCACGTGCACACCATGCAGAGCAAAGTTAACCAGCGACAAGTACGCAGGCATGCAGCCTTTATAAAGCCGCGCTACAAGGTTCAGATAACGACTTGCCGTCTGAGCGCTACAGAGATGCCAAGACTACGAGCAGAGGAACGCAATCGTGCCCTAGGCCATCTGGAGGCTGGTGTGGATGCCAGGCAGGTCGCCAACATCTTTAACGTCCACATCTCAACCATCTATCGTCTGCAGCACCGCATGCGAGTCACTGGTACCACTGATGATCGTCCCCGGCCAGGCCGTCCTCAGGTCACCACACCAAGAGAGGATCGCCATTTTGTTCGAACCCATCTGCGGGACAGGCGGCAAACAGCCACAAACACTGCTCGACAGGTGCCTGGAATCTCCAGCAACGAATCAGCCTCAACACTGTGCGGCGGCGTCTTCAGGAGAACGGGCTGGCATGTAGGCGTCCTCACAGAGGTCCGGTACTGACACCAAGACACCGGCAGGACAGGCGGCAGTGGGCACAAGCCCGAATCAACTGGCGCAGGCAGCAGTGGGGACGCATACTGTTCTCAGATGAGAGCCGTTTTTGTATTGACATGGCTGACGGTCGTGTCAGAATAAGGCGTCGACCTGGTGAACGCTATGCTGACTTCTGTGTTGTAGAGCGGAACCCTGGGAAGGCCCGAACGTTATGATATGGGGTGCAATTGGCATTAACCACGCCATAGGACCAGTCATCTTTCAGAACATTGGTCCTGGTCGCGGACAGGGTGTCAATGCACAGCGCTACATCCACCAGGTGCTCAGACCCCATGTCGTTCCTTTTTTTTGCGCAACACCCAAACTGGACATTCCAACAGGACAATGCAAGACTACACACAGCCAGGGCCACCCAGCAATTTCTTCAGCATAACAACGTCAATGTGCTGCCCTGGCCAGCCCTCAGTCCCGATTTAAACCCAATAGAACATTTTTGGGATGAACTTGGCAGATGGTTGGACCTCCTGCGTCCACGACCAGCAACAGCGGCTCAACTTCACCAGGCCATCGTCCATGTGTGGGCTGGTGTGCCAAGGGGACGCATCAACCACCTGGTCCACTCAATGAGCCGCAGGTGTCAAGCAGTTGTCCATGCAAATGGTGGTAGCAATACGTTACCGCAAATGCTCTCTACCGCGAGAATACATTACCGCAAAGTCGTATATTACGATACCGCAAAAAGACTTGCTACTTTACCGCAAATAGATTTTGTTGATTTCTGTAGCCTTTTAGCACAGGTACCACTGTCCTATGATTCACCAGCTACTTGATTCAAGTACAATTAGAACTGCATGGCAGCGAGACACTCTGAGTTGTAATAACGAGTGATATATGAATACTGTTCATGGAAATACATCGTCGCTGTGATGTTTATTCACTACCGCAGTTCAGAGTTTATCTGCCTTCATCACCCTTCACTCTTGTGGTCAAAGCGTTCTAAGTGCAGTGTTTGCAGAGAGAGAAAATGGCTACCTACAATGTGGAGAAGTACACGACGAATCGTGGCAACCCTGGACTCATCGTGAATGGATACAAGTTCCGATACGAACGAGCAGATAAGGTCAGTACATCATATCATAACTAACGTGTATTGTGTTCCCAGTCAATGTACAATTTTGTACAGTGCCGGAACTCGGCAAGACACTAAATACACACAAACACACACACACACACACACACACACACACACACACACACACACACACACACACCTCTCTCTCTCTCTCTCTCTCTCTCTCTCTCTCTTCTCTCTCTCTCTTTCTCCCTTTCACTAACGGTCAGACACAGGCACGCACGCACGCACGCACACACACACACACACACACACACACACACACACACACACACACACACACACACACACACACACACACACACACACACACACACTCTCTCTCTCTCTCTCTCTCTCCTCTCTTTCTCCCTTTCACTAACGGTCAGACACAGGCACGCACGCACGCACGCACGCACGCACGCACGCACGCACGCACGCACGCACGCACGCACGCACGCACACACACACACACACACACACACACACACAGAGACCTAGATTCACTCTATATTGCTAGCTCTATTCACAGAAAAAAAATTAAAACCCCAAGTCCGCTGGAACACACAACCCCCCCCCCCCCCCCAGGAAAAACCCAATCAAAAGAATTATCATTCCGTTACAAGGAAAACTTTAGTACAATTCTGATTGACAGCTTCTGATTTGAATAAAGGTCAGTACATTATATCATAACTAACGTGTATTGTGTTCCCAGTCAATGTACAATTTTGTCTGTGTTCCCCTGTATCTCTCTCTATCTCACTCTTTCTCTCTGTCTGTCGTCCTCATTTATGTGTTGCAGGACGGCAAGGCTGTCTGGCGATGTATCCAGAAGAGGTGCAGTGCTAGGTGCAAGTCCTTTGACAAGGATCCAGAAGCTGGCATCGCCTGGGCAAGGCTGGAACATACTCACGACCAAGACAGTCAAGCCAGTATTGAACGTCAGCAGATCCGCACAGTGTGCAAGCGAAAGGCTGTGGACGACATCAGTGAGCGTCCATCAAAGATCATTCTTACAGAGCTCACCAACCGCCCTGATGGTGAACTGGTTCCAAAGGACGTCAAGGCAGTCCGACAGAGCATCTACAGAGAGAGGAGGAAGCTTCAGCCCAAACTCCCGA
>CM031607.1:12519615-12522115 GCA_018398815.1 Conus ventricosus
GTCTACATTCACACTAACTGTTCCCGTGGGACTGCTTGGAGATTGCATTGATGAGGCCAACCCGTCCCGCAGGAGTTCACTGCGTGTCAGACTGTAGGGAAAGTAATGACAGCTTCAAAAAGAAGGTTAAGGCATTGGCTCGGGGTTAAGCTCTTTTCCTGGTACAGTGATTTAGTGGCAATGATAGCGGATCCTTTTTGACGTAAGGTGCTGAACTGCTGACACGATGGTGCCGGGGGACTGTGGGCGTGCTGATTTATGATGTTCATTGTTGTCTCCTGTTTAAGGATAAGGTTAAAGCCCCGTAATCCAGTAGTCATGGGAACAGCGGACTGTTAGCACTTGTGATGACCGAGTTCATCCTTCTACTTCGGCCGCTTGGATCTTCCCTGAGGTGAAACCGGTATCCATTTATTGCGCGTGGACAGACAGGAGTTTTGTACCGTGAAAATCTGACCCCACGAGTGGTTCGGACTCCTGACTGTCAACTCCAAAGACGAATGGTCAGAACGATTGGACTGCTGGCCTGTCCGTTTCCTGTTTATAGTTGCAAAACAGCTGACGTCCACTTATACTCTTTTGTGCTTCACACTATTCCGGAGAAATTAACTTCCACTCTTCCGTAAGTCTCCCCTATTGCTTCTCTCTCTCTCTCTCTCTCTCTCTCTCTCTCTCTCTCTCCTCTCTCTCTCTCTCTCTCTCCTCTCTCTCTCTCTCTCTCTCTCTCTCTCTCTCTCATTTGAAACACAGCTAGAAGAACAGCTTGGCATGATTCAGATCTCCACTAAGGTTGACTGGTTCATGAACCCGCCCTTTGACCCGGAACAGCACCACAGGTCCACATTAAAATGCATGAAAATTCGCCACTGATCCACATTCGATCTTTCAACCGAATTCAAACAAAATCACAAACAAACGTGGGAGAACAGATAATTTCCTTTGAGCAAAGACACTTTCCGACTCCGGGTTATTCATGTTTCTGTGTGTTCTGACTCAGAGTCTAATGATATTTACCTGAGGGTCAGCTTAAACAGAGACTGTGGCTATGACCTGCCCCCCATGTACAAGTGTTTGCTGAAAACCAATCACTCTACCAGAGATAACAACTCAGAGGACACCAACACCCAGCACAACTACCAGTCAGTCTGGGCTGATAAAGACCAGCAGTAGCTGGCCGAAAATTTCCCTCAGGTAAATTTCATTAGACTCTGAGTCAGAGCACACAGAAACACAGATGATTTCCTGACTGTATGCAATGAAACTTTGACTGAAAACGTTAATACACACGCAGACTGTCATCGTGGATCTGTCTGGATACTGCAGTGAGTATTCTGCCAAAAGCAGCAGTTTATATTTTAAGGGAAAACACAACAGTAACCAGTACAATCGGAAATGAAATGAGGTAGGGAACAGTTCACGATAAACAGTAAACAAGTGGGGTATGTTTTGCTCCCATAAGGAAACCTAACACAGAGTAACTTAGGTTTCCTTATGGGAGCAAAACATACCCCACTTGTTTACTGTTTATCGTGAACTGTTCCCTACCTCATTTCATTTCCGATTTTGCTTTGATTAAATTGAGGTTATTTGTATTTGTTTCTGTCCGTCTGTGTGCTTGTCTTTTGATCTCCCTTGCATCTTTGGGTGGATCCTCAGGCGTAGGCTCAAAGACTGTCCCCTACATTTTATATTATTTGCATAATGTCTTTAGTTTTACAGCAACTTTTTTTCCTCCCCACACTTTCGTTTGGTTGCATTTACTACTCTTCGCTGGCTGCTCTGGGGGTGCTATTGGATTCTTTTTTGCACCCATGGTGGTGAGAACGCCACAGTACTATGGACTGTGGCGTGTCTCTATTTGACGCCGGGAGCGCAGACACAACCAGCCGCGTCTCCCTGATGAGTCCCGATCCAGCGGGCGAAAGGCCTCGGAGCAGGCAATACAAATATATCTGCCTTCAAAAGGGATTGCGATGGTTCCCTTATGCAGCTAGTGAAGAGTTTTTATATTTGTAACATTTTTTTATTTTTTTATTTATTTTTTTAAATTTCATTTTCCCAGTTTCTCTATCTTCAAACTCCGCTCTCCCCTCCCCTCAAGTCCAAATCTTTGCCAGACAGTTCAGTTGTTGGCCTGCGCTTGTTTTTCCCCCACTATTAGATTGTTCGTCTATGTATTTGTCTGACTTTATTCAAGTTTAAAAGGCTGTGCCAGTCTTGAATAAAAGTTACTCTGTGTTAGGTTTCCTTATGGGAGCAAAACATACCCCACTTGTTTACAGTAACCAGTACGTTATGACGTTCGTTTCCCCGTGAAGTAAATTACTGGAAGTCAGAACAGGACGTAATTTATTGCACCAAAGCTTGGTGTTGTACTTGTGCGGAATCTCCTCTTAAGACTATTCCCAGATATGCAGGTACTGTGATGTACTTCCCAGATATGCAGGTACTGTGATGTACTGCAGCCATCGTTGTGTTCTTCTTATACCGGCAACGATGT
>CM031607.1:12527115-12534615 GCA_018398815.1 Conus ventricosus
AACGCTTTCGCAAAATCAACAAAAATTGCACCAGTAAGTAAATCATTGTTTATATTAAATGCCATTTCTCAATAAGATTAGTCAGCATTGTATGGCACGAATGATTCTTTCTAAATCCATTCTGATTTGGGTGAAATAAGTCATACTTTGTAAAATGGCACTGTAGATTGTGTTTGATATGTTTTTCAAGAGGTTTAGACAGAGCAGATAGTATAGATATGGGTATATAATTAGAGGGATCAGATGGATCACCAGACTTAAGAACAGGCAAAACTTTAGCGTCTTTGAAGGCTTGTGGATAGTAACATTTTTCAATACATAAGTTATAAATATATGTAGCACAATCAGAGATAACGGGCGCTGATATCTTCAAAAGTTTACTGTCTAACCCATCCAAACCACGGGAACTCGATGGTTTTAGTATACTTAACTCCTTGTGCACTTCATGGACGCCTATGTATGGAAAATGGAGTTTGTCAACGATATTTTTTGACTCGCAGAAACATTTCAGTGGATTTAAATTATTAGCCTGTGTGTTGTTTATCTTTATTTTTCTCTCTGCCACAGTAGTAAAATGTCTGTTCAAATATTCAACAGATAAATTGGACGTATAAGAAGCAGATGGCGGTGATGTTTTCCCGGACAACTGATTTATAGCCTTCCAAACAGATTTTGAATCTTGTTTTGATGAAATTAAATCACTAAAATACCTCTTCTGTGCGGCTCTTTTCATCTCAGTGACTTTATTCCGTTGTTGCCTAAATTTCTTGTCTTTCCCTGTTGTTTGTAATAAATTGTCACGAATTCTTATTTCAGCATCTATTTCTTTTGTTAACCAAGAGAGAGAGAGAGAGAGAGAGAGAGAGAGAGAGAGAGAGAGAGAGAAGAGAGAGAGAGAGAGAGAGAGAGAGAGAGAGAACTGCTCTTGATGAGGAATTGAATGATTTGTCCTGTGAAACAATTCAGTAGTAGTGACTAAGCATTCTGCAGAGAGGAGGAGAGAGAGAGAGAGAGAGAGAGAGAGAGAGAGAGAGAGAGAGAGAGGAGAGAGAGAGAGAGAGAGACGAGAGACAGAGAGACAGAGAGAGACAGAGAGAGACAGAGAGAGACAGAGAGAGAGAGACATGCTCTTGATGAGGAATTGAATTGTCCTGTGAAAGAATTCAGTAGTAGTGACTAAGCATACTGCAGTTGTTGATAGCCACTTGGTCTAACTACTGAACTGCTATATAAAATGCTGTCTTCAGACGATGTGGACATTGGACAAGATGTTCGTCTTCAAAGATACACATCATTTTTTGCCAGTCTTCAGTCTCTTGAGATAAGTAAAACACGTCACAGCAGTTGCGTTTCGCGAGGAATAGCTTTTTGAAATCGCCCTCACTCTCTGTCTCTCTCTGTGTCCCTTTCTCTGTCTGTCTGTCTGTCCGTCTGTCTGTCTGTCTGTCTGTCCTCTCTATCCCTCTCTCTCTCTTCTCTCTCTCTGTCCATATTGATACTGTTCCAAACACTTTATGTTTACCCCACAGTCATAAAGACAGTTCCCATGGCACGTCTGGTGAAAAGGGGGAGGGGGTATTATCGCGTAATAAATATTTCAGAGACGGTGTCGTCGGCTTGTGAACTGCTCCTGTGGGACGTCACGGAAAAAGCTTCCATCAAACAGAATGTTCTCAGATTGCAGAGAAAACGCTGATGCTGCACGTTCACAAAGAGACGGGGGAACGACAGCCACTAACAAAACAGCGACGATGACAACAGTAATAACAAAAAATACTGCACCAGCAGCAGCAGAAGCAGCATCAGCAACAGCAGCTACAACAACAATTATGACTACGGATGGTACTACTCTTACTACAACTACTATTACTACTACCACCGCCACTGCCACCACCGCCACTTTCCCCACCCCCACCTTCACTACCAGCACCACCACCCACACTGCAAGAACAACAACAACAACAACAACAACAACAACAACAACAACAACAACAACAACAACAACAACAACCACTACTACTATTTTTACTTCTCCTTTCACTACTACCACTGCTACTATCTCTACTAATACTTCTACTGCCACCACCACCAACAACACCACTACTACGACTACTACTACTACTACAACTGCTGCTGCTGCTAAAATAATGATACTAGCTGAAAAACTCCAACAAAACAGCCCCCCAAAAAACTGTAAAGCTGTATGCTCGTATAATACTAGTACATCATGTCCATAAGTATGATAATAACGGGCATATCCAACGTCCGAGGGATGAACGTGCAGCCTGTTCTTCAATCCCTCGTATTGGCCCTCACGTGGACACGAAGACCAATCCTTCACGTTCTTCCACAGGCACCGCAAGGAATCGAATCAGAGAATGCAACATTGTGCTCTCGCCAGACCATCGTTTGAAAAGGATTTGACCTGTCTCATTCAAAAGCCGTACCTTACGTGCCCCGCACTCACCAATATTCTCTGTTATGGACAATGTCTTCCTAGTTGGTAATGTTAATGCAACCGGGGGTCAAGTGAAATTTCATAGTATTCTTGTACCATTCCATGGCCATCTGTCGTCAACATGCCCCTGCGTCAGGTGTCCCCGTAACAGCTCATCTTTGTGGTGGTTGTCTTCAGTAACTGACAATGTGTGCTGTCCAGCAAAAGATATACTTGATGAGTGAGCACTCAAAGCTGGGCAAGCCGCACTACTTCAGACTCTTGAAGGCCGGACACTCGATCTTTCCAGGTCATGATACACATCTGACACAGATCGTAGATCTTGTCGGTGACACTGTTCACCTGTTGCACGTGCCGTCAGAGTGGTATTCAGGTGTTGGAGCAGTATATTGGAGCACTCCGGACCACTGGACTGCTAGCCTAATACCTTGGGCTTGGAACAGTCTCTTGGACGACCTTTAGAATCAGAGCTGGTCTTGGAAACGCATAGAATTAGCTCTGGTCAGTACAGTTGCTGCTCACTGCACCATCTTGATAATTATCTTGTCTCACTGCACCATCTTGATAATTATCTAGTCTCACTGCACCATCTTAATAATTATCTAGTCTCACTGCACCATCTTAATAATTATCTACAGTCTAAATCGCACGGGAATCAATGCCAATGGCAGGTGACAGTGAAGTGAGAGTATCTGAATATTTCTGAGGGAGAGTGAGACTTAGAGAGAAAGACCCTGGCGCGAGTGGTTGTGGGGGGTGGAGGGTTGGGGGGGGGGGGGGGGGGTAGGGAGTAGAAGTGAGGAGGGGGTCGGGGTGGGGCTCAGTTGGATACAGCATGTGGAGCACCCGTTTTTATGCGACACATGTTTGTCTTGACTGGCCGTTGTTTCCTTCTTACTTATAGTTTTCTTTCTTTTTTTTTTGAACCTGAAATGATGTTGACTAAAACCTAGTTTGTGCCGTACAGAGGCTAGCCATGAGACCAGAGCATTGGCAGGGCAGGCTGGGGCACACTGGTAAGTAATGTATGACCAATGCGTGTTCATCTGCAAAGAGGAATTCCTCCCACAGGACCGCAGCAGGCACTTCAGTCTTGGCTAGAAGACATGAGAAGAGCTTTCCGTCCAACGGAAACCGGATAAACATTTCCCTGTGCAAAATTCTGACTGCTTCAATGAGCATCAATGTCAGCAGAATGAAGAAGAGTGTAGCCCTAGGACGCACCCTTGCTGTAATCTTTTCTATCTAAAAAAATCTGTCTTCCCCATTTCCCATTCGTTGAAGCAAGAGGCATGGGAACAAGTGTTATCTCCACTTTGTGTTTGTTGAAACCAAAATGGAAATGGCGTGAGTTAGAGAGTCTGTCAATGACAACATACAGTGGCTTGGTGGGTGAATTGACAATACATCCACCGGTGGATCTAGAACTTTGGGCTGCGGTTTCAGCTTTTTCACGAGAGAGGGTCGTCTTTTCTGTTGTCCTCTCCATTAGATCTTACAGGGTGATCTGGGTGCTAATCTTTCGGACGAGACAATAGGTGGAGTTCCTGCATGCAAAACATGTGAAACAAATGCACACACGTCAACACAGAGAGTTGTTCTTAGCAAGGCTCTCTGCAGAAAATTACGCCCCCCCTCAAAACAAAACAAAGAAACCAAACCCAAAACATGTGCCCCCCAAAAACAACAACAACAACAAAAAACAACAACAACAACAACAACAAAACAAAAAACCA
Source organism: Conus ventricosus (assembly GCA_018398815.1). Lineage (NCBI taxonomy): Eukaryota > Metazoa > Mollusca > Gastropoda > Neogastropoda > Conidae > Conus > Conus ventricosus. The sequence goes on from CM031607.1 coordinate 12,531,310, forward strand.
AAAGAAACAACAACAACAAACAAAAAAACAACAACAAACAACAACAACAAACAAACAAAACAACAAACAAACAAAAAGAAGAAAAACCAAAATAAACAACAACAACAAACCAAAAAACAACAACAACAAACAACAACAACAAACAAACAAAACAACAAACAAAACAAACAAACAAAACAAACAAACAAAAAGAAGAAAAACCAAACAAACAAAGAACTCAGATGAGAAAGTGGGCAGGCCATTTGTGACTGTCAATGGCACTAAATGAAAAGTCTGTTTGAAAGTGTTGTCGATGATTGCCTCTGAAGTGTGTTGGTGGGCCTGTAGTCTTCTTCTTCTTCACACACACACACACACACACACACACACACACACACACACACACACACACACACACACACACACACACACACACACCACACACACCACACACACACACACACACACACACACACACACACACACACACACACACACACACACACACACACACACACACACACACACAACAGAACACACACACACACACACACACACACACACAACACACACACACACACACACAACAAACACACACACACACACACACACACACACACACACACACACACACACACACACACACACACACACACACAACACACACACACACACACACACACACACAACAGAACACACACACACAGACAGACACACACACACACACACACACACACACACACACACACACACACACACGCACACTAATAAATCAGGTAGCATCTACCCCCATCCATACAGATATCCTTCCACTGGCGAAAGCGGAATGGAAGGGGCTCAAAGAATCGGCTCCCTGTGGAGAATTTATCCCCGGAGGGCTGACAGCCGTCAGAAACTTCTTGTCCAGGGTTTTACACTGAGGGAGTTCTAGTGCAGGTGAAAAGCCAAAATCCGTTCGTGGTTCGCGACCCCGCCAGTGGAGTTACGGACCAAAGTGAAAATCCTGTACAAACAACAAAACTATTCATTAGCAACATTCCTCTGTCCTTTTCAGATGATGAATTGTTGGAAGCAGTGAAACAGCTTGGTGTGGAGATTCACTCCAAGTTAATTGCAGAACGGGACAGAGACCAAAATGGCAAATTAACTCACTGGAAAACGGGCCGACGATTCATTTTCATAAAAGTACCAACTGTTCCCCTACAAAAACTAGTACAAATTGGCCCCTTCCGCGCTGCTCTTTACCATAAAGAACAAAAACTTGCCAGACAACAGCAAGAATCGGAGTGTCGGCGATGTCTTACTAAAGGGCATCGCGTATCTGATTGTGTCAGCCCAGTTAAATGTAAACAATGTTTTAAGGACGGACACAAAGCAGGAGACCCTGAGTGCAATATGCAGGGAGAATGCCCACAAACTGCACAAACGTCCAACAGAGTTCTGATCGGAACTCTGACAGACAAATGACAGTAATGTGGAAGAAGAGAGCAGACAAAATGACAAGACAACGGAAAAGACAACTGACAACACTACACATCCTGATAAAACAAGGATAAACATAACCATGACAATACTGACAGAGATAAGAGTCTCAACCGATCGCGACCAAAACACAGACAAACTACCATCAGTTCCTACAGAAGAGACAACTCTGGGTCTGTAAAGCGCACACGTTCGCGCGAATCAGTTTCGTCCCAGACAGAGAAACAGCCCAGACTGATGGAACGTGGTGAGAGCAGCGACAAACATGAGGAAGCGTGTGAGAGCTGAGAACGATTCTCGTATGCCACCCTCCTCACGTTTCCGTGGATAAAAACGGATCTGGCTAGGTTAACGGACTGTGAATGATGAACTGCGATTTATAACATTGGAAGAAAGCGACAAGATTATTATATATAAAAAAAAGATCATCACTAACTTTTTTCTATGGATTCATTACGAATTATGACACTGAATGCCAGAGGGCTAAACAACAAAATGAAAAGGAAAGCCATGTTTGATTATTTTAAAAAACATAATATTGACATCGTTGCCTACAAGAATCACATATTACAAGTAAAGATATTCATATTTGGGAAAGACAGTGGGGAGGGAAAATTGTTTATAATGAAGGAACAGCACGTAGTAAAGGGGAAATGATTCTGTTTTCAAAACGCGTCACCGGAGAAGCAAGACTTGAAGAGCGACACGATAGAATACTTGTCGTCACTGTGCAAAACGAAGACACAGACTTTGTCTTAGTAAATATATATGCCCCAAACGAGGTAACGAAAAAATATCTTTCCTCTCAAGGCTCAAGGACATAGTACATAAATATTCAGACAAAAAACTTATTGTTCTGGGTGATTTCAACTGTGTTATAAATAACAATGAAGACATCATATCAGGTCGTCCACACTCCAAGAGAGAAGTAGAGTGCTTTAAACACACAATTCAGACTCTCGGTATTACAGATATCTGGAGAATTTTTCACGACACAGAAAAAGAATACACTTGGTGTCGTCATAGTCCATTTATAGCCCGCAGAATAACTACATTTTCGCAAATGAAGATATTTTACAATACTTTGTCACGTGTGATATTTTTCTGACCCACATACGATCACAAAGCAGTCGCAGTCGACCTTCATAATGCGTTTTTGTACGTGGACCAGGATACTGGCGTTCAACAATTCACATCTAAAAGATGATTTATTCGTTAAACAAATGAATGAGTTCCTTGATCGAAACATATGCAACAATGCAGCTAACAGACATTTTTATTCTACAGCAGAATGGAAATGTGCAAGATTAAAATAAAAGAATTCTGTTTAGAAATGGGAAACAAAAAGCACATAAGAAGAGGAATGATCAACTGGACATTAAGATACGATTTAAAAAAGTAAAAAAGAAATAATTAAAGATCCAGAGAATGATGATCACAGCGTGAACTGCTTAATTTAAAACAGCAGTTTAGAAATAATCAGCATGGAAAATGCAAGAGGTGCACAAACAAGAGCACGAGAAAAATGGATAGAAGAAGGCGAAAAAAACACCAAGTACTTCCTTAATTTGGAAAAAACAAAAGCAAAGAAAAAAGTTATGACAAAGTTAATAAACAACAAAGGAGACATCATAACAGATCAGGAAGGTATACTGAAAGAACAGGTTGACTATTATTCAAAACTTACAATCAAACCATAGACACAGAAAACATGGAACAAGCAGTTAAAGATTTTTTTGGGAAATGAATCATTTTCTAAACTGTCTGAAGAAGAATCAAAACTATGCGAAGGTCTCATCACAAAAGAAGAGGCAGGAAACGCACTGATAAAGATGAAAAATGGAT
>CM031607.1:12552115-12554615 GCA_018398815.1 Conus ventricosus
GAATTTGAATTAAAAAACTTGATCGATTGTAACACTGACAGCGAATCTACACAAAAGTGTGTGTGTGTTAGTGTTAGTGGTGTGTGTGTGTGTGTGTGTGGTGTGTGTGTGTGTGTGTGTGTGTGTGTGTGTGTGTGGTGTGTGTGTGTGTGTGTGTAGTGTGTGTGTGTGTGTTTGTGTGTGTGTGTGTGTGTGTGTGTGTGTGTGTGTGTGTGTGTGTGTGTGTGTGGTGTGTGTGTGGTTTTGTGTGTGTGTGTGTGTTTTGTTGTGTGTGTGTGTGTGTGTGTGTGTGTGTTGTGTGTGTTGTGTGTGTGTGTGTGTGTGTGTGTGTGTGTGTGTGTGTGTGTGTGTGTGTGTGTGTGTGTGTGTGTGTGTGTGTGTGTGTGTGTTCAGGCTGAAGACCCCGCTGAACAGAAGGATATTCCAATGCGTTGGACGAAAATAGAGTTGAAACAGCCATCATCTTTTTTGTTTGTTTGCGACGAGGACGCCAGTGGAAAGACCCGGGGCGGTTACAGCCTGGTTAATCAAATTCATTCTTCATGTCTAATCATTTGAAAGTGATTGATTTGGAATTTGGTTTCATCCCCAAAGCCAGAACTTGTTCATATGATTTCGAAGATTTGTGTCTTGCTCCACTGTTAAAGCCATTACAGAGAAAGGCAGGAAGTGACAGAAACTGTGCTAGCTAATGAGAGACGGTAGATCATGTAAAAATGAATCTCTCTCTCTCACTCACACACACACACACACATCCATACATACGTACACGCACGCACGCACACATACACACACGCACGCACGCACGCACGCACGCACGCACACACACACACACACACACACCACACACACACACACACACTCACTCGCACACACATACACGCACGCACGCACACACACACACACACACACACACACACACACACACACACACACACACACACACACACACACACACACACACACACACACACACACACACACACCAAAACACACTCACATGCAAACGCATATCCATTGCAATTCACAAGACACACTGAGACACACACATGCAAGCGCATATGTGCATATCCATTGTAATTCATATGTAAAACTGGCCAGTGCCTGACAGTTTTAACATTGATCTTAAACGCTTAACCTTATTGACTGTAAAACATAACCGGGAGAAAGTCACACACACACACACACACACACACACACACACACACACACACACACAAAACACACACGCACACGCACACACACACACGCACGCACGCACGCACGCACGCACGCACACACACACACACGCACGCACGCACGCACGCACGCACGCACGCACGCACGCACACACACACACACACACACACACACACACACACACACACAGACACACACACGCAAGCCTTTTGACCTATTAAGATGTTTTTCAGTATCTTTACTCATGTAAAAAGCATTTATCTGTGTACATTTGTTTTTTAAAGCATTATTTGCTTCTGATCTCATTTCAAATAAATCGATGGGACGGACGTCACGAAATCCCGACGAAGCATTTTCCCAAACTGCTGCACCGTGGATCGAACACTGTATAAACACAAACAATTTCAGCGCGACTGCTTGCTTGTGTTCTGATGCTGAAAGGAAAACTTTCCCATTGATGTTTTATTAAACTGATTCCAGACAACGGTTTGTTTTCATTCAACATCTGAGATGCACAAAAAGCCAGATGCAAATTAAATGAAACAGGTTACTGTCACAGTTATATTTGCACAGACTGAAAAGAAAGAAAAGCTAACAAAGGGAGAGAAACCAGTCTTTCGTATCTCTTTAATCTGGGAAGAATCTGGTGTTGTGAGACTGGAAGGGAAGATTGGGATTTGGATGATAGACATGTGTTTGTATTTCCCTATGATGGCATTAGAAATTTCTTTGTTTTATTTTCTTCTAGTATTCCTTTTTGTTTTGCTGTGGTTCCTGTGGTTGGTGTTGTTTGTTTTCCTTTTTCTCACTATTTCGTTCATATTTAATACTTTTTTCTATGTGTGCCGACACAGGCGTACGTATGAAGGCGTACACTTTTCATTCCTCCATGGTTTCACAGTGTCAACCAAATGAACGGTTTCAGGTTTTTCACTTCGCGGTACTGAAAGGTAATCTTAGGAAATAAACAGGGTCTGCTCTTCCATGTGTTTCGTTGATTTGGTCTAGATGGTGTCAGTGCGTGTTTTGGACGAAAGTTTGCGTCAGTCGCAGCAGATCATGAGATTTTGGAGGGGTCATGTGATAGGTCATGGTCTGGAGGTCAGTCGACTCTATGTAGGTGGACGACTGTAGCACTGACTTTCTTTTTACACAAGTAACTTGTTAGGGAAGCTTTAAAACGTTACCAGAAATCAAAATATGATAATTGCTTCAAAATTAATACTTAATTAGTAATTTTCAAATGGGTTGCATATTTATTTCTGCTGGCAGGCATCAACTGAAATATATTTCTCCTCTACATTCAGACGTGAAAAACCTT
>CM031607.1:12562115-12578545 GCA_018398815.1 Conus ventricosus
AGAATGTGCGTCATTTGTGGCAACACTCAGAAACAAAACGACAATGCCAAATCCCCATCGAAGCAATCAATTGACTGAAAACTCACAGCCTAAAGCTGCTTTTTCAATCTAATTGAAACGAATCTAAACAAGCGTCGACAAAACCGGCAAAAACGATGGACGTGAAAGGAAACGAAGGAACAGGAAGCAAAACCAAGGCGAGGTCAAGAGAAATGAAATCAGCTGAAGAGGAAATGAAACAGAAAGTAAACATGTCGATAATTTAAAATAAAAACAAGCCCACTGCTTGTAGCGCATCCCTCTGGAAACGCCAAACCAAACCTTGTCGACCCAAACAAAACAATGAAGACACAAGGTGAAATGAAATGGAGGAACAATAAAATGTAGCAGCAACCTCAGCATTTTCTTTCACGCGCGCATTAAGTGAGAAATAGATTTCAGTCGATAATCTGGAAGAACAGTATATAATCTATGTCAAATTAATAATTAAATGAGGCGGCGTGCATGTTTACATTTATCGTTGTGCATTTGGAGCTGCCCCAGACAAACATAAACTGTCAAAAAGAAAGTTACAGGTACAATGATGGACCTATATGTAGTCAGCTGGCTCCCAGACAATGATCTGTCGCATGACCAGTTTCTGCTGTGTGTGCCCTGGCTGACAGCATCTTTCGTACAAAACCTGCACGGATCCCTTCTACAGTAAATCAGCAAAGCAGATTAAAGAACAGTACTTGCGCAACTTTAATGTTAATTTTCGGAGCTGCTCCCATAAAAGTGCTCATTTCGATAACATTCCCAAACCAAAGGTTATTTTCAATGCAGAATTTTGGCTTACAGTAGACACACGATTCAGTCTAAATCTGCCTGTCTGTGTTATAAGATGATCGCACGTGGAACAGCTCTCGACTTCTTCGAAATATACTACCTTGCCCTCTCCCTCTGTTTTCCTTTGATGACCGAATATAGCAAATTCCCTCCATACCTAAAAGCAGCACGGTTCTAGGACATCCTCTTTCTTCCTTGTTGTTGTTGTTCTTCTTCTTCTTCTTCTTCCTCCTCCTCCTCCTCCTCCTCCTTTTCTTCTTCTTCTTCTTCTTCTTCTTCTTCTTTCTTCTTCTTCTTCTTCTTCTTCTTCTCTTCTTCTTCTTCTTCTTCTTCTTCTTCTTCTTCTTCTTCTTCTCTTCTTCTTCTTCTTCTCATGACATTCGAACTCACTGCTTTTCCAGCTACGTCATGCCCTCCTTCATGCTCAAGTTTGCATTCAAAAGTTATCTGTGTAACCGCTTGTTGGAGAACACGACTTGAAATACAGGTAAACTGCTTTCTGTCACATACATACAGTCGCTCGTGAACGAATAAGCTGTTCACCTGCGTTATGCATGTGTGTGTGTGTGTGTGGTGTGTGTGTGTGTTGTGTGTTTTGTGGTGTGTGTGTGTTGTGTGTGTGTGTGTGTGTGTGTTGTGTGTTTTTGTGTGTGTGTGTTACACAAATACAAATATAAATAATTTATTCAGTTTTTATAAGGCCATAAGACCCACATGAACAAAGAAAGCAGGAAAAGCAACCATTGAGCAGGCATGGTATTGACCGTGTTAAGCACGCAAAGATGTACACGTCTTGATCAAGAACAAGAAATAGTTCTACATATACATGCTGGTTCTTTAATTTCTTATCTTCAAACTTTCTACAACATAAATTCCTAACTTAACAATTAATTCTTCAGAGGGGTTTGAGCATAGCAGCTGAACATTTAAGCTTCAAGGGAATCTGTAATGATAGATGGGAACGTATTTTTTTTTTACACAGATATGAGTATTTTGGACAAACTAGTAAAAAAATGGCATAGGTCTTCTATCACATTTCCATCACACTGGCTACAGTTTGGTTTGTTAGTCAGGTTTCCAAAGCGATTAATGTGTTCAAAGGTAGTTTACTGTATCTTAGTAAGCAGATAGCACGACAATGTTCAAAGGATGTAAGGAGACCAATGTAGTTTGCTCGACATATTTCAGGATGATAATTCAAGTAATCTGAGTAGGAGGAAAGAGAATCATGCTAATCTTGTCGATAAGCATCAAAAGACGTTCATTAAATGTTTTAAGAAATATTGGTGCATTACCAACATCTTGCATTTCCAAGCATATCCAAATCCATGTGAATATATAATAAACCTTACCTTTGTTACCCAATTGTTTCTGCCGGCTAAATCGTGTTTAAGCAACATTAGATAGCACTGTTTCGAATATCTATTTTCTTCCACAGCAGGCAATCTAATCCAGTACTTTAACCGCACAGGAAAGTATTTCAATGTATAGCGAAATCTACCGCATGCTCCCAGACCAAGGGGGTTTCTAACATATATTCAATTGCTGCTCAAGCACAGACAGAAATATGGAAAAAAAGGAGAGGACTCAAAATACATCCCTGTTTTACGCCAGACAAGCAATCGAAATAGTCCGTGACTTTGCCACCCAGTGTGACAGAAATTTAAACTTTATTGTACATGCTTTTTAGTGTAGAAAACGTTTTTGCATGCACACTTTTTTGCAACAGTAAAAACAGAAACTTTTTCCTGTCCACACAGTCAAAGCCCTTTGAAAAATCAACAAAGAGAGAGTAAAATCGGCCACCTTGTTTTGCTAGATATTTTTGTACTAGAGCTTGTAGAGTGAATATATTATCAATGTGCTGCAGTCCTTGCAGTAACCCGCTTGCGTCTCCGGATCAAATCATTTCTTCACAAAACTGCTCAAGTCTTTCGTTTAAGACAGTACTGTATAATTTACTAACAACATTCAGAGAAATGCCCCTGTAATTATTGACATTTTTTTACAAACCCTTTCTTTAGCAATGGTAAAATCATGCTCGAACATTTTCGGGTACATTACACACACACACAAACACACACACACACACACGACACACACACCACACACGTACGCACACACGCATTCACATTTACACACATGCACACTACGCACGCGAAACGCACGCACACACACACACATACACGCCACTGCAGGCAAAAACACGCACCACGCGTACACATGCACGCACGCACGCACACACACACACACACACACTCACACACACACAAACACACACACACGCACACACACACACACACACCGCTCACACACACACACACACACACACCACACACACACACACACACACACAACACACACACACACACACACACACGCTACACTACCACACCACAAAATATCATCATGGCGTGCGACCTTTGCAGACAAACATTAATAAGCACGCACATCGTGCCTGCAATATACATGTAGGCACACACAATGGGGCCAATTCCCCCTGTACACGTCTTATGGCAACCCTTCAGCGGAATACTGTTCCATGTTTCTGATTGACTTTTCTGCTGTCCCAATTGGCAAGGCAACCGCCTACAGAGCCACCAGCTGACCACAGTAACAGTTTTATCATGGAGCCAGAGTGAACAAATATCCCTATCCACAACTGTCTCCTACCCATGCACTGGCAATTGTAAAGACATAAACTTCCAATGTGTGTGGTGTGGTGTGTGTGGGTGTTGTGTGTGTGTGTGTGTTGTGTGTGGTGTGGTGTGTGTGGTGTGTGGTGTTTTTGAAGAGAGAGGGAGAGAGAGAGAGAGAGAAGAGAGAGAGAGGAGAGAAGAGAGAGAAGAGAGAGAGAAAGAGAACTCAGAAACGGAGAACTCAGATGGTTTACTCAATATAAAGGCCCATTGTCCCTTACGAAGGAACTTCATAGAGAACATAACAACAATATATGGGTTTTTATAGAACGTACAAAGACTGATGGAGAAAGAGAGAGAGAGAGAAGAAGAGAAGAGAGAGAGAGAGAAGAGAGAGAGAGAGAGAGAGAGAGAGAGAGAGAGAGAAAGAGAGAGAGATAAGAGAGAGAGAAGTGGCGTCATTTTGTGGCAACACTCAAAACAAAACGACAATGCCAAATCCCCCTCGAAGCATCAGATTGACTGAAAACTCACAGCCTAAAGGCTGCTTTTCAATCTAATTGAAACGAATCTAAACAAGCGTCGACAAAACCGGGCAAAAACGATGGACGTGAAAGGGAACAAGAACAGGAAGCAAAACAAGGCGAGGTCAAGAGAAATGAAATCACTGAAGAGGAAATGAAACAGAAATGTAAACATCGATAATTTTAAAATAAAAACAAGCCCACTGCTTGGATTGGCGCATCCTCCCTCTGAAACGCCAAACCAAACCTAGTCGACCCAAACAAACAATGAGAACACAAGGTGAAATGAAATGGAAGGACAAAAAATGTAGCAGCAAACTCAGCATTTTTCTTTCACGCGCTGCATTAAAGTGGAGAAATAGATTTTCATCGATATCTGGAAGAACAGTATATTAATCTATGTCAAGATTAATAATTAAAAGGCGCGTGCATGTTTACATTTAATCGTTGTGCTTTTGAGCTGCCCAGACAAACATAAACTGTCAAAAAAGAAAGTTTACAGTACAATATGGACTATATGTATCAGCTGGCATCCCAGACATGATCTTCGCATGACCATTTCTGCTTTGTGTGCCCTGGGCTACAGCATCTTTCGTACAAAACCTGCACGACCTTCTACAAAATTCATCAAAGCAGATAAAGAAACAGTATTCGCAACTTTAATGTTAATTTTTCGGAGCTCCCATAAAATGCTCATTTCGATAACATTCCCCCAAACCACAAGGTTATTTTCAATGCAGAATTTTTGGCTTACAGTAACACACGATTCAGGCTAAATCTGCCTGTCTGTGTTATAATGATCGCACGTGGAACAGCTCTCGGACTTCTCGAAAATACTACCTTGAGACCCTCTCCCTCGGTTCCCCTTGATGACCGAATATAGCAAATTCCCTCCTACCTAAAAGCAGCACGTTCTAGGACATCCTCTTCTTCCTTGTTTGTTGTTGTTCTTCTTCTTCTTCTTCTTCCTCCGCCTCCTCCTCCGCCTCCTTTTCTTCTTCTTCTTCTTCTCTTCTTCTTCTTTCTTCTCTTCTTCTATCCTTCTTCCTCTTTTCTCTTCTTCTTCTTCTTCTCTTATTCTTCTTCTTCTTCTCGTCTTCTTCTTCTTCCTTCTCATGAACATTCGAACTCACTGCTTTTCCACTACGTCATTGCCCATCCTTCATGCTCAAGTTTGGGGGCATTCAAAAGTATCTGTGGAACCGCAGGTTGGAGAACACGACTGAAATACAGGTAATCTGCTTTCTGTCACATACATACAGTCGCTCGTGAACGAAATAAAGCTGTTCACCTGCGTTATGCAGTGTGTGTGTTGTGAGTTGTGGTGTGTGTGTGTGTTGTGTGTGTGTGTTGTCGTGTGTTGTGTGTGTGTGTGTGGTGTGTGTGTGTGTTGTGTGTGTGTGTTACACAAATACAAATATAAATAATTTTAATTCAGTTTTTATAAGGCCCTATGACCCACATGAAACAAAAAAGCAGAAAAGCAACCATTGAGCTGGCATGGTAGTGACCGTGTTTATGCACGCAAAGAAGTACACGTCTGCTCAAGAACAAGAACTAGTTTTCCACATATACATGCTGGTTCTTTAATTTCCTTATCTTCAACTTTCTAACAACATAAATTCCCCCTAACTTAACAATAATTCTTCAGAGGTGGTTTGAGCTAGCAGCAGAACATTTAAGCTTCCAGGAATCTGTAAAGTAATGGGAACGGATTTTTTTTTTACACAGATATGAGTATTTTTGGACAAACTAGTAAAAAAATGGCATAGTCTTCTATTCACATTTCCAGCACACTGGCGACAGTTTTTGTTGTTTAAGTCCATTTCCAAACGATTAAGTGTTTCAAAGGTAGTATACTGTATCTTAGTAAGCAGATAGCACGAACAATGTTCAAAGGATGTAAGGAGACCAATGTAGTTTGCTCGCATATTTCAGGTATGATAATTCAAGTAATCGGAGTAGGAGGAAAAGAATCATGCGAATCATTCGATAAGCATCAAAAGACGTTCATTAAATGTTTTAAGAAATCTTGTGCATTACCCAACATCTTGCATGTCCAAGCCGAATCCCAAATCCATGTGATATAGAATAAACCTAAACCTTTGTTACCCAATTGGTTTCTGCGGCTAACTCGTGTTTTTAGCAACATTAGATAGCACTGTTTCGAATATCTATTTCTTCCACAGCACAATCTAATCCATACTTTACCGCCACAGGAAAGATATTTCATGTATACGAAATCTACCGCATGCTCCCCAACCAAGGTGTTTCTAACATATATCAATTGCTGCTCAAGCACAACAGAAATATGGAAAAAAAGAGAGGACCTCAAAATACATCCCTGTTTTACGGCCAGAACAAGCAATCGAAATAGTCTCGTGACTTTCCACCCCAGTGTGACAGAAAGTAAACTTTATTGTACAATGCTTTTTTAGTGTAGAAAACTTTTTTGCACGCACACTTTTGTTGCAACAGTAAAAAACTAGAAACTTTTTCCTGTCCACACAGTCAAAGCCCATTGAAAAAAACAACAAAGAGAGAGTAAAATCGGCCACCTTGTTTTGCTAGATATTTTGTACTGACTTGAAGAGTGAATATATTACAAGTGTGCTGCAGATCCTTTGCAGTAACCCGCTTGCGTCTCCGAATCATATCAGTTCTTCCACAAAACTGCTCAATCTTTCGTTCAAGACAGTACTGTTATAATTTACTAGCAACATACAGAGAAATGCCCCGTGTTAATTATTGACATTCGTTTTACTACCTATTCTTGATGCAATGGTACAATCAATGCTTCTGAAACAGTTTTTCGGGTAACATTCCAAAGAAACTAACCTTATTTTACAGAGGAAAAGAAAATTGTACAAAAATCTCAACGCAAGAAGAAAGTCAGATAAAAACCATCAGGGCCAGATGCCCTTACTGCTCTTAAATTGTTAAATGCGCTACGGATTTCTGTTTTCTGTGAGTCAGTTATTCCATTTTCATTATCTTTTCATGGGCCATTCGACGTGTCTGAATCATCGTCGGCAACTACAGTCATCCATGTCTTCTCACATTGGGAATATTCTTTAAAAAATCATGCCAAGCACGCGAGTTATTCGCCCTTTACTCTGAATATTTGAAGTTAATGCTTGTAGCTTCCCCCCCCCCCCCCCCCCCCCCCAGAAAACTCATGACTTTTTATCAAGCATGTGTCATCAATTCTTTTACCAACTTTCATCATCTTCTGGTTTGTTAAAATTTACTAAATGCTTTTAAATCTTTTTTCGCATCAATATAAATTCCTAAGTCCTCCTGTCGGTGTGTGTGTCGAAAAAACTTTAAATACTTATATTTTTCTTGTCGATTCGCTCACATTTGTCCAGCCCACCAGGTGGGTTGTGCACGAAATTCACATTTACTCTGTTTGAACCTCATTTTTCCCTACACGTTTTGAATGAATTTTATAAATCTGGATGCACACTCACTTCTTCAACATTGTCACTCCATAGCTACAGAACATTTCATACTCTTCCTGCCTTTTCATGACATTTAGCAACACCGAATGACACGTGCTGTTCTTTCCCTATGAATAGCTAATTTGTTAACTAAATACTATTTCCGTCTGCTCTCAGGCGTAAATCAACAGAATCGTAAGGCAAGCAGATAAAAACAGGGAAGGTTGTCTATTCAGATTTGTTAGCAACATACATGTTCTGATTTCAGTTTAGAAGATTGGCATTGAACAAATAAATAATCTACAAACACTCTTTCTTCCCTTTGCTACACGCATAGTCTCACCTCATAGTCACGAACAGTTCAACACCCATCACAATAAATTAATCAGATTTTCATTGCAAGCTCAATAAGTTTCGTCCAAAAATACTAACCCAAATCTTTAGATTTCCGTTTTTATTTTTGAGGGCTGTTAACGCCTATCTGTCGCCCCATGCCCAATTTGTCGCCCGGCGACAGATTGAGCCTCAAAACCAGACCACTCTGCGCCCCATTCCAATTACCATGTCCAATACTCTTCTAACGAAAGGGGGTGAACCCACGAAGTAGTTCATTTTATGTAAAATCCAAATGTTCACAATACTTAGCTGCGAATGCTCCTAATGGTAATATTAAAAATATTTCACACCTAGACTACACAGTCAGTGCCATAACCAGTGGTCAGCTTTGCATGAAAATTCACGTTTTTTTCATTTTCACTGCAATATGGTGTTTTGTAAACGCTTCTGTACAGTTTAACAATATTAGATGTCCCGGTGGCAACAAGATTGACCAGTGTCCAGTTTCATGTAAATATTAATAATTTTCCTAAGTTTTAACTCCATATTGATGTTTTAATGCTTTCTTTTTAATGTAAGACCAGTGGTCTGCAAGAAAGACTAGTGGCCAGTTTTATTCAATTTCAGATTTTCACTATCTCATATCTGCAATGATGTGTTAAAGGTATATATGCGTCTTAAAACGTAGTATGACTAGATGTTAGCATCACAATGACCAGTGACCATTTTCGGAAAACGTAATTGGCTTACGGTTTCCTTTAATATGAATATTTCCGTGCTTTTTACAATTTAGATGCCCAGTGTCAGTGACAATGACAAGTGAACAGTTTGATGCCCAAAGATCCATATTAAAAAAATATTTGACAGACAGAGTGTTTTTGCAGTTCAGTGACAATGACCATGATCAGTTTGATGCCAATCCATATTCTAAAAAACATTTGACAGACGAATAATGTTGTTATGGGCGTTTTCCCTCTGCTCCCCTACAACGCAGATGAACCGGAAATCACAAGAATGACCAGTTTTTCATTGTGATTTAAAATTCCATTGTTTTCTCTATAGATTGCATATTAATTGCGTGATGAGCATTTTTTTCTGCCTTTCATGACGTAAGATGACCTGTGGTCACTTTGATGCAGTATCTATCTATCTATCAATCTATCTATCCCTATCATCTATCCATCTGTTCTATCTATCTACTATCATCTGTCCTATGTATCTATCTATCTATCTAACTATCTATCTATCTTCATCTATCTATCTATCTATCCATCTATGATATCTCTCTATCTATCTAACTAAATCTATCTATTTAACTAATCTAGCTATCTACTATCTATCTACGATCTATATTGAATATGTACATCCTCACACACACACAACACACACAACGCACAAATGGGGCCAATAGAATTTACAGGATTTTTTGGAAGAGCTTCTTTCTACGCTTTGCATGGTGCCAATTCTCAAGCTATCCTCAATGTGAATACAGACTCCGAGTTTCTATATTGCTTTTATTTCCTATTTTTTTTTTTCTAGACTAAGAAAACGTGTGCCGAGAGTAACCTGCAAGAAGTGACTATCACAAAAGAATTTGGTACAAAATCCTCACACAAAATTAGAAAGAGAATTGGCACCAATACCCTGGAGTTACAGGGCCGCGATTCTTTATTACCCCGCAAACAGAGTAGAAACACTCCTGCTTCAAAGTAGTTCTCTGTACGCGTGTTTTTCTATCCGCTCAATATTCCCTCTTCAATCATGAATGTCTTCCCCAATATGGTATACCATCAAAATATACAACACCCGGCCATCTGTCGCCGGGTGACGATTGGTCCTGGTGTTGAAGACCATCTTCGCCAGCGACAAATTGGCAGGGCGACAGATTGGTCCGTTAACAGGCCTACAAAAAGAATTCGTCTAATTTTTCAAAATAATTGGAATCTTCATTTACATCATTCGTATGAAAGTCAGAGAATCCCGATATATCCTGGCATAACAATCGCCGCATAACACAATGCATGTCAGGGTAGGAAAGCACATTATTTTTGACAGGTAATACTCCTATTTCATTCAATTCCCATCCTCATTACATCATCATCATAAATAACAGATCTTTCAGAGGTACATACCAACCCCCCCCCCCCCCCCCCCCCCCCCCCCCCACCTACCTAATACTCAAAAGAAGAATTAAATACGACATACCAATCTTTAGAAAAACAGTCATAGCTGATTTCAGTAACTGTTCACAATGTACTTGACTTGGAACACACACAGCACCCCTCCTTATAATCTATGCAATAGGAGGATGTAAAACACCGTATAAATCCGGAAATGCAAGCTTCCTATAAAGCATTTTGTTCCTCCGTGACCAAATTTCGGAGAATCAAAATCGTAAATTAATTTCCACAGTAAGAATTTCTATCGTGTATTTTGTTAGTTTTTGGTAAGTCACTGATAATCCCGTGCCATTATCTATAACTGGAGTGGATTGGGGGCGGGGCTTGAGAATTTGGCAATTTAAGGGTCCTTCCGCTATTCCTCACTTCTTGTTTTATTTGTGACCAATACATACTCTTTCTACAGACCATATAACCCTCTCGCCAGACGTTTGTTTCTGTCTGAGTGATCTCGTGCTAATATCACTAGCAAATTGTGTTCGCTCCATTATCTATTGTGTCATCACCACTTATTCTGGTTGTTTGTGTGAAGATTACCCTTTAACGTGTGTCACAATGTTTACTGCGTCACTACATACCTGTGAGGTAACCAAGTGAATCGTCATTGTGATATAGCATCACTGCAAACACTCAAAGGAGGAACAAAGTGGATCCTCACTGTTTTTACTGCGTCCACTAGCATCACCTGGTGGAGGTAACCAAGGGGAATCCTCAACGGTTTACTGGCGTCAACTAGCAGCACTCAGTGGGAGTAACAGTGGAATCCTCACTGTTGAACTGGTCACTAGCATCACTCAGGGAAGGTAACAGTGGAATCCTCACTGTTTACTGCGTCACTAGCATTAGCCAGTGAGATAACAAAGTAGATCCTCAGGTCGTTCTGGCGTGGGTCGGCCGGGCTTCAGCTGCTTTTCCCGCTGTGGCAACCGCGGTCCTGGGAGGTGGTGTCCATAACGAAGGCCGTCCTTCAACTACCACGTGTCGAATCGAGAAAGATCGCGTTTCTGTTTCCTCGCCTTTGCTGTCTTGAGGGACGGCACAAGCAGAACACGCCTGTCCTCTCACCCGTGGAGTGAAATCCTCGTTTACAAACACCTTTGATTTTTTTTCCGTCCAGAATTTTGGCTGTTGCTAGAATGCTACATGTCCTTTAAACTTATTGAAGCACCTCCTCAATGATGGACGGGGTGAACTTGCCACCTCCATGGAGGTCCGATGAGCACGCTCTATTTCCACATGCTCACATCATACCCATCACTCTCCTCTCACACAGTCTTCACTGCCCTCCTCGCAGTCTGAACCACATTCTGTTTTCCTTTGAGATCAGAATCCCAGGAAAGATCAATTGTTACGGCGGCTCCTCCCCTCTCCAGCGGCCACTTTGCTTTCTAGCCTTTTCACTTTCTCTTTCAGTCCTTGTTTTCTTTCTTTCGTTTCTTCTATTTTCAGTTTGAAATGTCTCTATGTGCTTTTGCAACGGTTACTGAAGACCTTCCCTCCTCTCCCTCCATTTCTCTTGTCCATCGCCGTCAACCAAGTTGAACACATCGTAAATCGTGGCCTCAGACTGCACTTCCAAGTGCTCCAGGAGAGTTGGGAACTGCGGTAATCTGGAAGACATGGCACCCGGCCTCAGTCTCCCTGTCAGATGGACCTGATGGGGCGCCACGTCCCCACACTGAAGCAAGAACGACACCCAGAAACACGAGCACAAATGAGCCAGCATTCCATTCTACCCTTACACACTCGTTGAAACATAGCTTTCTCCTCTCCTTGCGCGCTTCTGCATGAAATATGAAACTCCATGAAATTACCACAAATACGCAACCCCCCCCCCCCCCCCCCCCCCCCCACAAAAACTAGGCAGCTCGGCATAAGCAGAGAAAATACACAAATAGCGTCGATGTTGTTATGTTGAATACCTATTGTTTGGTTGACGAATTGAGACAGTAAACGATATAGAGTTAAACAAAGTCTCTCCCTCTCTCCTCGCTTGCTGTGTGTGTGTGTGTGTATGTGTGTGTGTGGTGTGTGGTGTGGAGTGTGGGTGTGCTTCGTGCGTGCGTGCGTGCGTGCGTGCTGCGTGCGTGCGTGCGTGCGTGCGTGAGTGCGTGCGTGCGTGCGTGCGTGGCGTGCGCGCGCGCCGCGCGCGTGGTGTTTTGATTTTTAACTTTTGTCAAGCGCCCAACCATCCTTTCATTGTTAGGGATGGTGCTGTAAAAATACTCCTCCTCCTCCGCCTCTCCTTATCTTCATCATCATTATCACTTTGGGAACAGTAATTATCAAGTAGTAGTAGTAAGTTGGAGAATGAGGAGGAGAAAGAGGAGAAGAGGAGGAGAGGAAAGGGAGGAGGAGGTGGAGTAGCACACGCACAACAAGCAATCAAAGTACTTTTTTGTGTTTCTCCATTTCCATAAGACGGCACCCAGCAAAAAGGCCATCAACATAGAACCTAAACCAAAATCCTTTCTTATAAACGAACAATGCTTTTGACGTAGTAGTTTAAGAATACATTTTCTTCAAAACCAAACTTTTTAATGGGCTTCTTCTTTAATTCTATTCCCTAATAAACTTTTTTTTCCTCTTTTCCTTTTTGTCCTTTTGCGTAAATCAATCGATTAGCTAGCGACTTAACAAAAAAATGATATATATATATAGAATATATAAGATATATATATATATATAAATATAATATATATATATATATATAATATATAGATATATATAATATAGACAATGAGGATACCACAGATATTTAAAAAAATGCTCAAACCGAACTGGGAGCCACATTTGTTAAACTTACTTTTATAGAACATCAGGAACTAATGAGGGGGGGGGGGGGGGGTGCGGTCTAGTAAATAGGGGGGGGGGGGGTGGGAGATAGGATATATAAATATATATATATAATATATATATATAATATATATTAATATATATATGTTAATAAAAATTACACAAGTTTGCTCTTATGTCTTCGATTGAGAAATACTGTAGTTAGCAAATTATTTACCACTCAGATATGAATGCTTTATCTCCCCCTTTTTCTTCAATCTATTCTTCAATCTATAACATAAAAAAGCAAACTTTGTATAAATTGAAGAGTCTTGCATCATTGGCAACACCAACTGCTCTGTAAGTTGCCTGAATGTGCTCATAACTATCCTGGAAATTTATTATTTGTATATATATATATATATATTATATTATATATATATATATAATATAACAACAAACTAATAATTTTCCAAGGATATACCCACCGTTTCCAGCAACTTACGAGCACCTTGGTGTTGTCAATGACTGCAAGAAATATTGAATTTAGAACCAAAGCTGCTCTTTAGTCTTAATTGAAAAATAGGGGGAAGAAACCCATTCATATCTGCAGTGGTAGATTGATTCTGCCCTAACTAACATATGGAGCATGAAGTGGGTGAAATGGGGAAAAATAAAAAAATAAATGCAACTCCAAAATGAGCCTTCAGCAAGCTTATATGTCTCCAAGAGGGGGGGAACATCCTCCAATAGGGAGGAAACTCACTAACTTATAAATCCAGTCCATATACCGAATTATTCGAAACTTGGGGTGTTTCTCCTCAGTGGACCGGGAAAGTGGTAATTGAACTCGCTCGCCTTTTCAGTTTTAAAAAATGCAATCCCAGAAACGAGTTGGTGTGCAATACCGTAGTATGTTTTGTTGATTTTCAAAAAAACAACCAAAGTCCATCTAAGAAGCAAAAGAAAAATCATAAAAAGCAAAACAAACTACAGTTTTCTTGTGAAAAATAAAAATATTAACATATCCTCTAGACACAAAGTGCTGAGGACTAGTTTTGAATGAATCCGCAAGGGACTAAAATACAACAAAACTTATAAATTCCAAGGATAAGTAACGCACCGTTCCACAACTTACAGAGCAGCTTGGTGTTGCAATGACTGCAAGAAATATTGAATTAGAAACAAAGCTTGCTCTTATGTCTTAGATTGAAGAAATAGGGGGAGATACGCATTCATATCTGCAGTGTAGATGATTCTGCCTAACAAACAGTATGTGCATGAGTGGTGAATGGGGAAAAATAAAATAAATGCTACTCAAAATGAGCCTTCAGCAAGCTTATATTTCTCCAAGAGGGAGACATCCTCCAATAGGGAGGGAAACTCACTAACCATATAACTCCTGGTCATATACCGATATTTCGAAACTTGGTGGTTTTTTTCCCCCAGTGACCGCGGAAAGGGGTAATTTGACTCCTCTGCCTTTTCAGTTTTAAGAAGAATGCAATCCCAAAAAAGGTTTGGTGTGCAATACCGTAGTATGTTTGTTGATTTTCAAAAAACCAACCAAAGGTGCCATCTAAAAGCAAAAGAAAATCATAAAGAGCAAAACAAACTACATTTTCTTGTGAAAAATAGAAAATATAAAACGATATCCTCTAAGACACAAGTGCTGAGGGCTAGTTCTTGGAATGAATCCGAAAGGGGACTAAAAAAACAACAAACAAATAAATTCCAAGGATAAGTACCGCACCGTTCCAGCAACTACAGAGCAGCTTGGTGTTGCAATGACTGCAAAAAAATATTGAATTAAAACAAAGCTTGCTCTTATGTCTTAGATTGAAGAAATAGGGGGAAATACGCATTCATATCTGCAGTGGTAGATGATTCTGCCTAACTAACAGTAATGTGCATGAGTGGGTGAATGGGGAAAAATAAAATAAATGCTACCAAAATGAGCCTTCAGCAAGCTTATATTCTTCAAGAGGGAGACATCCTCCAATAGGGAGGGAAACCACTAACATAAACTCCTGGTCATATACCGATATTTCGAAACTTGGTGGTTTCCCCCTCAGTGACCGCGGAAAGGGGTAATTTGACTCCTCTGCCTTTTCAGTTTTAAGAGAAAAATGAAAATCCCAGAAAAGTTTGGTGTGCAATACCGTAGTATGTTTGTTGAGTTTTCAAAAAACCAACCAAAGGTGCCATCTAAGAAGCAAAAGAAAATCACAAAAGAGCAAAACAACTACATTTTCTTGTGACAAATAGAAAATAAAAACGATATCCTCTAAGACACAAGTGCTGAGGGCTAGTTCTTGGAATGAATCCGCAAGGGACTAAAATACAACAAACTAATAAATTCCAAGGATAAGTACCGCACCGTTCCAGCAACTTACAGAGCAGCTTGGTGTTGCAATGACTGCAAGAAATATTGAATTAGAAACAAAGCTTGCTCTTATGTCACCCTGCCTTACTCCCGCAACACAATTAATATAATCTGTCAGACTGGACCCACTTCTACCCTTGTTTTAACAACTTTGTACATAGCTCTAATACAGTTGAATAATTTCCCCCTTGAGTAGCATTTATTTTATTTTTCCCCTATTCACCCACTCATGCACATACTGTTAGTTAGGCAGAATCATCTACCACTGCAGATATGAATGCGTATCTCCCCCTATTTCTTCAATCTAAGACATAAAGCAAGCTTTTGTTTTCTAATTCAATATATATATATATATATATATATATATATATATATATATATATATTATATATATATATATATATTTAGAGTCAAAGACCACTCAGAAGTCTAAAAATGTTCAAACCAAATAGGGAGCGACATAACAGTTTAAAATATGATTTTTTAATCCATTTTTAAATCCTATTTTAAACTGTATATATATAATATATATATATATATATAGTGTGTATATGTGTTTGTGTATGTGTGTGTGTGTACATGTGTGTGTGTGGTGTGTGTGTGTGTGTGTGGTGTGTGTGTGTGTGTGTGTGTGTGTGTGTGTGTGTGTGTGTGTGTGTGAGTCCTTCATTTAACGTCTATCCACTATTCGTGATATTAGGCCACGCGTGCGTGCGTGCGTGCGTGCGTGCGTGCGTGCGTGCGTGCGTGCGTGCATGCGTGTGTGCGTGTGTGTGTGTGTGGTGTGTGTGTGTGTGTGTGTGTGTGTGTTGTGTGTGTGTGTGTGTGTGTGTGTGGTGTGTGTGTGTGTGGTGTGTGTGCGTGCGTGCGTGTGTATGAATCGCTGTCCTCTTGTCATTTTTTATTGCCCATCTTTATCCTTGAGAATTGTGAAGGCAAAACAAGTTAACCTCGCTTGTCATCAAATGTATTCTGTTTGGTTTTCATTTTGCCTTCATACCAGCAACAACAACAAAAAAAATTCAAACTTTGTTTTTAAATCGGCGGGTGCCCAGACCAATTTGTCCCCTGTATTTAGCTCCTGATTTGTTTCGCCATAGTCATTCTCTGTTTTTTGTGTCCAGAAACGATTTTTATTCCACTATCTTTTCTTTCGTTCACCTGTTTCCAAGTCGAAAGGGTCTGGGTGATCGTAATTGACGTCGGAAGATTGTGCGCACAACAGAAGGAAGAGAGAGAGAGAGAGAGAGAGAGAGAGAGAGAGAGAGAGAGAGAGAGAGAGAGAAGAGAGAGAGAGAGAGAGAGAGAAGATGGAGAGA
>CM031607.1:12584545-12589545 GCA_018398815.1 Conus ventricosus
TACAATGATGGACCTATATGTAGTCAGCTGGCTCCCAGACAATGATCTGTCGCATGACCAGTTTCTGCTGTGTGTGCCCTGGCTGACAGCATCTTTCGTACAAAACCTGCACGGATCCCTTCTACAGTAAATCAGCAAAGCAGATTAAAGAACAGTACTTGCGCAACTTTAATGTTAATTTTCGGAGCTGCTCCCATAAAAGTGCTCATTTCGATAACATTCCCAAACCAAAGGTTATTTTCAATGCAGAATTTTGGCTTACAGTAGACACACGATTCAGTCTAAATCTGCCTTCTGTGTTATAAGATGATCGCACGGGGAACAGCTCTCTGACTTCTTCGAAATACTTACCTTGCCCTCTCCCTCTGTTTTCCTTTGATGACCGAATATAGCAAATTCCCCCATAACCTAAAAGCAGCACGGTTCTAGACATCCTCTTTCTTCCTTTTGTTGTTGTTCTTCTTCTTCTTTTTCTTCCTCCTCCTCCTCCCCCTCCTCCTTTTCTTCTTCTTCTTCTTTTTCCCTTCTTCTTCTTCTTCTTCTCTTCTCTCTTCCTCTTCTTCTTCTTCTTCTTCTTTTTCTCCTTCTTTCTTCTTCTTCTTCTTCTTCTTCTTCTTCTCATGACATTCGAACTCACTGCTTTTCCCAGCTACGTCATGCCCTCCTTCATGGCTCAATTTGAAATCAAAAGTTATCTGTGTAACCGCTTGTTGGAGAAAAACGACTTGAAATACAGGTAAACTGCTTTCTGTCAAAATACATACAGTCGCTCGTGAACGAATAAGCTTTTTCACCTGCGTTATGCAGTGTGTGTGTGTGTGTGTGTGTGTTGTGTGTGTGTGTGTGTGTGGTGTTTTGTGTGTTGTGTTGTGTGTGTGTGTGTGTGTGTGTGTGTGTGTGTGTGTGTGTGGGGTGTACACAAATACAAATATAAATAATTTATTCAGTTTTTATAAGGCCATAAGACCCACATGAACAAAGAAAGCAGGGAAAAGCAACCATTGAGCAGGCATGGTATTGACCGTGTTAAGCACGCAAAGATGTACACGTCTTGATCAAGAACAAGAAATAGTTCTACATATACATGCTGGTTCTTTAATTTCTTATCTTCAAACTTTCTACAACATAAATTCCTAACTTAACAATTAATTCTTCAGAGGGTTTGAGCATAGCAGCTGAAACATTTAAGCTTCAAGGGAATCTGTAATGATAGATGGGAACGTATTTTTTTTTTACACAGATATGAGTATTTTGGACAAACTAGTAAAAAAATGGCATAGGTCTTCTATCACATTTCCATCACACTGGCTACAGTTTGGTTTTGTTAGTCAGGTTTCCAAAGCGATTAATGTGTTCAAAGGTAGTTTACTGTATCTTAGTAAGCAGATAGCACGACAATGTTCAAAGGATGTAAGGAGACCAATGTAGTTTGCTCGACATATTTCAGGATGATAAATTCAAGTAATCTGAGTAGGAGGAAAGAGAATCATGCTAATCTTGTCGATAAGCATCAAAAGACGTTCATTAAATGTTTTAAGAAATATTGGTGCATTACCAACATCTTGCATTTCCAAGCATATCCAAATCCATGTGAATATATAATAAACCTTACCTTTGTTACCCAATTGTTTCTGCCGGCTAAATCGTGTTTAAGCAACATTAGATAGCACTGTTTCGAATATCTATTTTCTTCCACAGCAGGCAATCTAATCCAGTACTTTACCGCACAGGAAAGTATTTCAATGTATAGCGGAAATCTAACCGCATGCTCCCAGACCAAGGGTGTTTCTAACATATATTCAATTGCTGCTCAAGCACAGACAGAAATATGGAAAAAAAGGAGAGGACTCAAAATACATCCCTGTTTTACGCCAGAACAAGCAATCGAAATAGTCCGTGACTTTGCCACCCAGTGTGACAGAAATTTAAACTTTATTGTACATTGCTTTTTAGTGTAGAAAACGTTTTTGCATGCACACTTTTTGCAACAGTAAAAACAGAAACTTTTTCCTGTCCACACAGTCAAAGCCCTTTGAAAAATCAACAAAGAGAGAGTAAAATCGGCCACCTTGTTTTGCTAGATATTTTTGTACTAGAGCTTGTAGAGTGAATATATTATCAAGTGTGCTGCAGTCCTTGCAGTAACCCGCTTGCGTCTCCGGGATCAAATCATTTCTTCACAAAACTGCTCAAGTCTTTCGTTTAAGACAGTACTGTATAATTTACTAACAACATTCAGGAGAAATGCCCCTGTAATTATTGACATTTGTTTTACTACCTTTCTTATGCAATGGTAAAATCAATGCTTCTGAACAGTTTTCGGGGTACATTCCAGAAGAAACTACCTTATTTTACAGAGGTAAAAGAAATTGTACAAAAATATCAACGCAAGAAGAAGTCAGATAAAAGACCATCAGGGCCAGATGCCTTACTGCTCTTAAATTTGTTAAATGCTCTACGGATTTCTGTTTCTGTGATGTCGTTATCCATTTTCATTATCTTTTCATGCATGTCGAGCGTGGTCTGAACATCTTCGGCAAACTACGAGTCATCCGATGTCTGTCTCACATTGGAAAGATTCTTTTAAAAAATCATGCCAAGCACGCGGAGTTATTTCGCCCTGTTTACTCTGAATATTTGAAGTTAATGCTTGTAGCTTCCCCCCCCCCCCCCCCCCCCCCAGAAAACTCATGACTTTTTATCAAAGCATGTGTCAGTCAATTCTTTTACCAACTGTTCATCATATTCTGGTTGTTTAAATTTACTAAAAGCTTTTAAAGTCTTTTTCGCATCAATATAAATGTCTAAGTCCTCCTGTCGGTGTGTGTGTCGAAAAAAACTTTAAATACTTATATTTTTCTTGTTCGATTCGCTCACATTTGTCATCCCACCAGGTGGGTTGTGCACGAAATTCACATTTACTCTGTTTTGACCTCATTTTTCCTACAGCGTTTTGAATGAAATTTATAAATCTGATGCACACTTCTTCAACATTGTCACCCAGAGCTAACATGAACATTTCATACTCTTCCTGGGCCTTTCATGACAGTTAGCACCGAATGACAGCGTGCTGTTCTTTCCATGAATAGCTAATTTGTTTACTAAATCTATTTCCGTCTGCTCTTCAGGCGTATCAACAGAATCGTAAGGAAAGCAGATAACAACAGGGAAGTGGTCTGATTCAGATTTGTTAGCAACATACATGTCTGATTTCAGTTTGAAGATTGGCATTGAACAAATGAAATAATCTACAACACTCTTTCTTCTCTTTGCTACACGCATAGTCTCACCTTCATAGTCACTAACAGTTCAACCATTCACAATAAATTAATCAGATTCATTGCAGAGCTCAATAAGGTTTCGTCCAAAAATACTAACTCCAGAATCTTTAGATTTCCGTTTATTTTGAGGGCTGTTAACGACCTATCTGTCGCCCCTGCCCAATTTGTCGCCCGGCGACAGATTGAGCCTCAACACCAGGACCAATCTGTCGCCCATTCCAAGTTACCTGTCCAATACTCTTCCTATCGAATGGGGTGACCACGAAGTAGTTCAGTTTATTGTAAAATCCAAATGTTCACTACTTAGGCTGCGTATGCTCTAATGGTAATTTTATAATATTCACAACCTAGACTACTACTGGTCAGTGCCAAAACCAGTGGTCAGCTTCATGAAAATTTCACGTTTTCACTATTTCACTGCATATGGGTGTGTTGTAAACGCTTCTGTACAGTTTACAATATAGATGTCCGGTGGTCAACAAGATTGACCAGTGGTCAGTTTCATGTAAATTTAATATTTTCCTGAGTTTACTCCATATTGATGTGTTTAATGCTTTCTTTTTAATGTAGACCAGTGGTCTGCAAGAAAGACTAGTGGCCAGTTTTATGTCAATTTCATATTTTCACTATCTCATTCTGCATTGATGTGTTATAGGGTATATATGCTTCTTAAAACGTAGTATGACTAGTGTTAGCAACAATGACCAGTGACCAGTTTGGAAAACGTAATTGCTTACGGTTTCTTATATGAATATTTCCGTGCTTTTTACAATTTAGATGACCAGTGGGCAGTGACAATGACAAGTGATCAGTTTGATGCCAATTCCATATTAAAAAAATATTTTGACAGACAGAGTGTTGTTGCAGTGGTCAGTGACAATGACCAGTGATCAGTTTGATGCCAATTCCATATTCTAAAAAACAGTTTGACAGACAGAATATTGTTGTGGTATGGGCGTTTCTCTGCTCCCTACAACGCAGATGACCGGAAATCAGCAAGAATGACCAGTTTTCATTGTGATGTAAATTCCATGTTTTCTCTATTTGATTGCATATTATTGCGTGATGAGCATTTTTTTCTGCCTTTCATGACGTAGATGACCTGTGGTCACTTTGATGCAGTATCTATCTATCTATCTATCTATCTATCTATCTATCTATCTATCTATCTATCTATCTATCTATCTATCTGTCTATGTATCTATCTATCTATCTATCTATCTATCTATCTATCTATCTATCTATCTATCTATCTATCTCTATCTCTCTATCTATCTATCTATCTATCTATCTATCTATCTATCTATCTATCTATCTATCTATCTATCTATATTTAATATGTACATCTCATCACACACACACACACACACGCACAAATGGGGCCAATAGAATTTTACAGGATTTTTGGAAGAGCTTCTACGCTTGCATGGTGCCAATTCTCATGCTATCTCAATGTGAATACAGACTCTGAGTGTTTTTATATTGCTTTTATTTCTAGTTTTTTTTTTCTAGACTAAGAAAACGTGTGCGAGAGGTACCTGCCAGAAGTGACTATCACAAAAGAAATTGGTACAATAAATCCTCACACAAAATAAGAAGAGAATTGGCACCAATACCCTGGAGTTACAGGGCCGCGATTCTTTATTACCCCGCAACAGGAGTAGAAACACTCCAGCTTCAAAGTAGTTCTCTGTGACGCTGTGTTTTTCTATCCGCTCA
>CM031607.1:12597045-12603976 GCA_018398815.1 Conus ventricosus
ATATCGTCCAAGCTCACCATAAACTAGATCATTCGGTGTTCGACTGTCTACATTTAAAAATCTTTTCATTGCATACAAATGGACATTTTCTATTTCAACACTTTTCTCAAGAGCCCAAATTTCCGCCCCATATTGTAATATTGGCTGCACCTGAGAATCAAATAGCTTTGAGAACACTGAAAATGCATTACAATTCAATCTATATAACGTGTGAAGTATAACAGCGACTGCTCTCTTTGCTCTATTTGCAAGGTCTTGGCATCCAAAAGTGAAACTTAATCTGGTTGTGAAATAAAAACCAAGATACTTATATGCATTGGCAACAAGAATATATTGACTACCATAGACCCATCTCTCAGTTCGAGCCAAATATCCACCTTTACGGAACACAATAATATTAGTCTTATTCATATTTACTTTTAATTCTAATCTAGATGCAGCGGAATACAAACTATTCAATTGTCTTTGAAGACCAACAACAGTTGTAGACATTAAAATAATGTCGTCAGCAAAAAGCAAGACAAAGATCTCCAAAAGGTCAAAAGTTACACCATGCCTACCATTTTGAATAATTTCCATGGCCAGTTCATTTATGAACAAGGAAAACAAAACTGGACTGCAGACATCCCCTTGCTTAACTCCTCTGGTACACATGACATAATCTGATAATTTGCTCCAGATCTGACCTAGCTTTCACTTCACTATACATACTCCGTACACAACGGTACAGTTTACCTTTAATTCCATTCTTCAATAAAATAGGCCATAACAATATCCGTGAAACTGAATCAAAGGCTTTTTCAAATCTACGAAAGCAACATACAACTTTCGATTGTTCACAAATTGTTTCTGAACTGCGGCTAAAAGACTAAACATATGGTCAATTGTAGAGTAGCCTTTCTTGAATCCTGCTTGGTGTTCTCCTGTCATATTATTCTGAGATATCCATTCATGTATCGGTTATTGATAACGGAACTATAAAGTTTACTACATATATTGCACAAAGATATACCCCTATAATTGTTTACATCATTTATCTCCCTTTTTTAAACAAGGGCAATATTATGGATTCTTTCCAGTCCTCTGGATAAACCCAGTGTCAAAAGAAAGTTAAAGAATTTACATAAAAAGCTTACAACGGTCTCACCAGAATTCTTGAAAAACTCACCAATGATACCATCAGGTCCAGCACTTTTACCATTTTTCAATTTTTTAATGGCTAGTATTATGTCTTCTCTGGATATTGGTCTATCATATATATTTTCTTCATTATCAATCTCCACATTGGTCACTCTGTACACTTGGTCATCTTTTTCTAGCAAATTTTTAAAATGTGGAACCAATCTTCCATTGGAATGTTATTTATAGGTTGTGATTTCTTTTTTGAAATTTTGTGTATAGTGTTCCAGAAAAACTGTTGATTTTTGACTGAGGACATAAGATCATTCAAAAGAGAATCATTGTATTCTTTCTCTTTTCTTTTATTTAAATTTTTGTATTCTCTTCTTGCTATACAGAACGATACTCTGTCATTTTTATCCAGCGTTTTCAAAAAAATTCTGTACAATTTACGTAATTTACTTTTGGCTGCCCTACATTCTTGATCAAACCAATTCTGCTCAAATTTCTTGTTTACTGGTTTAATTTTCCTCATATTTTCAGCTTGTTCTTTGACAGTTTCATTAAATAAAGACAGTGCCTTGTTTACGTCCACATGAATAAGATCTTCCGCAGCTTTCAACTTTTCTAGAACATGTGGTGAATTCATAAGATCCGTAAACTGTTGACCATAATCTGAATTCCAGCAATACTGAACAGTGAACTGACTACCCTGACCACACTGTACACTAGGAGCAATACTGGTATGTGGCTGATCAGTCTGCATTTCAATACACATCACTAGTGGCAAGTGATCAGAATCGTATCTTTCCATCACAGTAAGAGAATCCTTTCATACAATAATTCCAAAAAGTATACAGATGCTAAAAAATAGTCATTCACACTGCTCCCTACATCAGAATGTACGTGAAACGACCTTCAAGGTCGCCATTACATACACCATTCAGAATTATCAGTCCTAATACAGTGCACATGTTAAGTAATTTCTTTCCATACAAATTTTAATACCTTGTCTTGAGAACATCTTTCATATATAATATTAACCTCCTTGTCATAATTAATGTATAATTCACGTTCGCATACAATTTCCGCAGAAATGTTTGAAGTTCTTGCATTCATGTCACCACAAAAATAATTCAATATCATCAAAATACATCAAGTTGTTGACAACACAATTCTCCAGCAATTCAATACCATCATCAAAACCACACTTGGAATAGAAAGGTGAATTTTCCGGAGGGACATACACACATACAAGTAAGACATTTTTACTAAAACCGAAAAAGTCTCTATCAAGCATAAATAACATTGAATACTGATGGTCACAATCCACTTGATGAACATACGGAAGAAGACTTTTCCGTACCATACAAATCAGTCCTCCTGAACATCGACCCTGTTTCGTAAGCCTTACAGCCGGTTTTACAAATAATCTATGGTCTGGAAAAATAGTTGACTCAAATGATTCAGCAAAGTTTCAACCAAACATACAAAATCAAAAGAAGAAATAAAGTGGATAAAGTCTCTGTCGTGTAATTTACGAAACAATCCACAAATATTCCAGTGAAGAAAGGACACACTATTTACACACTTATTTACAAAAGACGTCAAAGGGACATGTGTATTTGTTTTCGCGTCATGTTCGTGTTCAGTCGTACTGTCACCGCCATCACTTAAAATTCCATCTTCCATCGCACAATCATTTTCCATCATTCACCCATCATTGGCACAAACAACAGCATGCAAAGGTACAAGATCATCAAGACTGTTAGCTACATCTGCACTGATACTGTCAACACTTTTATCTATTTCAGCAGCAAGTACACAATCATCACGACAGCCTCCCCGCCCAGCCCCACGTGTTCTCTCAAATACACTGTGTTGAGTTTCACACACACCAGTGTTTACAGTAGATGGCATAACATAGCTATGTACCATGGTAGACATATTGCACGAAACATGACCGCCAACAGTCCAATCCAGCTTTTCCACAGTTGACACATTAACCGATCGTGTGTTATTAACATCTGACCCATTGCCGTCCACACGATGTCAGTGACAAACTGCACGGGATTTCCAACACATAGGCCTACCTGCTTCAAACCAGAATCGTTCACTGCCCCAGTTAAAGTGTCAGCACGTGGAGACGGAATATGAATCTCGTGCGGTGGCAGCTTAAATTTCGCCTCCCTCGGACTTTGACAACGGGGCATTTCCCAAAGGTGCATTTTCCAATGACAGGGCCGGCCTGAATCCTATCTTAATTCCGCCAGATTGCCACCGACATCCACACCAAACTTTTTACTGTCAATTACAAGATGGTCATATACCATTGACACTTTCTTTCCTTGTGCCCGAGCGGACTTAAAGTGTGGGATAAGTTTCTTTCTTATTTCTCTTACCCGAAAGGAAAAATCTTCATTAACAAATACTTCTGTACCCTTCAGTTTCTGTTTTGCTCGTAAAATTTTGTCCTTATCTTTGAAGAACGTACAACGCGCAACTATTGGCGAGTCTGGCTTGGAGTTTACACGATGCACTCGGTCGAAGGGAACCTCTCTGCAAAATCCATTTTATCAGTTAGCATTTCTGTTACCAACTCTTCACAGTCCTGCCAAGTCTCGTTACTCCTACGAGGAATACCATGAATTATTATGTTATTCCTTTTCGACCGGCCTTCTAAATCGTCCACTTTTCTGTCCAACGCTTCCACTCTGGCAGTAAGTTTGGTGTTATCATCTTTTAATCGGTCATTTTCCTGTTTTAAGTGACACATTTCCTGCTTCAGACCACTCAGTTCATCCTGTAAGGTCACACACATCTGCTTCACATCTTTTACATCTTCACTGACACAATCAGACTTACAGGTTAAGTTGGTCAACATGGTCACAACATCTCTCAGAGTAGGATCCGGCGGGAGCTTAGAAGCTGCAGGAGCAGAACTCGATCCATGTCCACTGTCTCTGCGGGTACTTCCGGCGCTTTCCAGGCGAGTTTGCCGCTTGCTGTCGGTCTTAGCAGAGCCAGGTCCTGGGTTCAGCTCCACATCACCACACCGTTGGAGTAAATGTCCGTAACAAAACAGAGAGAGTAGCAGACCTAGGGTGACACCGTCCATGCGTGACCTCAACGTTAACACAGAAATCCTCATGGCGGATTTGAATTTTGCCCGTTTTGTCATAAAAGAGACAAACACATGAGCAAACGCTCCACATACAGGCCTGAATGTCAGTGGTCCAGAAGGCATGACAACTCACAAATGTCACTGCTGACTGTAAAGTCACAACACCAAAAATTTCAAAGGAAAAAACGAAGAAAAAGCACAGAGCTCAACAAACGTGACCTGCCAAGTTCGTGTACCACAGGAACCCCCCGAGAGAGAGAGAGAGAGAGAGAGAGGAGAGAGAGAGAGAGAGAGAGAGAGAGAGAGAGAGAGAGAGAGATGAGAGAGAGAGAGAGAGAGAGAGAGAGAGACTTCAGACTTCAGACTTCAGATTTTTATTCAGTAAGGCCATCGGCCCATTTGAAGGGGAATGAGCACAATCATGCACATTATAATGTGTAAGAAACAAAATCACTAGTCACAAAAAAATTATAAAAAGAAGAAGAAAAGAAACAACTAAACCAATAAGAACATCAACTAAGACGTCATTATTTCTCTGATCTTAGACGCCTTACACAAAAACATACCTAAATTTCTAATTACCTTATAACTGTTAGAGCTAAGTAGTAACTGTAATCGAAACATACACGGGCGCCTATAATATTTCTGTGGGATAAATGTTTGGCGAAGATCTTCTAAAGCTGGACAAAGGAACATAAAATGTATTTCATTTTCCTCACCTTGCATACACAATGGACAAACCAAGTCAGTTTGTGTATGCTTCCTGTATCTTAAATAATGAGTCCTTATTTCAGAAACACCAACTCTAAATTTAGCAATTAATCTTTTCAAATGCATGTCCAAATCCAGTTTTAGATAAGGCTGAATATATTGGAAACTAGAATAATTTCTGCATAAATCATACCGTTCACTAGTTTGGATATGGTCGTCCCACATTTGCCATCTACAGTCAATCAACCTTTGTCGAAAAGCACGAATAAACTGTTTTTGATTACCAACACCCTGAGTCAGCCAAACATCCCCAAAGCCATGCTTACACAGAAACAAACGCACATTTGAAACCCAGTTCGTTTTTCCCTTTGCATCCAATTCAAACAACATCTCATAAGACTTACGGGGCAATCTATAATGATCCATGTGTAAGAGCTTTAACCAATATCGCACACATGTAACGGCTGAACCAATGAACAGTGGATATCTATTGGACTCTCCATAAACCAAATCGTTAGAGATACGCCTGTCGAGACCTAGAAACCTCTTCAAAGCAAATAAATGCACAGCCTCACAATGAACAACAGCACTATCTAAACCCCAAATTTCAGCCCCATACATCAACATAGGCTGTATCTGGGAATCAAATATTTTTAAGAATAATTCAAGCGAATTATTATTCAAAGCATGCAATCTTCTTATTACACATATCAAAGCATTCTTTGCCCTGCATGCAAGGTCTTTACAAGCAAACGTAAAACTTAGGCGTGTAGAAAAGTAGATTCCCAAGTATTTATAAACATTCAGCACAGGTATAATAAGTCCATCATACTTCCATCTTTCCCTCGCCGCCAAATAACCTCCCTTTCTAAACACCACAATGTTGCTTTTACTCATGTTAACTTTTAACTCTAATGAGGATGTAGCCCTGCTCAGATTATTTAGCTGACGTTGTAGGCCAACTATTGTTTCTGAAACCAAAACAACGTCATCTGCCAAAAGTAGGATAAATAATTTAACACATCATTTGTAAATCGTCCACCATGAAGGCCATTATTAATTACCTCTATGGCAAGCTCATTAATGAAAATTGAAAATAATACAGGGCTACAGACATCACCCTGCCTTACTCCCGCAACACAATTAATATAATCTGTCAGACTGGACCCACTTCTTACCCTTGTTTTAACAACTTTGTACATAGCTCTAATACAGTTGAATAATTTCCCTTGACACCATTTTTAAGTAATACTCTCCATAGAAGCTGTCTGTTTATGGAGTCAAAGGCTTTTTCGAAGTCAATAAACGCAACATAAAGTTTACGATTTAAAGAAAATTGTTTCTGAACAAACGCAAAGAGAGTAAACATATGATCGATAGTAGAGTAACCCTTTTTGAACCCAGCTTGATGTTCTCCGGTGATATTATTACATTCAGCCCACTCCTGCAATCGTTTGTTAATAACAGTGCTATACAATTTACTACTAACGTCAACTAGAGAGATACCTCTATAATTATTAGGATTGTTTACATCACCTTTCTTGAATATCGGCAAGGTTACAGATTCCTTCCAGTTTTCTGGGAAGATACAATCATCAAAAATCCTATTGAAAAAAGCTAGTAAAAAGTCAACAACTTGAGCTCCACCAAATTTCAACAATTCACCGATAATAGAATCAGGTCCAGCCGATTTGTTAGTCTTAATTTTCCGAATGGCAAACATAATTTCTTCTTTAGAAATGGGGCGATTAAAATACTCATCATCATCTTCACCAGTGACAACAGAAAGTTCATCATTATCCGAAACTTCTTTATCTAACAAACGTTTAAAGTGCATATACCATGAGTCCAGAGAGATATTATTGTTGTGATATTTTCTTTTGAATGATGCTCTTTTTACTGTTTTCCAAAACTCCTGTTGTGAAGGAAGAGATCTGATCATACTATCTAATAGTTTTTTATTGAATATTTTCTTCT
>CM031607.1:12609076-12611576 GCA_018398815.1 Conus ventricosus
GAGAATAAGACTAGTGCATGACTGAAAGTTATAGAGTTCCAAGTATGCATGCATGTATATGTGAATGTGTGTACACATATGGTGCTTAGGCGGTTGTTTGGGAAATATATCTGATTAAAGAAATTGTATATAACTACAACCCTTAGAAATAATAAACAGAAGAAAAAAAACCATATAATATAACAACAAAATCAGTGAAACCCCCACCCACCCCACTCACCCCCTTCCTTTCCTTCCCTCTCTATTCTCTCCCCACCCCTCCTCCCCCTCCATCACTTTTATGTTAAGAAAAAAATTCAGATACTGAAACTTACAAAAAAAATCTTAGGTTAAGCTGGTGGATTGTATATAATGTGTGAGTTATTTTGCAACAAAACTGGAATAAAAGTATTTACAAGTTCTTTACTTTTGTGGGTTATGCTTGTGCACGCACACTAATGAGTGCATGTGCGTGAGCGTGTGTGGTATACATTGAGTGTGCGTTGAGTGTGTGTGTGTGTGTGTGTGTGTGTGTGTGTGTGTGTGCTCCCTCCCCCTCCCCTTCCCCCCTCTCTTGCGCTCCCACTGTGGTGGGGGTGTGGGGGGGGGGGGGAGGGCGGGTGGGCCGGACGGCAATTTAAAAGACGTCGGATCACAACTGCCGGCCGCGCGCCCGGTGCGGCTCGCGGTCTCTCTCTCCCTCCCTTCCTCCCTTCCTCCCCCTCTCTTGCGCTCCTGCTGTGGTGGGGGATGGGGGGGGGGGGGGCGGGGCGCGGGCGGCGGGCCGAATAGCAACAAGACACGTCGGAGCACAGCTCCCGCCGCGCGCCCGTGTGGCTCGCGGTCCCCCCCCCCCCCCCCCCCCCCCCCCCCCCCCCTGCGGCTTGCGGTCTTCCCCCTCCTCCCCTCTCTTGCGCTCCCCCCCTGTGGTGGTGGTGGGGGCGTGGGGGCGGGCGGGCTGGCAGTAACAAGAGATGTCGGAACACAGATGGCACATTTCCTTTCATACTGTTTCTTTTGAAAAATCGAAAATTTGACGCTGCGAAACTCTCACAATAAATGGCATGGCGTTAAACACGCATCAAAGTCAAGAGTCAGAGTCAGAGTCTGTCTCCCTGTCTCTCTATCTCTCTCTCACTCTGGCTCTGTCTCTCTCTGTGTTCCCTCTTCCCCCTCTCTCTCTAGCTCTTTCTCTCTCTCAAAACACCACACACACACACACACACACACACACCACACACACACACACACACACACACATACACACACACACACACACACATGCACACACACAAGAACACACACACACACACGCCCCCCCCCCCCCCCCCCACACACACACACACAAACCTCTATGGATTAAATTCAATTCAGAGTATTATATCGTTTGTTCCTGGTTGTTGTGTTAACGAGGATTAAGTTGAGAAGCAATGTTACTACGATGGGAACACGCAAAACCACCGATAAGGAAGAATAACTGTGGTGTGTGGTGTGTGGTGTGTGTGTGTGTGTGTGTGTGTGTGTGTGGTGTGTGTGTGTGTGTGTGTGTGAGAGACACACAGAGAGAGAGAGAGAGAGAGAGAGGAGAGAGAGAGAGAGAGAGAGGAGAGAGAGAGAGAGAGAGAGGAATCAAACATAAACATTAAAACACTGCTGGATAATAAGCTGGCTTGCTTGAATGTATTTTATTTTTAATGTCAATGAGAGGAGAGAGAGAGAGGAGAGAGAGAGAGAGAGAGAGAGAGAGAGAGAGAGGAAAGAGAAAGAGAGAGAGAGAGAGAGAGAGAGAGAGAGAAGAGAGAGAGAGAGAGAGAGAGAGAGAGAAGATAATATAATGTTGCTTATAGCCCAGCCGACCGAAAAGGGCCACATCAGGGCTGTCACCATGTTAAAATCAACTCACAAGTCATTCATTCACACAATTCTTTAAAATACATTTAAAAAAAAAAAACCCTTTCCGAAAGTTTTTTAAAAATCTTTCCACTGAAAATCTCAGATCCGATGAAAAATTTAATCTCTTTCAAAACTCAAAGATCGCGTCCGGTGGAACACTCTGAACAAGGTTTTCATGGAATCTGCTGTAAAATGTTTGTTTTTCCCCACTCGTGCAAGTCCCAACACTCTAAAAGAATATGTTTCTTGTGAGTGGCACATGACATGGAATGCACCACGGAGCTTCTTCATCTTTAAAAGGTATGAATGGTAAAATACGAGGGGCCCGGGTGTGCAGCCGGCACAAAACTGTTTCTTCTTTACGACCACCAGACGAAGATGAGAGGAACCCCTTTAAAGGGTTTGGACGAATCTGAAAGAGTTTGTTATCCGTCGTGTATTCCCAATCCTCCTGCCAAGGTCTAGACATAATCGTTATTTTGGGTTTCAGATGGGAGCGGGGGATAAAATATGTTTGATGGTTCTTGTTGTGGCATTCTTGGCTAAACGATCAACCATTTTGTTCCCTCCAATGTCAATATGACTAGGAATCCAAGCCAGAATAATGTTGTAACCATCCGCTTTCAAC
>CM031607.1:12623755-12628755 GCA_018398815.1 Conus ventricosus
TGCTCTGGATGATTCTCACTTACTGTCCCAGGTATTGTCTGTTGAATTTATTTAGAGGTCATTCATGTCTAAATACTGGCTAGATGAGCGCACATCACATCTCACGTAATTGCTCATTCCAATCACTCTAAATAATTCCAATTCAACCTCAAGTTACAGGTGAGTCTCGTTACATTTACTAATTGCCCAGTCTTGTATGACTCAAAAATGGTAACATTGCAGTTTTTACAAAATATCCCAGTGAATGACATTTTGTGAGCTGAATCTGTGGTTTTAAATGACCGAACATATAGAATGAATCTGTTATTCTAAATAGCTGTCCTGTCTGCCTATATCACTTATGTGCTTGCCTTTCTTGCAACTCACTCAACACTTTGCTTTTACATTGAACCTACACATTGATCGAATGGATTATATCGTTTTGCAAATCTTATAACCTTGCGTGGTCAGTTTGATAACGTGGTAAGAAGAAAGCTGTGTGCCCGTGATAAGCTCAGTGTCATTATTCCCAGCAGTAGACACTGGGTTGACATGGATCACACAGATATAACGAATCAGTCAGTCAGAACTGGCATGAAATCACACACACACACACACACACACACACACACACACACACACACACACACACACACACACTCGATCAGTGCGCTTGCATGCACGCACTCTGTCTTTCTCTGTGTCCCTGTCTTCTCTCTCTCTCTCTCTCTCTCTCATCTCTCTCTCTCTCTCTCTCTCTCTCTCTCTCTCTCTCTCTCTCTCCTCTCTCTCTTCACTCTGTCTCCGTCTACCTCTCTCTGTCTCCCTCTCTCTGTCTCTCCCCCCCTCTCTCTATCTCTCTCTCAAACACACAGGGGCTCGTTACACGCACTGGTCGGAGTAAGACGTGGCTGCACATTGTCTCAAGTTTTCACGCCAGTTTCACCTGACAGTGTCTACCTCCGAAACTGCAAATTGGCCAGTGTAAACTTCTGATGCCATGCCAGCTGAACCCCTTGTCTTCAGAGCAAGATGTGGCAGCTTTGTCGCCACTTTCGTCTCCTTCATGTTTGGTCGGGCTAGGAGGAACGCTGAACAACGATGTCCGACATTGACGCCGAGGAGCCGTACGGACGGTGTAGTGGTTGGACTGACCCTCACGGTAATTTTCTTCAGCAACCTCCTGATGCAATGTGGTGACGTAGAACCGAACCCAGGACCTCCGAAGCAGATCTCCGGCAAGCAGACACGTCTCACGAGTGCCAGTGGATCCAGAAGAACGAGTCTGGACGCAGGGTGTTCTACTGACCATGGGGACAGACGGCAAAGTGTGAGTGGACAGCAACCAACAACGACTGATTTGATGACGATGTTGACTTCGCTAAGAGACAGTTTCAATGAAATGAAACAAGACGTGCGGAAATTAAGGACACGTTCTCTGCCTTAAAAGAAGAAGTTCAGACTCTTAGAGAAGAAGTTAGTGACCTCAGGCAAGCTAATAATGAACTGACCGAATCTAACAAAGAGTTGAAAGAAAGGCTAGACTGTTTGGAAATGAAAACTGACGATTTGGAAGGTCGGTCCAAACGTAACAACATCATCGTTCATGGCATCGTAAGGCACGGAAATGAGACAGCGGAAAACTGTGAGGGTTTGTTGAAGGATATGATCACGGACACATTAGAACTCGCTGATGATTTTTCTTTCGACAGGGTCCATCGTATTAATTCAAAGGAAAATTCACCCATTATAGCACGATGCACTTTTTACAGAGACAAGGTAAAGGTACTAAAGGCAAAACGGAAATTAAAGGGAACTAACTTATTCATCGGCGAAGACTTTTCTCAACGGGTCAGGGAAATCAGAAGGAAACTTTCCCTCATCTGAAGGAAGCTAGGAAGAAACAGAAAAGAGCCACAATGATTTACGATCATCTGCTCATTGATGGCAAGAGGTTTATTCTTGGTGGTAATGGTGACATAGTTGAATCGCCATAGGGACACGGCCGGCCTCACATTAGTTCTGAACGCAGTGTAGTGTGCCACCCAACAAGCTAGGTGAAAATTTGAGGGCAGAAAGTGTAAGGGTAACACCGGCTGTGGGACGGAGTTGCTGAACTCGGTTCAGCACGTGAAAGTGTAGTCGGCAAAGCTGACACTGTGTGTTCGCCTTCCCGTATGTCAGGCAGGTCGTCACCTGACTGCGCTGCCGTTGTCAGTGCAAGCGCACCCTTGAATAACTTGTTTGTATGTAAACATTGTAGTAAAAGCATGTGTTTGTGCAGTGGGGTCCCAAGTGCGCGCAGTCAAGACGATGGCTTTTCGAACATGTCTATCAATCGTAGAAAATATTCATTCTTGCACTGGAACGTTTGTGGTTTTTTTCTAAGATTTCCGACTGTCATTTTATCAACTATGTATCGTCTTTTGATTTTGTTTGCTTTGTAGAAACTTTTCTGGAAGAATTTCAGTCTACGGTTTTTCCTGAACACACTGTCTTCATCAAACCTGCTCTCAAATTTACAGAGCGTGGAAGAAGATCAGGCGGTGTGATATGTTTGATTAGAAATGAACTTTTAACATACGTGAAGAAACTCGATTTAAATTTTGATAATGTATTGATGTTTATCATTGATAAAAAGTTGTTCCATTTGCCAAACAATGTTTTGTATGTGTGTTGCTATGTTCCTCCAGAAGGATCACCATACTATGCTTTTTCTAATATTGATAATGGAATTAGTCAGATTGAAGAAAGTTTGATTGAAGTGCTTAGTTTACATAATGATATGTCAGTTTTGATGTGTGGCGATTCAATGGAAGAACAGCTGATGTTTCTGTGGATATTACTGATGAATTTGCACAGTTTTCATGGTTTGATAAATTTAATCAAGTCAACATCAAACGATGCTCAAAAGATAAGGGTATGAATATGTATGGTAAGTGTTTGTTGAATATGTGTGTAGCTTTGGGGTTATTTCTATTCAACGGTGTATGTAATGGGGATAAAGAGGGGTTATGTACATATATTTGTGACTCTGGCAGCAGTGTGAATGATTATTTTGTTGCATCATGCGATCTTTATGATATTGTGAATACTTCCTGTGCATTTTGTGTGAGTGAACGGATCGAATCTGATCACATGCCGTTAGAGTTCAGCATGAATATAAAAGGCATATCTGAGCATGGATATCCTAATAAGAGAGAATATGTGGAAAAATTTGTTTGGAAAAATGAGCATGCAACTGTTTTTTGTGATGCTATTAATTCAGACGATGCCCATGAGCGATTGTTGAATGCGTCAGACATGTTAGATGTGAATACGAATGTAGCACTCGAAATATTTAACGATGCTGTAAAGTGTGCTGCAGATTCTATGACACAGAAAATTTTCGTCGGTTCTAGAAGACAACAGAATAATTGGTTTGATTCAGAATGTAAAACTACAAGACTAAATGTAAGAAAGTTATTGAGAACGTGTAACAGAACATTTGACATTATCGATCGTCATGTATACTGCGTCAGCAGAAGAGAATACAAGAATTTATTAGATAGAAAGAAAAGGTCATATAACGATTCGTTGTTTCAAAAAGTTCTTAATTCTATCAATAAACAGCAGGAGTTTTGGGAAAATGTTAAATTTGTATTAAAAAAGAGTACACAGAATCAGAATAATATCTCAATACATGAATGGCATGATCACTTTAAGAAATTTTGGAAAAAGATATCGCCGATGATTCTATCGTTTATGCCGGTCAGTTATCAGAAGATGACGAATACACCAATTATTTAGATCGGTCCATCACAAAACACGAGGTATTATCTGCAATAAAAAAGTTGAAAACTGGTAAAGCTGCAGGACCTGATGGACTTATAAGTGAGTTTTTTAAACATTTAGGGGACAATGCTATAAAATTTTCTTGTAAAATATTTAATGCTTTGTTTGATAAGGGATCTATCCTGAAAGCTGGACAGAGTCGATCATTCTTCCTTTGTACAAAAAGGGAGATGTAAATGATCCAAACAATTACAGGGGCATCTCATTATGTAATATAGCTAGTAAACTGTACGGTTCTGTAATTAATAAAAGACTAGCAGAGTGGGTAGAACTTAACAATATTACTGGTGAATTTCAAGCTGGCTTCAAAAAGGATTACAACACAATAGACCATATGTTTACTCTGCTGGCGGCGGTTCAGAAACAGTTTGCTAATAACAGAAATTGTATGCCGCTTTTGTTGATTTCGAGAAAGCTTTTGATTCGATTTCACGGAAACTGTTATGGCCAGTTCTTATAAAAAATGGCATAAAGGGTAAGCTTTATAGTTGCGTGAGAAGTATGTATGAAAACGTTAAAGTCAAAATAAAGAGTGGGGCTAGGTTCAGTGATTTCATTATGTGTACACAAGGGGTTAAACAAGGGGATGTTTGTAGTCCTGTTTTATTTTCGTTGTTTATGAATGAATTAGCTCTCGAAATTATTGAAAAGGGTAGGCATGGCGTTACTTTTAATTTGATTCAGTTATTCATTTTGCTGTTTGCCGATGATATTGTGTTGTTATCTGAAACTGTTATAGGTTTACAAACTCAGCTGAAT
Source organism: Conus ventricosus (assembly GCA_018398815.1). NCBI lineage: Eukaryota > Metazoa > Mollusca > Gastropoda > Neogastropoda > Conidae > Conus > Conus ventricosus. Next base: position 12,628,328 of record CM031607.1, read on the forward strand.
AGTTTATACTCTGCTGTGCAAAGGCTTGAGCTTAAGGTAAATATGGACAAAACAAGTGTTTTAGTTTTCCGTAAAGGTGGCTATTTGGCTGCATGTGAGCGATGGGTTTTATGGTTCATCAAAAAATATCGGTTGTAAACGCATATAAGTACTTGGGTATTTATTTTTCCACGAAGCTCAGCTTTACTTTTGCATGTCAAGACCTTGTGAGCAGAGGCAAACGTGCCATTATGAGTGTGTTAAATGTTTTGTACAAGTTTGAACACAGTTCAGCTGAGTTATTTTTCAAGTTGTTTGATGCACAAGTTCAGCCAATAGTTCAGTATGGAGCTGAGATTTGGGCGTTTGAAACAGGTCATGAAATTGAAAAATTGCACTGTTTTGCCATGAAACGATTTTTGTGTGTGGACAGACGTACCCCGAATGAC
>CM031607.1:12631255-12661269 GCA_018398815.1 Conus ventricosus
ACACTCACTCAGTTTATTGCTAGGATTAACTAAATATATGTCATCATCTGTCCATATAAACCTTCTATCATGATATGCTTTGTTCCTTTTAAGTGTGGGGCAGAAAATCACAATGTGATTAAAATTATAGCGATAAACTGTTTGTAATAGGTCGAGACAAATATTGTTTTTCCACAACCAGCCCTGCCCACAAATTAATAAACAATGGGGGGTTTTTGTCATAAATTTTTAACTGCTCCAGGGTTTTTTATAAAAGAATTTAATCTAATCCAGTTATTGTTTTTATCATGCCCTCTGTTAAAACTTGTTCAGTATAATAAATCCTATAAAAGGGTTAAATGTGTAAGATTAATCCAATTCAGTGCTGTAAGATTGTTTCTATTTAACTAATATTGATTTTGTTGCTTGTTGTTATGACCTTAATATCCTCACCATTGTGAAGAATGACAACATAACTTTAAGACTGTCAACGTCTAAATTTTGCCAGCCAATTAGAATTCCTTTAAAAGGACGTCACTAACGCCCACAACCCCATCCCTCTCCTTATCTTTTAAGACAGAAATTTCAAATATCATTTTGAACGTGTCTCCTAATTTCCCTTTGCGGCATGAACTGTAATTTGTAGAAGCATCTTTAAAACCGTTTTTCTTCTGTGGGGGATGTAAATGTTTTTTCCCATACGCTTTATTTTAATCTCTTTCCGACTATTGTCATCTGGCATAAGACTTACATGTAAAGGCCAGAGTTGAATCTTTTCTAAACTTTTTTGGCGGCCAAAAAATGTAAATTTGGGCTTATGAATTCAAATTTTATGTCCCATTCTAAATATGGTTCCAATGCCAATTGAGGTCAGGTTTTCGAACTATTTTATATTCATACTGGCCAACATTATTTGCTTCTAGATTGCGCAGTTTGTTCTAGTTTAGGAACCTTTTGCTGTCGCCAACCCTTTGCGTTTATAATCACCATCTTTTGTGTAAATCAAAACCATACAAAGCGCCTATCTCACCGTTTTGGTTTTAAAGTCCGCAACGTCTGCAAGGTCTTTTAATTCTAAAGTTATACACCTCACAGGCGCTAAGTAACTCCTGGCTCTTCTGGCCCCCGTGACATTATTTTTTAGTAACGTATTATTTTATTTCCAAAACAATGTGTAGGTTATCACATTTCACGAGTTTCCCTGTTTTTGTCTGCAATTTTTATATTAAATGATCCAACCTCCCACAAACTAATCTTTTAAAAATGTAAATTAGGGAATTGTATAATTTCATAATCGCAATATGCAGCTTTTTCCTGATGGAAGAGCTCTTAAAAAAAGTTGAGGGCCTTCCATCATATAAGTTTTCATCAGTGCTCAGCTCATCCAAATGAACATAGAGTAATGAATGTAATGCAAGATCGAGCGGGTTTCCCCCCTCATAAGTAGTTTTGTCTGGCTCAGCACTAAAACCATGAAATGGGTAGATTGCCAGTTGTAAGCCTAACATTTTAGCTAGCCTCTATCAAAAAAGTAAGATACTTCTTCAGGCTTGAATGTTAACATTGTTTTAGATTTGCATTGTTAATTTGAGAAAATGTCGAAGTTATTTAATGCTTTTTTTTATGAGCAAAACCCTAAAACCTCAGTATTTTTTAACGGGCTATTTGGTCCCGTTTTGGAAATTTTTTTAGAACTTTTTTTCTTCCGGATGAGTTATATTAAACCCATAACTTTGGTAGAATATTTCATGGAGCGCGACCATTTGGGCCCCGCAATTGTTATAAAATAGCATGTTCTAAAAAAAGACGGTCTTGGGTTTTTTATTGTTACAAACTTTTTTTTAAAACGAAATAAAAATAGTGCATTCAAATAACTGGTGCAAAATATTCTGTTGGGCCGCACTACAATCTTAAAAAATAGAAACTGATACTCTTGACATTGCTGTGACCCAACTGCCTTTTTCATAAAAGGTGAGTACTCCATTGAAGACATCTTAAACCCCCCCTATTGAAAAGACCACATCAAAAAAAGCTGGTTCGTCACCGATGCATTTTTAATCAGACCATTAAACTTTGCTGTTTTGCGCATCAACTGGGTTAGTGTCTTTCCGATCATTTAAATCCCATGCCTTTGGTGAGGTCGTGTACAGTTTTCATTTTATTCACCTTCAGACTTTTTTGACTAAACTGCAAGCGCCATTCCCAAAAAATGAAAAACCTTTTAATCCACTTACAACAGAAAAACATAAAGGTTTTTGAAAGGTTTTGAACGAATTCAATATTAAGCCCAAGGCAGCTTTAACAAAGTTGGATCATAATCATGGCCTAGGCGACCTTTATTTTCGGGCACGCAAGAAAGTATAACTAGACTGGCATCCCCTTTCAAATCTTTTTTTTTTGGCACAACTTTTTGACCCGGTCCCTACAGCAAGAGCTAAAACAGCATGGACAACTTTTACTTAGACCCCTTAAGGGCCTAACTAGGGCGGAATGAAAGAATAAACACCATTCGTACTTCGTTTGGTGTTTGCTAGGTTCGCAGCACAGGGAAAATCAAAAACGATCCCCTTTTACTGGCTTTTACGCGCAAAAACAAACTTAGCAAATTTAGAGGACGCCATTAATTCTACAGTTGATTTACCTTCAAGATTAAAAGTACCAAAATGTTTTACAATACCCAAAATCGAAAGTAATTTCTGTTGGCACGGTTTAACATGTTGCCTTCTGACCCCAACTCCAGGTAGGGAAAAATAATAAACTATAAAAAAATTCTTAAGCAGGGAAAGAACAGAAGGTTTTGGGGGAAAAAGACATAAAATTTTGGGGCCCTAATATTACAACAGTAAACAAAACCCAAAAATAAGTCTCTAATTCCCAAGTCCAAACCCCCAAATCATTTAAACCAGCAAAAGCTCGCGGGCTCTGTTCGGATGACCATGAATATAAAAGACGCGCTTGTTCTTGGGTTAAAGGGCCAGGGTTTCTTGGGCTTTATCTTCTAAATATTAACCCGACATTAAGAAACAAATGCCCCTAAGTGTCGGGCCCTAAAGCCAAATACTTTGCTTTCAGTTAAAAAAAGCCAGCTAAAATACCGCCTAATATACCAGGGAAAGCGTCTACGGCTTTACGGCTAATTTTTTTTAAAAAACCGCAAGATATCATTGTTTTTTTTACCCAATTTACAGGGGTGAGGGGGCGATGGCGGCGGGGCCCCTGAATTTGCCCTCCACCACCGCCTGTAATACCCTTACTAGGGGACTTATTTCAAATCCAAAGCCGTTATAACCTTCAAGTGACACCTTGCTCCTAAACAACGCGTATTCGTTCTGCTAGGTTGTGTCTTTTAAAAATTTTTTTCGATATTTCCTTTCTATCACTTGTGTTCGTAATTGGCCCCGGTTTTTAAATCAGCACTCTAGTCTTTCGATCTTCTTGTTTAAATCTTTTAGTCTTTGGGTTATTCTTTCTTTAACACCAGGCCCTACGATAGCGTCATCAGCCTCAACGAGTTTTTCTTTTTCTCTTTTATATGCTCATCTAGTTCACACAGTTTTGCTAAATTTTGTTAATTCGCCTCTGATGCTTCTCAAAGCATGATCAAGGCTGCTATTTCTCGCATGGGTAGCGGTGAGTCGTGTATAGTCTTCAATGCTGTTTTTTCTGAAAAACTGGTTTCTGCTTCTATTGCATTTATTATTTCATCTGCCGATTGATTTAATTCTTTAAGTTCCATGTTTTGTATTTGGTTATCTGTTGGGAGTTCTTGCAGTGTGTTTTGAAGTTTAGAAACTGCTTCTGCCCCTAATTTTGGTCTAACAAGACCAAGGCGATTTTGATCTTTTACACTAAGTCTTTGTATAATTGTACTTTTGCTAAAAACTTTGAGGGGTCTGGTTTAGTTGTAAGCCGAACAGATTCTCCTTGATCGTTTTTTACAAACAAATGACCATCTTCTAATTCAAAATCATTTGGGTCTATAAATTCGGGAGGTTCTTGGCCTAAACTTTTGTAAAATGCTCCGACCGTACTTTCTGTTAATTCACGCCGCATTGAGAGCGTTGAGCGATGCTGTGTCAAAGGAGTCCTTTCATCCATGTTGTCTCCAGGATCAAAAACATCATAATCTTCTTCACCTTCAATTCCTGCCATGTTTTTAAATAATTAACTTTTTATTTTGTTTATAAAAATGGCAGAAGCATATGGCTCGATTCTTGACCCGTATAGAAAGCTGAAAGAACCCTATGGCGTGAAGGGAAACAAACGGAATATTACTGTTCCAAATAATCCATCTACTATTGATGCAGATCAAATTCTTACTGTTAGATTTCCAGACCTAGGAGCGGATGATTTGATTGTGCCAGGCTCTGCACGGCTTACTTTAAAAATAGAACTCGCTTCAACAACAGACCAAACTAGAACAGTTGTCCAGAATTTGGGACGGGCAATCGTTAAGAAAATTTCTGTAAAACTTGAGGGCAAGAAGTATTTTCTTTAAACAATGCAGACATATTTTTAACCTATTCTGATCTATGGCTAACCGCGAATGAAAGGGAAGATCTTGCGTTTCAAGGAATCGGCAATGAAGAAGCACTAAAACTTAGAATAGGCGCCGAACTCGCCTCAGGTGCTAAAAGCAGCAAAAAGGCTTTAGCTGTAAGTTATGCGTATGGTAATCGCTTTTCCATTCCCCTAGATTTTGAGTTGTTAAAAGCGCATGCGCCATACTTTCAAGGAGCATTAAAAGACAGATTGTCATATGAACTAACTTTTAATGAATACAAACGTGTTATCAAATCAACAGACACCGAAGCAAAGTACAGCATTTCTGACATCTCGTTAGAGTTTGATGTTGTTAGCAACTCTGATTTAGCAAAGCTGATTGAGGATCAATATGCGACAAAAATACCAATATATTACGAAAACGTGCGCCATCATTCAACATATCCTAAAAGCAGGGCAGACGCTATATGGAATTTTAGTTTTAGCGTCGCAGTAAGATCACTTAAAGGTATTTTATTGCTGTGTGAAGATGAAGAACCATTCGCAAGAGCAAGTGAAAAGTTTTTTAATCCAAAAATAACGAAAGTACACTGTACAATTGACGGCAGTCCTAACCAAATTTATGCTAGCGGACTTAGGCCTTATCATCATTTTGACGAAATAAGAAAATTGTTTGGGGGGTGGGAGGGGCAGAAGTCCAACAGCAGACCTTGCGTCTAAGATCTACACCTTCACAGTGTTAGGCTTGATGATTATTTAACATCAAAATACGGTTTATGGATTGACCTAAGGTCAACAGAGGATAATCAGTTGTATGCAAGTGGGAGAGAGGTTAAAGACGTAAACATTCAAATTGAGAAAGAAAAAGAAGCTGATAAACCGCTTAATGTACATTTGTTTTTATTAATTGATGCACAGCTGAATATTGGAGGTAGCAGATTACAATATGTACTATACTAAATTATTTTTTCATTTTATAAAAAGCATGTCTGTTCAGGTTTATCCAAATGTGCCTACAGAGCCGCCAAGAGAAGAGATAGTAGAAAACCCTAGCATAAAAACCTTCAGATTAACAAACATTACACAAATGCAACAAAAACTAGAGCAGGACCTTTCAAAATACAGCAAAACCAAACGAAGGTATTCTGCCGCCTTTAATGCTGTTACATATGTTAATACTGGAACATCGACTATAAGCGCTCTATCAGCAGGAACGAGTGTTGGTCTCTTAGCAAGGGGCATAGGCGCACCTGCGGCTTTACCTCTAGGCGGTTTGTCTTTAGCTCTCGGCCTGTGTTCATTAGCTGTAAGTGCTGCCGGCAAAAAATTAAAAACTAAACTCCAAAAGCACACAGCTATGGTTCACCTAATAACAGCTAAACTTAGTTCCTTCAAACTGATAATAAATAAAGCACTAGCTGACTCAAACATCACGGATGAAGAATTAATCGTTTACAGGCCGATTTTGATGACTACAAAAGACAAAAGTTTGATCTTCAAAGAAAGGCGAGGGCAAGTTTTTCTCAACAGCCAGACGCCGAGCAGATAAAAAAGGAATGCTTAAAAAAAGTAAACGAAACATTAAACTCTGCTCTAAACAGCTCACATTAACAACGCCAAAAGGTGTTTATACTTTAGTTTATGAGTCCAAGCGTAAAAAGACCGTCGATATTGATTCTGATTAAGTATTTTTTTTTAATTTAAATAAATATTTTGAGTTAGAAAAGAGACTCAACATGGCTAAGATATATGAAGGACAAGACGAATTTTTTGAAGCAATGCAAGAAAATTTATCAAGAGCGCTGAATGATATTGATTTAGAAGTCATTGACCCAACAAACGTACAGGCAAGCGTTGTTCATGCTATTTCTCAAGTTCCAAGTAAACTAACAATAGACCCGCCAGTTAAAGTAATGTTAGCTGTTTTAATCGACTATGTAACAATAAATGAAGAAAATCTAGAAGTCTGGGTCTCAACTAAACAACAGACTATTCTTTCTCATAATGACTTAACACCCGGTTGGGCAGACCAACTGCTTACACAGTTTGATGTGGCCGCTGAAGAAGCTAAAATGAGAGGCTCTGGTTGGTCAGAGGGCGAAGTCTTAGAGATCAATTAAAACAGTCTAAGTATGCGCCGATTGTAGGCAAGGCTTACATTCCACTACCCCCAGCATTAGTCGCAAAAAAAGCAGTTCTAAACATAAAGAATACAGACAACAAATGTTTTATGTGGTGTGTTCTTGCAAGGCTGCATTACGCCCGCAAAAACGCAGAGAGAGTGTCTAACTATCGCCCTTACATCAATGATCTTAACTTTAGTGGGGTGTCCTTTCCTGTTAGTGTTGACCAAATTGATCAGTTTGAAGAACAAAACAAACCAATAACTGTCAATGTCTACACATGGGATGAGGAAACAAATCTACAGCCGATTAAAGTGTCCAAGAACAGTCCAACGATTGGCGAACCAGACAAAACCCATGTTGACTTACTGCTGATGCTTTCACCAGCGGGCTACCGCATTACACATTGATACGCACGATGAGTAGACTAATGAAGCATACTACAAAAGATCATGGCAAACAAGAATTCTGCAGAAAATGTTTAACAAGAATTCCATCTGCGCAAGCCGCGAGTGAACATATAAAACATTGTAAAAGTTCTGTAGACTGTAATACAGAACTAATTACGCCCCCGCCAGGATCTAAAGTTAGTTTTAAGAACTGGAAACGGCTGCAAACAAGTCCATACGTAGTTTACGCAGACTTCGAGTCGCTTATTGTTCCTTATGAAGGGCCAGCACCACAAAAACTTCGAAAAACAGTCTTAATGAGTAATCATCAGATTTGTTCATTTGCCTTCATTATTGTTAGGTCGGATGGCGTTTATTCAGAACCAGAATTATATAGAGGGCCAAATGCCGCAGAATACTTCTTAGAACGCATGCAGAAAGTGCGCAATGACTGTTCTAATAATCTAAACTTATCTGAAATTATGATGACGCCTGAAGGCCAAGAACAGTATGACGCAGCCACTCACTGTTGGATTTGTGGTTTAGGTCTCTCATCAGACGCAGAGAATCCAACAGTAAGAGACCATGATCACATTAGCGGAAAGTTCAGAGGAGCGGCGCACAGTAAATGCAATCTTCAACTAAAGTTTGATCCTAAGACATGGAAGCTGCCCATCTTCTTTCACAACTTGCGAGGTTATGACTCTCACCTTATAATGCAAGCAGTAACCAGCGCCTTCAGGGTAGCATGCATTGCACAGTCATCAGAAAAAGTACATGTGTTTCACTTTAAATAACATGTCTTTCTACGACTCTATGCAACACATGATGGGTTCGTTAGAGTCACTGGCTATGTCCTTAAAGTCCTGCCCCATAACGGAAGAATATTTTGACCCAACGCTTGTTAGAAAGGGTGTTTACCCTTATGAGTACATGAACAGTTGGGAAAGGTTTGACGAAGATACACTTCCTCCTAAAGGCGCGTTCTTTTCTAGTCTTAGAGGAAAGGACATTAGTGATTCTGATTACCAACATGCTCAAGATGCGTGGCAGAAGTTAGATTGTAAAACGATGGGAGACTATCATGACTCCTACTTGATGGCTGATGTATGTTGGGCGGACGTCTTTGAAAATTACAGAAAGACCTGCATGAAACATTATAGCCTGGATCCCGCGCATTACATTTCTGCGCCCGGGATGAGTTGGGACGCTTTCTTAAAGTTTACTGGAGTACAGATTGATTTATTGTCAGATTTACCAATGATTCAGATGATTGAAAACGGATTGCGTGGAGGAATTAGTATGGCGTCGCATCATTACTGTAAAGCAAACAACAAATACTTGGACGACTATGATCCGAGTAAAAGGTCTAACTATCTCATGTATTTAGATGCAAACAATCTGTATGGTTGGGCAATGGCGCAATCACTTCCATTACGCAACTTTAAAATGTACACAGAAGACAATCCGAACAATATTCAAAAGGCATTAAAGTGGTTGAACAGTTTGGCGCCTGATCAACAGCGTGGTTTCATTCTAGAAGTTGACTTAGAATATCCTCATGAACTCCATGACCTGCATAATGACTATCCATTAGCAGCAGAAAGTCTAAAGATGGACCCAAGAGAGCCGCCTAAACTTGTGCCTAATCTCGAGGCAAAAAAAATTATGTCTGTCATTACAGACTTCTACAATTTTATTTAAGACATGGTTTGAAGTTGACAGCAGTTCATCGCATAATTGCTTTTGATCAAGAACAGTTCATGAAGCCATACATCATGAAGAACACTGATCTCAGAACCAAATCCACAGATGCTTCAGAAAAAGACTTTTTCAAGTTGATGAACAACAGCTGTTTCGGAAAGACTATGGAAAATCCTCACAAGCGTAAAGATGTTAGATTGGTCACCAGAGAAAACGAAGCAATTAAGCTGACTTCAAAACCTAATTATCAGGACTTTAAAAGATTTCATGATCAGCTTTTTGGCATAATGATGAAAAAAAAGAAAGTCAAATTAGACAAACCTGTATTTATTGGGTTTACTGTTTTAGAATTATCAAAGCTTTTAATGTTAGAGTTTCTTTATGACTACTTTAAGCCCTCGTATCCTGAGTCCAGAGTACTTTACACAGATACAGATAGTTTTGTTATAGATATCCCTACTGAAGACATCTATAAAGACATGGAATTAGAAGTAGCTAAAGGAGCGAGCGGATGGTATGACACGTCCGATTATCCTAAAGATTCGCCTTTACATTCAATTACTAACAAGAAGGTTTTAGGAAAGATGAAGGATGAATTATCTGGAAAGGTGATCAAGGAGTATGTGGGGTTAAGGTCAAAAATGTACAGTATTTCGAGCCAGGAGAAAATCATTAAGAAAGCAAAGGGAATATCTCGCAGTGTTGTGCAGTCAAACATATCACATGACAACTACAAAGAAGCATTGTTTGACAATAAGACTTTTCATCATGACGACGTAAAACTGCGATCTAATCTGCATGAGATCAACACAACTGTTGTAACAAAGAAGTCATTAGATAGAACAAACACAAAACGTGTGTTTGTTAATCCAGAGTTTTCATATGCAATCGGGCACTGGAGGGCCGCATAAACAGGGGGTTTATATTTTTCATCAACTTTTATTATAAGATCAATCATAGCTTCATCCAATTCATTTAAATCTTTTCTCATGTTTGCTTGACGCGTCCGAATTTTTTTTATTATTTCAAGATATTCTTTTTCCCAATTTGGGGGTTTGAGTTGTAGGTGATCTGGATGATTTAACATGCATTGTTTAATCCCCGAAAATGTTTCCTTAATAGCATTACACGCCTGAAATGATTCCCGTATCATTTTCAAGGTCTCTTCCTTTACCATTCTTGTTTCGTTCTGCACTTCCTTCTGAGCTTCCATTTTAAACTCAAATATATTTACGTAAATTAATTAAAGCGGAACTGTGTCTGGTGGGATTATCTGCAGTTCTTCCTTCACAAAAGATCTTTGAGGAGCTGGTTGTTTTGTTGTGTCAGTTTCTCGTAAATAATACACGGGCGGATTCATCTTTACAATTCTTTTTATTTCATAGGGATCGACACTCCAAACTGGATCTGTTGCCCTGATGCGAGTGTCCCTTCTGCTTCCCCGGTAAATAAAGGTACCTTACTTTCAAACCAAATGGTAATAGTTTGCTGGATGAAGACTCTCCTTCAACAACATTTATTGTTTTTCTTTTGATTGCTTGTACTGTTTTAGCCCTTTAAATTCTTCATTATTCATTGCGCGCAAAACTGAGGGCAGTCTTCTAACCCATTCTGTGTTGCGAGAGTTGTCAATAAGCTCTCTGTGATACTGGTAGGAGAAAAGTCTTTCGCTAACTGTTTTTTTAAAGTTTTCAACTAAAGCCTGTGATCTGTGAACTCCTGGAATGCCTCTTCTAATAGTAACTCTGTGTTTTAATAATAATTGGTTCACTTGCCTTTAAATTCTTTTCCATCATCGACTTGAATCATGCGAGGGAAAGTTAGTGGCCCTCGTTGGTATATCAGTTGTATAGCGACAGCAACAGCAGAAGCACTCTTTTGTGTTAATGGCTCCGCATCTTTGTATCTTGAAGCTATGTCAATGACTGTGAGTGCGTACTTAAATCTTTTTCGTCTAATCCTATCAGAGGGTAAATATAGAAGATCCATTTGATGGGTGTCGTTTGGAGTTGTATTGACAAAGTGTGGTCTCTGTATTCGTCTAGGGCAGGTAAATAAATTTGCCAAATCGCTTGTTTAGATAACCATTCCTTTGCTGTTTGTTCACTGACACCTGCCGTTGGCTTAGCTTTTGTATTGCTGTGATACCCTTCCAATATCCTTTGGGCGAATAATAGATTTTGTTCATTTTTTATTCACCCAATATTATGCGCAACAAAATACACGACGGTCATACCAAAGGCAATAAACGCGATTTCTTGCATCTTTTGTTTTTCTGATGGTTGATAAAAGTCACTGAATTTTGGTGGGGGCAATGTCTGAACCGGTTTGCCTGTTACTAGATAATATTCTTTTATTGCTTGGTCAACATTTTTAAATGTGTAAGCTGCATCCCCCTGTTCTTTCAGTGTGTCATTAATAAAATCTAAACTGCTCAAGTCTCTGCTTTTCATAGGCGTCTTGTGCAGCTGCTAGTTGCTCCATAGCTTTGTTATGTCTTTTTCTCTCGCCGTCATCCCGCAGTTTACTAAATGCGAAATTACTTCCGCTAAAAGCAAGCGCATTCACCACAGCGCCACCTATCATCATTACGAGCGAAGCCATTTTTTATAAATGTATTTTTTATTTACATATTTATATTCTCTGGAATTATTCCTTGCTTGACTAGAAAATCTTTCGTAGCGAACGAAGCTGTAATAACAGCAATCAGTTTTGCTGAATCCTCAAAGTCTAGTTTGCCAAGATCTGCTGGTTTAATTTTTAACAAGCCTTTACCAAGCATCGTGTATCCTATACTTAGGCCTCCAATAACAGCAGAATGGTATACAAGGTTGGCAATAGTTTTTTCGGTGCTCATTTTAAAAAATAAAATAATTATAATTAATATAAAAAACATGAACAGCGATGATCTACTACAGCTCCAGGGCAGCCTAAACCTTCCTGAACTTATGAATGACCAAGTTGATGATCAAGCTATTATGCCCAAAAAGGAGAGGCTGTATTCTTTGGCAGCATGTGGGAAAACAAAACAGTTCCTCGGAACTGAATTCAGCATAGAACAGATTCAACAGATGTCGTCACAAGACATTATAAAGTATCATAACAGGTATGAAGCGCAGCTAGGGTCTAGAATGGTGAAAAGTGTGGGCAAACGGCTCTTAGTTTGTACACTAAACTAGTCAGTAGATTTGCTCCCATTGATTCTGAACAAGATCTTACGTATGATTTAACGCAAGATCCAGTTTTAACAAAGACATTAGAGTCTCTAGGATGTGATCTATACTACAGATTTGGAACATTGTTATCGCCATTAATCATGGGATTAATTACTTTTAATCATATAGATTTTATTTCCCTTCAAAATGAACGAGCTGGAAAATCATCAGAATCAGAATCAGGTGGAGAAAGTAACCAAGCCAGAAAATCAGCAGAAAACACTGAACCAGGGGGGGACCAGTGAAAAGAATCCTCATCCTGGGCGTGTTAAAGCAGGAAAAAAATTAGCAGAGTGGAACAGACAAAAAAATTAATGTTACAGAATATAACTCATCATGAAAACATAACACCGCCAGCGCCAGAACAAGTTGATTCAATGCCAGCTATAAAAACTCCATGTGATACAAGACCTACAGCACCAAAGTCTTCATGGAATATTGAACTTAAAACTGTTGTCATGTTTGGTGCTCTTGCTGCTGCTGGGGGCGGTTATTACGGTTATAAAATATATAAACAACGCTGGCAAAAACAAGAGCCCAAACAATCTCCACCGCTAAATACAGAAGCCGAACACAACTGCACGCCAAAACCGCCAATAACAAAGCATCATTTTGATCCATTTGAAATGTAATAATATTTTAAGAACTTAATTTTAAATGTTTTTAATAAAAATAGATCATGGCGTATTATAAAATGATAAAGTCAATAAATAAAGACCTGGAGTCTATAAAAGACATTTCCATAGACCAGAATTGTAATCAATGCGGTTGCTTCGGTTGTAAGAACTTCATTAAGATCTATGCTGACCGATTTCGCGCTAAGGGCGTTAAGCAAGACATCCTCAACGATGACGCGTTTTTTGAGGCGTGTGTGTACTATATTAGACATTTGCTATTTAAGATAAAAACATAGATTGTATTTTTTTGATAATTATAAGAACTTGAATAAGAACTTGTCTGTACTTAGAGGATGACTTAGTTATGATCTTAGGTTAACTTGGGGTAAGAACTTGAGGATGACTTGAGAACAACTTGATTAAAAACTTAGAAGTGACTTAAGGATGACTTAAGGATAACTTGAGTAAGAACTTGTGGATGACTTGAGGATGACTTGAGGATGACTTGAGAATGACTTGAGGATGACTTGAGGACAACTTGAGTAAGAACTTAGAAGTGACTTGATTAAAAACTTAACTAAGAACTTGGGGTGGCTTAAGGTGACTTTTAAAAAAAAAATTTTTTTTTTTTTTTTTTTTTTTATTTTTTTTTTTTTTTTTTTTTTTATTTATTTTTTTTTTTTAAATTTTTATCTCCCTTTAATTATGCAAAAAATATAATTACCTCCCCTGAATAAATTATCTATTTATAGATCAGTGAGAGAGAATTAATTACTAAAAGTTGTGTTTTTGTGTTTAATTTGCTAAAGTTTTTAATATAAATATTGTACAAAGTAGCTACTAAAAAGTACTTTAAAGCACAGCTGTTGTTTAACCTTTAAAACTATTCTGCTTGAATAAAAAACAATTTTAATAACACCCCCAATTATGCATAAACACCATAAAATTATGAGAGCTTTCAGTTTGTACAGTATATATATTAATCCAAAAAGTGTAAAGTTGGGAATATGCCTGCGGTGGTTTTGTGCTTGTTTGTGTGGGTTGGAAAGTCTTAATTTGGCCCTCTTCTCTGCCCTATAGTGACCCTTCCCATTTTCGTGTTTCGTCTAGGTCACTGGCGCGGCTATAAACGCCCGCAAACCACAATGTGATGTCTGGGTCACTGGCGTGGCTATAAACGCCCGCAAACCACAATGTGTGCGTGTCCTAGGAAGGGCCACTAAAATGGGTGAGAGAATTGCCCCAAATTAGACAAACTGAAAGTAGGCAGACAAGTATAAGAAATACCACTATTAGAGGCATATTCCCAAAACTCTTCGCATCTGGCCACATTATCTGTGATCCTCTGGATCTGGCTTGGGGCCCTAGGGCGCCATAGGGTCTCAAGTTAGACCCATGGGTGATCAGTAATGTGGCTAGATGCGAAGAGTTTTGCATTTTTTTTTATTGAAAATGATCAGGAAAAACACAAGCAAAAACTAAAATCTGAAAAGTTTAGTAAATTAGTACACAGTATGTTTGTAGATAATCGTTATTTTTGGTTATTGAAGTCTTACTTGTCAGAGAACTATAAACCTTCATTCTGGGTCACTTCGCCCGAAACTGGTTGAGGGCGAAAGTGAGCCAGAATGAAGGTTTTATAGTTCTCTTTTCTTTATCACCCGGAAGAGTATATCACCCTGATCAGATACTCTTTTAGGGATAGTGATGCCATCTGACATAGGCACGTGTAAACCGTGCCTGTCTAAGGTAGATTTTGGGTATCTTTGCAGTTGTTGACTGTCAGGACAGAACCAGGAGGGTGTTCTTAATTGCGGAGTGGGGCCCTCGCGGTGGCAATGGCAGACGCAGTGTGTTGTGTGTCGAGTTTGTCAGTGGGGCGGTCGGGTGGGCGCTCATTGGTCAATGAGGTTTGTGTTGTGTGATTCGTGTTCACCACGCCTTTGGTTGAGAGGGAAGAGGGAAGTCCGTGTCACTGAGTTGCAGCGTGTGAGCTGTTTGCTGTGAGGCGTTTGTGCCAATTTGTTTTGAGAGACTTCTGTCTGAGAACAAAGGACTCGTGGGCTCATGTCCTTGACTTAGTCTGGTTCGTCGTTTCGTTGTGCATCTCTTGGGAGGAGACCAGGGTGCGTCGTGGGCTCATGTCCTTGACTTAGTCTGGTTCGTCGTTTCGTTGTGCATCTCTTGGGAGGAGACCAGGGTGCGTTGGTTCTCTTGGCTGAGAGTGACCCTGTTCGCCGCCAGCTGCAACCCTTCGCCACCAGCTGCAACCCTTCACTGCCAGCTGCAACCCTTTGCCGCAGCTGCAACCCTTCGCCACCAGCTGCAACCCTTCACTGCCAGCTGCAACTCTTTGCCGCAGCTGCTGCCCTTCACTGCCAGCTGCAACTCCTTGCCGCAGCTGCTGCCCTTCACTGCCAGCTGCAACTCTTTGCCGCAGCTGTTGCCCTTCACTGCCAGCTGCAATCTTTGCCACAGCGGCAACCCTTCCCCACCAGCTGCAGCCTTCACTGTCAGCTGCAATCTTTGCCGCAGCTGCAACCCTTCACTGCCAGCTGCAACCCTTGCCGCAGCTGCAGCCCTTCGCCAACAGCAGCCCTTTGTCATCAGTTGTCGCCCCTTCTCTTCATCTGTGACTCCACTGGTCTCGACTACTGCCTCACCATCAGGGGTGTTCTGTGTGAAATCAAGATTTCCCCAGTGTGGCGCGTCGTTGGGGTGTGTGAATTGTGTCTGTGGGCTTCTGTGTGAGCCGGGGGTAGTGTTTGTGCTGTGAGAGCACAGCTAGCCGGTGTGACAAATTAGCAGCTTGTCGTCGCTCTGACACTCAGTTTGCATCATCACAGCTTCAGCTTGACAGTGTGACAGTCAGCACATTGTCATCGCCCTGCAGTTCAGTCTGCGTCGTCACGTGTGTGGCTTCACGGTGTGACAGTCAGCATCCAGTCGCCAGTCTACAACTCCCTCGTGTACTAATGAGAGAATGGGGGTGTATGCAAATCAAGTATTGGGATGTGTGGAGTGGATGATGTTGCTGACATGAGCTGATTTATTTGTGATATTGAGCATAAATTGTTGTGACCTAGACAGCGGGGTAGGACATACTCTGTTAAAATTTAGAATCTTAGTGTGGTGATAGATACCCCTTTTCCATAAATGTAAATTCATTAATCGGTATTAAACTCTTTGTTTTGGAGCCCTGATGGTGCATCCTTTGGAGAGAGAACAGGAAAACCTTCATTCTGGCTCACTTTCGCCCTCAACCAGTTTCGGGCGAAAGTGACCCAGAATAAAGGTTTTCCTGTTCTCTGACAAGTAATACTTCAATAACCAAAAAATAACGATTATCTACAAACAAACATACTGTGTAGGGTTATCCGTTTTCAATACTAATTTACTAAACTTTTCAGATTTTAATTTTTGCTTAATCCTGTGTTTTTCCTGGTCATTTTCAATAACATCATTTTCGCGCAAACATTCTTCAAATGAGTCTCTGTCTTTCATGTGAAATAAAACTACAGTCTTTAACTGTTCTCTAAAGTCTTTTAAAACCGAGTTATATTTCTGGCATAAAATCCACACACTTATCCCAGCATGTCTTCCGCTGAAAGCTAGTTTCGACAAAGTGTTTCTCTTTTTAACTATGTCTCTTTCTGCCGAACAGTCATCTATAATAAATAGTGTCTGCGTTCCTTCAAACAGTCTATAAAACTGTTCTAAACACTCACTCAGTTTATTGCTAGGATTAACTAAATATATGTCATCATCTGTCCACATAAACCTTCTATCATGATATGCTTTGTTCCATTTAAGTGTTGGGCAGAAAATTACAATATGATCAAAATTATAACGATAAACTGTTTGTAACAGGTCGAGGATAAATATTGTTTTTTCCACAACCAGTCTGCCCACAAATCAATGAGCAATGAGGAGTTTTTGTCATAAAGTTTAACTGCTCCATAGTTTTATAACAGAACTTAATCTAATCCAGTTATTATTTTTATCATACTCTCTGTCAAAACTTGTTCAGTATAATAAAACCCTATAAGGCCTAAATGTGTAAGATTAATCCAATTCAGTTCTGTAAGATTGTTTCTATTTAAGTCAACAGTGATTTTGTTGCTTGTTGTTATAACCTTAATATCCTCACCATTGTGAAGAACGACGATGGTAACTGTAAGGCGTTTAACGTCTAAGTTTTGCCAGCTAATATTAATTCCTTTTATAAGGTCGTCACTAACGCCCACAACCCCATCCCTCTCCACATCTTTAAAGACAGAAATTTCAAATATTATTGTGAACGTGTCTCCTAATTTTCTGCTTGGAAAGAACTGTAATTTTGTAGAAGCTTTTTTACAACTGTTTCTTTTCTGTGGAGGATGTACTGTTTTTTCCCATACGGCGTTATTTCAATTTCTTTCCGACTATTGTCGTCTGGCATAAGACTTACATGTAAAGGGCCAGAGTTGAATGCTTTTCTGAAACTTTTTTGACGGCTAAAATATGTAAATGGGCTTATGAATTCAAATTTTATGTCCCATTCTAAATATGGTTCTAAGTGCCATTTGAGGTCAGGTTTTCGAACTATTTTATATTCATACTGGCCAACATTATTTGCCTCTAGATTGCGCAGTTGTTCTAGTTTAGGAAACTTTTTGCTGTCGCCAACCTCTTTGCGTTTATAATCACCATCTTTAGTGTACTCAAAACCAACAAAGCGCCTATCTCACCGTTCTGTTCAAAGTCCGCAACGTCTGCAAGGTCTTTTAATTCTAAGGTTATACACCTCACAGGCGCTAATGTAACTCCTGATTCTTCTGGCCCCCGCGACATTATTTTTTAGAACAACTTATTATTTTATTTCCAAAACAATGTGTAGGTTATCACATTTCACAACTTTCCCCGCTTTGTCTGCAATTTTTATATTAATGATCCAAACTAATCTTTTAAACTGTAAATTAGGGAATTGTATAATTTCATAATCGCATATGCAGCTTTCCCTGATGGAAGAGCTCTTAAAACAGTTGAGGGCCTTCCGTCATATAAGTTTTCATCAGTGCTCAGCTCATCCAAATGAACATAGAGTAATGAATGTAATGCAAGATCGAGCGGACTTTCCCCCTCATAAGTAGTTTGGTTGGTGTAACTCTAAATCTATAATTGTTAGCTGTAAAGCCTAACATTTTAGCTAGCTCTTTATCAAAATAGTAACCTCCTTCTTCTTCAGGCTTGAATGTTAACATTGTTTTTAGATTGCATTGTTAAGTTTGAGAGTAATGTCAAAGTTACTCATTGCTTCTTTTAGTGAGCAAAACGCGTAATAACCATCAGGTATGTTAACTGGCTATTTTGGTCCCTGCTTTGTCACTTTTAGAACCTTATTATTCTTCCTGGTTTTCACTTATATTAAACCATACGACTTTGTAAAATATTTCATGAAGTGCAACCATTTTGCTCCGCATTCGTTATCAATAGCATGTTCTAAAAACGAAGGACGGTCTTGGGTTGTTATTGTTACAAACATTTTTTTTAAACGAAATAAAAATGAGTGCATTCAAATATACTGGTGCAAAATTTCTGTTGGCCGCACTACAATCTTAAAAATATAGCAACTGATACTCTTGACATTGCTGTGACCCAGACTGCCTCTTTTCATAAAAAGGTGAGTACTCCATTGAAGAGCTATCTTAACCCCCCTATTGAAACGACACATCAAGAAAGCGTGGTTTAGTCATCCGATGCAGTTTTATCAGAACCAGTTAAACTTTGCTGTGTTTTGCGCATCAACTGGGTGTGGAGTGTCGTATGCTGATCATTTAAATCACCATGATCCTTTGGTGAGGTCAGTGTACAGATTTCATTTCTATTACACCTTCAGAACGTATTTTGACTGAACTGCAAGCTCCATTACCAAATGACAAACCATTTAATCCACTCAGCAACAGAATAGACATGAAGGCTTTTGAAAGGATCTGTAACGAATTCAATATTAACATCAAGACAGGCTTTAGACAAAGTTGGATCATAATCATGGCCTAGGCGACCTTTATTTTCGGGGCACGCACAGAAAGTATAACTATGTCTGGCATCCTCCTTTCAAATCTTTCTTTTTTGGCACAACTGTTGAGCCCGGGTCCCTACAGCAAGAGCATAAAACAGCATGGACAACATTTATCTTAGACACTTCTAAGGGCCTAACTAGGGCGGGAATAGAACGAATAAACGACTCTATTCGTACTTACGTTTGGTGTTTGCTAGGTTCGCAAGCACAGGCAAGATCGAGCATAACTGATCCTTCTACTGGCTTTGACGCACAAAAACAATACTTAGCAAATTTAGAGGACGCCATTAATTCTACAGTTGATTTACCTTCAAGTATTAAAAGATACCAAAATGTTTTACAATACGCAAGATCGAAAGTAGACTTTGCTGTTGGCACTGGTTTATACATGCTGCCTTCTGACCTCAGACTCCAGATAGGTACAATAATAAACTATAATAATGAAATTCTTATAGCAGGCAATGAACAGAAGGTTGGGAAAAAACGACATAAATTCTGGGCCAGTAATATTACAAACAATAAAAGAACACCCAAGAATAAGTCATCCAATCCCCAAGACCCAACCCCCAAAGGCCGTTGAAGACCCGGACTCTGTTCGCGATGACCATGAATATGAAAAGACAGCGCTTGTTCTTGGATTAACTGCCTAGGATTACTTGGTCTTTATCTTACTAAATATTAACCCGACTATGAAGAGTCCTAATGCCCATAAGTGCTCGCCATAAAGCCAACTACTTTGCTTGCAGTAGACAAAAGCCAGCTAACAACACCCCTAATATACCTGGTAAAGAGTCTATAGCTTTACCAGCTAATTTTTTTAATAAACTCGCAAGATGATCAAGCTGTTTTTTTTACCCATGATTTATCAGGCGGTGATGGAGGCGATGGCGGTGGAGGCACTGACCCGGAACCGCCACCGCCTGTAATAGCCATCACCAGTGTACTTATTGCAAATCCTAAGGCCGTTAAACGCTTGCAAATGTGACTCCTTGCTCTCTAAACAGTGTTCTTATTCTTTCTGCTAGCGGTGTGTCTTCATATAAAATTCTTTGGATAGTTTCTCTTATTCTGCTCACTTGAGTTTGTAATTGTTCTCGGTTAGTAGACAACACTTCTAGTCTTGCTGATCTTTCTTGTTCAAGATCTTTTAGTCTTTGGGTTATTCTTTCTTTAATATCATGTCCTAAGTTGGCGTCATCAGCCTCAATGAGTTTTTCTTTTTCTCTTTTTATATGCTCATCTAGTTCACCTAGTTTTGCTAAATTGTTTGTTAATTCGCCTCAGATGCTTCTCAAAGCATGATCAAGGCCGTTAGTTCTCGCATGGGTAGCGGTGAGTGTGTATAGTCTTTAACGCTGTTTCTTCTGAAAAACTGGTTTCTGCTTCTATTGCATTTATTAATTCGTCTGCCGATTGATTTAATTCTTTAAGTTCCATGTTTTGCATTTGGTTATGTGTCGGGAGTTCTTGTAGTGTGTTTTGAAGTTTAGCAACTGCATCCCTATCTAATTTTGGTCTAGCAATGTCAAGGCGATTTTGTACGCTCGCAGGGAGTCTATTTCTAATTGAACCCACGGCTAAAAACTTTGATGGGTCTTTTTTAGTTGTAAGCCGAACAAGTTGTCCTTGGTCGTTTTTCACAGACAAATGACCATCTTCTAATTCAAAATCATTTGGGTCTATAAATTCGGGAGGTTCTTGGCCTAAACTTTTGTAAAATGCTTCGACCGTACTTTCTGTTAATTCACGCCGCATTGAGAGCATTGAGCGATGCTGTGTCAAAGGGATCATTTCACTCATGTCGTCTCCAAGATCAAAAACATCATAATCTTCTTCACCTTCAATGCCTGCCATGTTTTTAAATAATTAACTTTTTATTTTGCTTCATAAAAATGGCGCAAACATATGGTTCAATTCTTGGCCCGCATAGAAGACTGAAAGAGCCCTTTGGCGTGAAGGGAAATAAGCGGACTATTACTGTTCCAAATAATCCATCTACTATTGATGCAGATCAAATTCTTACTGTCAAATTTCCAGACCTAGGAGCAGATGACGTGATTGTGCCAGGCTCTGCGCGTCTTACTTTCAAAATAGTACTCGCTTCAACAACAGACACAAGCAGGACAGTTGTCCAGAATTTGGGGCGGGCAATCGTTAAGAAAATTTCTATAAAACTTGAGGGGCAGGAAATATTTTCTTTACACAATGCAGACATATTTTTAACCTATTCTGATCTATGGCTAACCGGGAATGAAAGGGATGATCTTGCGTTTCAAGGAATCGAAAATGAAGAAGCACTAAAACTTAGAATAGGCGCCGCAGTCGCCGCAGATGCTAAAAGCAGCAAAAAGTCTGTAGCTGTAAATTTTGCGTATGGAAATCGTTTTTCCATTCCCTTAGATTTTGAGTTGTTAAAAGCGCATGCGCCATACTTTCAAGGAGCATTAAAAGACAGATTGTCATATGAACTAACTTTTAATGAATACAAACGTGTTATCAGATCAACAGACGCCGAAGCAAAGTACAGCATTTCTGACATCTCGTTAGAGTTTGACGTTGTTAGCAACCCTAATTTAGCAAGGCTGATTGAGCAACAATATCAGTCAAAATTAGCAATATATTACGAAAGAGTGATTCATCATACAACATATCCCAGAAGCAGGGCAGACGCTATATGGAATTTTAGTTTTAGTGTCGCAGCAAGATCGCTTAAAGGTATTTTATTGCTGTGCGAAGATGAAGAACCGTTCAAAAGAGGAAGTGAAAAGTTTTTTAATCCTAAAATAACGAAAGTACAATGTTCGATTGAGGGTAGTCCTAACCAAATCTACGCTAGCGGGCTTAAACCTTATCAGCATTTTGATGAAATAAGAAAACTGTTTGGAGGCGGGAGGTGTAGAAATCCAACAGTAGACCTTGTGTCTAAAGATCTGCACCTTCACAATGTTAGACTTGATGATTATTTAACAACAAAATACGGTTTATGGATTGACCTAAGGTCAACAGAGGATAATCAGTTGCATGGAAGCGGAGAACTGTTAGAGACATAATAAACATTCAAATTGATAAAGAAAAAGAGGCCGATAAACCGCTTAATGTACATTTGTTTTTAATATATGATGCGCAGCTGAATATTGAAAATAACAGATTAAAAGATATACAATACTAAATTATTTTTATTTTATAAAAAGCATGTCTGTTCAGGTTTATCCAAATGTGCCTACAGCGCCAGAGTCGCCAAAAGAAGGATAGCCCCTAACATAAAAACCTTCAGATTAACCAACATTACACAAATGCAACAAAAACTAGAGCAAGACCTTTCAAAATACAGCAAAACCAAACGAAGGTATTCTGCCGCCTTTAATGCTGTTACATATGTTAATACTGGAACATCAACTATAAGTGCTCTATCAGCAGGAACGAGTGTTGGTCTCTTAGCAACGGGCATAGGCGCACCCGCAGCTTTACCTCTAGGTGGTTTGTCTTTAGCTCTGGGCCTGTGTTCATTAGCTGTAAGTGCTGCTGGCAAAAAATTAAAAACTAAACTCCAAAAGCACACAGCTATGGTTCAACTAATAACAGCTAAACTTAGCTCGTTTAAACTGACAATAAATAAAGCGCTAGTTGACTCAAACATCACGGATGAAGAATTTAATCGTTTACAGGCCGATTTTGATGACTACAAAAGACAAAAGTTTGATCTTCAAAGAAAGGCGAGGACAAGTTTTTCTCAACAGCCAGACGCCGAGCAGATAAAAAAGGAATGCTTAAAAAAGTAAACGAAACATTAAACTCTGTTCTAAACAGCTCACATTAACAACCCCAAAAGGTGTTTATACTTTAGTTTATGAGTCCAAGCACAAAAAGACCGTTGATATTGATTCTGATTAAGAATTTTTTTTTTAATTTAAATAAATATTTTGAGTTAGAAAAGAAACTCAACATGGATAAGATATATGAAGGACAAGACGAATTGTTTGAAGGAATGCTTGAGAGAGAGCGTTTATCAAGAGCACTGAATGATATTGATTTAGAAGTCATTGACCCAACAAACGTACAGGCAAGTGTTGTTTCATGCTATTTCTCAAGTTCCAGGCAAACTAACAATAGACCCGCCAGTTAAAGTAATGTTAGCTGTTTTAATCGACTATATAACAATAAATGAAGAAAATCTAGAAGTCTGGGTCTCAACTAAACAACAGACTATTCTTTCTCATAACGACTTAACACCCGGTTGGGCAGACGAACTGCTTACACAGTTTGACGCTGCCGCTGAAGAAGCTAAAATGAGAGGCTCTGGTTGGTCAGAGGGCGAAGTCTTAGAGATCAGATTAAAACAGGCTAAGTATGCGCCGATTGTAGGCAAGGCTTACATTCCGCTGCCCCCAGCATTAGTTGCAAAAAAAACAGTTCTAAACATAAAGAATACAGACAACAAATGTTTCATGTGGTGTGTTCTTGCAAGGCTGCATTACGCCGCAAAAACGCAGAGAGAGTGTCTAACTATCGCCCTTACATCAATGATCTTAACTTTAGTGGGGTGTCCTTTCCTGTTAGTGTAGACCAAATTGATCAGTTTGAAGAACAAAACAAACCAATAACTGTTAATGTCTACACATGGGATGAGGAAACAAATCTACAGCCGATTAAAGTGTCCAAGAACAGTCCAACGATTGGCGAGCCAGACAAAAGCCATGTTGACTTACTGCTGATTCACCACTTTGGCTTCACAAGGGGAGTATTGTGCATGTTTATGTCTGTATTTTTTTGTCGCTGAGGAAGGCATTTTGCCGAAAATTTCTTGTCCTGTTTTGTGTCGTGCATTAAATCGTCGTTACTTCACACTTTGTTTTGTGTGCACTTCTGCGTTTTTGTCGTGTTTCAGTAACGCCGCAGTTTGTTTCATTTACTGCTGATGCTTTCACCAGCGGGGCTACCGCATTACACATTGATACGAACGATGAGTAGACTAATGAAGCATACTACAAAAGATCATGGCAAACAAGAATTCTGCAGAAAATGTTTAACAAGAATTCCATCCGCTCAAGCCGCGAGTGAACATATAAAACATTGTAAAAGTTCTGTAGACTGTAATACAGAACTAATTACGCCCCCACCTGGATCTAAAGTTTGTTTTAAGAACTGGAAACGGCTGCAAACAAGTCCATACGTAGTTTACGCAGACTTCGAGTCGCTTATTGTTCCTTATGAAGGGCCAGCACCACAAAAACTTCGAAAAACAGTCTTAATGAGTAATCATCAGATTTGTTCATTTGCCTTCATTATTGTTAGGTCGGATGGCGTTTATTCAGAACCAGAATTATATAGAGGACCAGATGCTGCAGAAACATTCTTAAAACGCATGCAGCAAGTGCGTAACGCCTGTTCTAATAATCTAAACTTATCTGAAATCATAATGGCGCCTGAAGACCAACAACAGTATGACTCAGCCACGCATTGTTGGATTTGCGGTTTAGAGCTAACGCCCAAGAGTGTAAACCCCACAGTAAGAGACCATGATCACATTAGTGGGAAGTTTAGAGGTGCAGCGCACAGTAAATGCAATCTTCAACTAAAGTTTGATCCAAAGACATGGAAGCTGCCTGTATTCTTTCACAACTTGCGAGGTTATGACTCTCACCTTATAATGCAAGCAGTAACCAGCGCCTTCAGGGTAGCATGCATTGCACAGTCATCAGAAAAGTACATGTGTTTCACTTTAAATAACATGTCTTTCTACGACTCTATGCAGCACATGATGGGTTCATTAGAGTCACTGGCTATGTCCTTAAAGTCCTGCCCAATAACGGAAAAATATTTTGACTCAACTCTTGTTAGAAAGGGTGTTTACCCTTATGAATACATGAACAGTTGGGAAAGGTTTGACGAAGATACACTTCCGCCTAAAGGCGCATTCTTTTCTAGTCTTAGAGGAAAGGACATCAGCGACTCCGATTACCAGCATGCTCAAGATGCTTGGCAAAAGTTAGATTGTAAAACGATGGGAGACTATCATGACTCCTATTTAATGGCAGATGTATGTTTGTTGGCGGACGTCTTTGAAAATTATAGAAAGACCTGCATGAAACATTACAGTTTGGATCCTGCGCATTATATATTCTGCACCCGGGATGAGCTGGAACGCTTTCTTAAAGTTTACTGGAGTACAGATTGATTTATTGTCAGATTTACCAATGATTCAGATGATTGAAAACGGATTGCGTGGGGGAATTAGTATGGCATCGCATCATTACTGTAAAGCAAACAACAAATACTTGGACGACTATGATCCGAGTAAAAGGTCTAACTATCTCATGTATTTAGATGCAAACAATCTGTATGGTTGGGCAATGGCGCAATCGCTTCCATTACGCAACTTTAAAATGTACGCAGGCGGCGATCCGAAAAATATTCAAAAGGCATTAAAGTGGTTGAGCAGTTTGGCGCCTGATCAACAGCGTGGTTTCATTCTAGAAGTTGACTTAGAATATCCTCATGAACTCCATGACCTGCATAATGACTATCCATTAGCAGCAGAAAGTCTAAAGATGGATCCAAGAAAACCCAAACCTAAACTTGTGCCTAATCTTCGGGGAAAAAAAAAATTAAAATCTGTCATTACAGACTTCTGCAATTTTTTTTAAAGACATGGGTTGAAGTTGACAGCAGTTCATCGCATAATTGCTTTTAAATCAAGAACGTTCATGAAACCATACATCATGAAGAACACGATCTCAGAACTAAATCCACAGATGCTTCAAAAAAAAGACTTTTTCAAGTTGATGAACAACAGCTTTTTTGGGAAAGACTATGGAGAACCCCCACAAACGTAAAGATGTCAGATTAGTCACCAAAGAGAACGAAGCAATTAAGCTGACTTCAAACCAAAATTATCAGGACTTTAGAAGATTTCATGATCGCTTTTGGCATAATGATGAAAAAAAAAAAGTCAAATTGGACAAACCTGTATTTATTGGGTTTACCGTTTTAGAATTATCAAAGCTTTTGATGTTAAAAGTTTCTTTATACTACTTTAAAACCTTCGTATCCAGAGTCCAGAGTACTTTACACAGATACAGATTTTTTTGTTATAGATATCCCAACTGAAGAAAATCTATAAAGACATGGAAACCAAGTGCTAAAGGGCATGCGGGGTGGTACGACACATCTAAATACCCTAAAGATTCGCCTTTGCATTCATCCGTTAATAAGAAGGTTTAAGGAAAGATGAAAGGGTGAATTATCTGGAAAGGTGATCAAGGAGTAAAGTGGGTTTAAGGTCAAAAATGTACAGTATTTTCGAGCCAGGAAAAATCATTAAGAAAGCAAAAGAATATCCCGCAGTGTTGTGGGAGTCAAACATATCACAGACAACTACAAAGAAGCATTGTTTTTGGGAAAAAGACTTTTCATCAGTCAACGTAAAACTACGATCTAATCTACATGAGATCAACACAACAGTTGTAACAAAGAAGTCATTAGATAGAACAAACACAAAACGGGTTTGTTAATCCAGAGTTTCATATGCAATTGGCACTGGGGAACCGTAAATTAATTAAAGCGGGAAATGTGTCTGGCGGAAATTTTCTGCAGTTCTTCTTTTCACAAAAGATCTTTGAGGAGCTGGGTTTTTTGTTGTGTCAGTTTCTCGTAATAATACACGGGCGGAATTCATTTTTACAATTCTTTTTATTTCGTACGGGTCAACACTCCAAACCGGATCAGTTGCCCTGATGCGAGTGTCCCCTTCTGCTTCCCCCGGTAAATAAAGGTACCTTACTTTCAAACCAAACGGTAATAGTTTGCCAGATGAAGACTCTCCTTCAACAAAAATTTATTGTTTTTTCTTTTGATTGCTTGTACTGGTTTTAGCCCTTTAAATTCTTCATTATTCATTGCGCGCAAAACTGAGGGCAATCTTCTAACCCATTCTGTGTTGCGAGAATTGTCAATCAGCTCTCTGTGATACTGGTAGGAAAAAAGTCTTTCAGCTAACTGTTTGTTAAAGTTTTCAACTAAAGCCTGTGATCTGTGAACTCCCGGAATGCCTCTTCTAATAGTAACTCTGTGTTTTAACAATAATTGATTCACTTGACCTTTAAATTTTTTTCCATCATCGACTTGAATCATGCGAGGATAAGTTAGCGGGCCTCGTTGGTATATCAGTTGTATAGCGACAGCAACAGCAGAAGCACTCTTTTGTGTTAATGGCTCCGCATCTTTGTATCTTGAAGCCATGTCAATGACTGTGAGTGCGTACTTAAATCTTTTTCGTCTAATCGTATCAGAGGGTAAATATAGAAGGTCCATTTGATGGGTGTCGTTTGGAGTTGTGTTCACAAAGTGTGGTCTCTGTATTCGTCTAGGGGCGGGTAAATAAATTTGCCAAATTGCTTGTTTAGATAACCATTCCTTTGCTGTTTGTTCACTGACCCCTGCCGCTTGGCTTAGCTTTTGTATTGCTGTAATACCCTTCCAATATCCTTTGGGCGAATAATAGATTTTGTTCATTTTTTATTCAGCCAATATTATGTGCAACCAAATACACGACGGTCATACCAAAGGCAATAAACGCGATTTCTTGCATCTTTGTTTTTCTGATAGTTGATAAAAGTCACTGAATTTTGGTGGGGGCAATGTCTGGATTGGTTTGCCTGTTACTAGATATATTGTTTTATTGCTTGATCAACATCTTTAAATATGTAAGCTGCATGCCCTGTTTTTTCAGTGTGTCATTAATAAAATCAAAACTGCTCAAGTCTCTGCTTTTCATAGGCGTCTTGTGCAGCTGCTAGTTGCTCCATACTTTGTTATGTCTTTTTCTCTCGCCGTCATCCCGCAGTTTACTAAATGCGAAATTACTTCCGCTAAAAGCAAGCGCATTCACCACAGCGCCACCTATCATCATTATGAGTGAAGCCATTTTTTATAAATGTATTTTTTATTTACATATTTATACTGTCTGGAATTATTCCTTGCTGACTAGAAAATCTTTCGTGGCAAACGAAGCTGTAATAACAGCAATCAGCTTTGCTGAATCCTCAAAGTCTAGTTTGCCAAGATCTGCCGGTTTAATTCTTAACAAGCTTTTACCAACATTGTGTATCCTACACTTAGACCTCCAATAACGGCAGAATGGTATACAAGGTTGGCAATAGTTTTTTCGGTGCTCATTTTAAAAAATAAAATAATTATAATTAATATAAAAAACATGAACAGCGATGATCTACTACAGCTACAGGGCAGCCTAAACCTTTCCCGAACTTATGAATGACCAAGTTTATGATCAAGCTATTATGCCCAAAAAGGAAAGGCTGTATTCTTTGGCAGCATGTGGGAAAACAAAACAGTTCCTCGGAACTGAATTCAGCATAGAACAGATTCAACAGATGTCGTCACAAGACATTATAAAGTATCATAACAGGTATGAAGCGCAGCTGGGGTCTGAATGGTGAAAAGTGTGGGGCAAACGGTTCTTAGTTTGTACACAAACTAGTCAGTAGATTTGCCCCCATTGATTCTGAACAAGATCTTACTTATGATTTAACGCAAGATCCAGTTTTTAACAAAGTCCCTTAGAGTCTCTAGGATGTGATCTATACTACAGATTTGGAACATTGTTATCGCCATTAATCATGGGATTAATAACTTTTAATCATATAGATTTTGTTTCCCTTCAAAATGAACGAGCTGGAAAATCATCAGAACCAGGAAACATTGAATCAGGTGGAGAAAGTAACCAAGCCAGAAAATCAGCAGAATCAGAAAACACTGAATCAGGTGGGGGCCGGTGAAAAGCATCCTCATCCTGGGCGTGTTAAAGCAGGAAAAAATTAGCAGAGTGGAACAGACAAAAAAAATTAATGTTGCAGAATATAAACTCATCATGAAAACATAACACCGCCAACGCCAGAACAAGTTGATTCAATGCAGCTATAAAAAACTCCATGTGATACAAGACCTACAGCACCAAAGTCTTCATGGAATATTGAACTTAAAACTGTTGCCATTTTTGGCGCCATTGCTGCTGTTGGGGGCAGTTATTACGGTTATAAAATATATACACAATGGCAACAAAAACAAAAGCAATCAAAAAAATCTGAACCACTAAATACAGAAAAAGACAACAGCACGCCAAAACCGCCAACAACAAAGCATCATTTTGATCCATTTATAATGCAATAATATTTTAAGAACTTAATTTTAAATTTTTTTTAATAAAAATAGAACATGGCGTATTATAAAATGATAAAGTCAATAAATAAAGACATGGAGTCTATAAAAGGCATTTCCATAGACCAGAATTGTAATCAGTGTGGTTGCTTAGGATGTAAGAACTTCATTAAGATCTATGCTGACCGATCTTGCGCAGAGAACGCTGAGCAAGATATATTCTCAGCGATGACGCGTTTTTTGAGGCGTGTGTGTACTATATTAGACATTTTACTATTTAAGATAAAAACATAGATTGTATTTTTTTTGATAATTATAAGATAACTTGAATAAGAACTTGGTTGTACTTAGAGGATGACTTAGTTATGATCTTGAAGTAACTTAATCAAGAACTTAATCAAGAACTTATTAAGAACTTGAAGTAACTTAATTAAAAACTTAATTAAGAACTTGGGGTGACTTAATTAAAAACTTAATTAAGAACTTGGGGTAACTTGGGGCGGGAGTGTGTGTGGTGTACACAGAGCTTTATTATTTGTCATGTGTAACACCACTTGGTGCAAGACAGTGCTTGCGTTTTTGTGATGCATTGGCTCTTTTGTTGCAAGTTCAAAGCAGCCACCAAGTGCACAAAAAAAGTTTATACCACACCCCTCCTCTTTTTCATCCAGGCTTGGGACTGGCATTAGCAGAGTTAGTGTTTTTTTGTTTTTTTAAAGTAAAATACTGCTTTGGCAGAGCTAAAAAGGCAGCCTAAAGTTTGTAATAGGGCGTAGAAGCAGGACGTTGAAGCAGGTGAAGCGTAGACAGCAAAGCGACAAAAGCAGCAAAAAAAAGTCTGATCTCACTGCTGATAACCTTTGACCGCTCTAGGGTGGAGCGTTAAAGAAACAGCTTGCCACTGTGACCTTTGACCGCTCTAGGGTAGAGCGCTGAAGAAACGGCTTGCCACTGTGACCTTTGACTGCTCTAGGGTAGAGCGCTGAAGAAACGGCTTGCCACTGTGACCTTTTGACTGCTCTAGGGTAGAGCGCTAGTTCTCTCTCACTGCTGCGGACTTTGAGAGGATTGTGTTTGGAGTTGTATTGGTTCTTGTACGAGAGTAGTCCAATATTTCTAATCTCCTCACTGCTTGAAAACATTAAATTCAAATCCTTCCTCATAGCGTAGACTTCTATGAAAGAAAGACCAACTGTAGAAAACCTTTTACGACCATGCAAAAGGGGAATTCCGAACAAACGACCCCCGCT
>CM031607.1:12664769-12685403 GCA_018398815.1 Conus ventricosus
TTTTAGCTTACATTTACTTAATTCTACTTGACAACAGCTTTCCAACATTTGGTGACTAAGATGAAATCTTCCAAACGATTATGATCCTTTTGCACCGAGAAACTAAAGTCAAATGGTCGTAAAATATTGACTGAATTTGGAAATAATGCTATTTCAAGTTTTGGTTTCATTACCACGAATTTTTGTGGTAATAAAAAACGTGGATGAACATACGACCCGTGTACTCGCCTCTTGAGCTCAGAAAACGAAACATTACACAAAAAGTTAAAAAATATAACCGTACTCCTCACAGAAAAAGAAAAAGAAATCTTTTTTGTCAGCCACGATCTTTAGACACGATAAATCACCCCTTAAATGATTTTGTCATAAAATTGCCTGAAAGTGCCTTTTTTGGAGTGTCATGTTTTCTAATTGTCCGTGAATCTTCGAGTAATGAGCTTGGATGGTCACTTAAGAAACATTGAAATTGTACTGTGATCTTACACCCATGCATGTTTTATGTCCAAAACAGAAAAGCAGATGTCAACTTGAAGCAAAACGACAAGCAAATATCACATACCTTATGGTTATCAATATTTTCGCTCAATTAGATTTCATAAGTGTTCCTTAGGCCACCAAATCCAAGTCAGTTTTGTACCCCACGGTTTGTTTGATGTCACATCGGTGAGATAAAACAATTTCTATTACCATGAATATTTTTGTTATCTTAAATATGCCACTCTGTTTTCAGTGGCAGTTATTATCTTTTAGTATGGTTTCACAAGCTTGGCAACATGTAAATATTAAGCTTTGTTAAGTAACCAATGTACTGGAAAAAAGTGAGCATCCTGGTTTGTGTAAGATTTTGAACATTCATTTGTGGAATTAAAGTGTCAAGGGAATATTTTCTGTGCACATTATGAACGAAAAACTCGTATAAGACATGAGCTTTGTGTTAATGCCAGTTTTTATGCAATAAACATGTATTAATAATGATTGTGAAGATTTTTTTAAAAAATGGCGGGAAATTCAAATTTTGTGTTTTTTTGGTACATTCTGATCGTAGACTTCCTGACACACGATGGTTAAATTCTAATTATGCAAAAAAAAAAAAATCGTATTTTTCCTCTCAACATATGACAATTTATATCTGTAAGTAACCATTGTAACGGAAAAAGTCAGTTCTCGATTGTGTGTGAATTGAACAATCGCATTAGGTAGAAATAATATTTGTCATAGAATATTTGCTGTGCATAATATGTAAAGAAGAGCTCGTAACCGTCATGAACTTTCGTGAACTTGCCAGTTTTTATGCTAAAAAATTGTATATCTATGATGTGGATGGACATATCGAAAAAAAGGCGGAAATTTATATTCTTATAATGTATCAATATGAAAGTAGACGGTCCTGTGAAACACTATGGTTTAAATCAATGTGCTAAAAAGTAATTTTTGCTCTCAATATGACATTTTAAAATCGTTAAGTAACCGTTGCACAGGAAAAAAAAGCAAGTACTTGAACAGCATTGTTGATGACTTTGTTGAGCTCGGATATGAAATAATATTCTGAAAGTCCCATATTAATGAGTGACCAACCAAAATGTGTAAACATCAACCACTCCTTGTAGGAGCATCGGTGGTTTACCTTAGTTTGATTTTATTTTAGCTTTTTTTTATTTTTTTTTAGAGCCGCACGAAAAAACAACAACCAAAGTAACAGTTACACACACACAAAGTTTAATCGGTTAATGCACAATCAATTATTAGAGTTAATCGTTGTTCGTGGCTAAAATATTCTATCATTTTCAGAAAATTTGCATACAATATTTTAAAACCAACATACAAGCACGAATGGTAAAAGACAATATTACGTCATATCACCGCCTGGGCACTTAAAGACAAGTAAGCTAAAAATATAACATTTTGTGGGATTTTAGATCACGGCCATCAACCATTAACTGTGCAAGCTATGGCTTCAGTGGGAAGACTGAGACCACACGTATAGTCCACTTAAATGGGGGGGAAAAAAAAGTGCATTAGGAGTGTTGCTCCAAACTTCCCTGACCACACTACAGGTTCAAAAAATCTCGAGACCCTGATTGATGCCAGGCCATTGACATTCTTCTTTCTTTCCATGTTTTCTACTTTTTCTCTTCTGTTTCATTCCTTTATTGATTCTTTTGGAGAAATTTTTTCCATGGAATTATCTTTCCACCCACTAACTTCACCCCACCCCCCCTCCTCTGACCCTTCTTCCTCATGCCCCAACCCCAATTTCTTGTACCAATCCCTTTTTCTGTGTTTACAGCTATAAAACTTCTCTCCTTTCCACCTCCCACCCCTTCATCCCTCCTCCCTCCCCTTTGTCTTTCTTTCTTTGCTGTCTTTGCCTATGCTGTTTTCCTTCATATTAAGTTTTTTTTTGTTCCCTCCGCACCTGTATCTCTCGCCTTTTAAATTCGTTTTACCTTGTTGTATGCTCCCCCTACCTCTCCCCTCGCCTCCCTCCTCACTCGGTCTCTATCTCTCTTTCTCTGTCTCTATCTGGCGTCTGTCTGTTTTGTTCTGTCCTGTCTGTCTGTCTGTCTGTTCTCTCTTCTCTCTCATCATTCCTCCACCCCTCTCTTTCTTGTTGTCCCTATCCTCGATTGGCCCCATGTTTCTCTCGATTTGTCCTTTTACAAAACCCCCTCCTTCTCCTTTAGAATTTTCCTCTAGCCTCCCCTACCCGGGCCCCTCTCCCCTCCATTGTCCTTTACTACCACCTCTCTTCTACTTCTTCCTCTTCTTTTCTGTCTTCTTCGTTTTCCTTCACCATCCTCCTCCTCCTTCTTTCTTCTTTCCTTTTTTTTTTTTTCCTTCCGTTCTCTCGTCTGCACCCCTACCTCTTGGCTTCTCACTCTCTCCCCCCCTCTCTCTCTCTCCACGCTCGCTAACGCTCCGTCGCCCCTCTCTCTCGCCTGCTCCCCCCCCCCTCTCCTCTCTCTCTCTCCTCTCTCTGCTTTTCAGAGATTAAAAGTTTTGCGTATGTTAATAATTTTTGTTTAATATAAAATAAAGAAAAAGAACAGGATGTCCCACACCAGTCAACAGCACGCTTTACCACGTCGCATCAAGTCTGTTCGTGTCGTTCTTGTTTAGCACGAAAATCACGGCGAAGTTTCATTTGTGTGCGGCGTCTGAGTATACGGGACATATGGATAAGTGGTCAGCGTCGCGAACATCCCGTCTGGTAGGTCGTGGTTCGCTTCCCATCAGATCCCAATGTGGGAATATTTTCTGCTCACGAACCCGAACTGATTTTGCAACCGGGCTCAGATGGGAAGATCGTGGGACCACACAGTCGAGTTCATCCACTTAATAGATGCGTTCTGAGAGTGTTACTCAAATTTCCTCCTGACCAACCATGTCAGGTGTCTAAATCTCTCGTGCACTGTGTTGACACTGGGATATAATTTATGAAATGAATGCGAGTTAAGTAGAGTAGTAGTACAGAGCCCTGTCCTGCAGTCTCAAACCGGAATGGAAATCCGTAGCATCATCTTAATGATCCTCATTCTCATCGATCAGCAATGAAAAATTATCAAATTCTGTGGCCCTTCAAGCTCTGCTCTCATGTGACGCCCGTTTCGATGTCCTCCCACGTCTGTTACCTGGTATAGTTCCGTTGGGGTCACCGGAATCGGCGATCCCTAGGGGCTGTCGTTGGGGAGCTGACGAGGGGGGGCCCCTCCGTAGGGAGAGCTCACTCTACGCCGGTTTCCGCGACTAAGCAATTATTGTCTTCAGTATGGGCTTAGTAGATGGTAGTCCTGTGTGTGGATCAGAACAGGCGCCACTGAAGTATCACCGAAGTGCTCGGCAGCAGTGCAGTGTCCTTCTCCGGTGGGATGCCTCTGACCGACTTGACATTAAATGCTCCTGTAGAAATGCCGATGCGGGGGCTACGGTGATACCTGACTGGGAGTGGCTGAGGACAGGGTGTCGAATGAGGCGTCGTAGGTGCAAATCTACAGAGGTGCCCAGAGATGGACAGGCAAAAAAAAAAAAAAAGAACAAAAAAAAAGAAAAAAAGTCAAGGTTTCAGTGATTTGCTATAATTTTGATCTCTTCCTATTATAAGTTTGTATCAATCAAGAGAGTGCCGCCACAGATAGAAGCCAAAAACACAAACAGAAAAACAACGTCAGTGTGTCATCATATGTTTTAAACATAATTTAGTACAAAGCAATGACGTTCTCCAGCCTCTGCATATTTGACTGTACACATGGGAGCTGCGGGAACGCCCCCAGACACAGTCGAAGCCCTTTGATGATGTAATGTGATCTATAGTTTAAAGTAGAAACGGTCTGCCAGAACCACAAACAACATAATTTTAGCCCAATTAGGAGCTATCAGAGCCCGTAAGATGAAGAGTATACTTATTCGTCACCCCAATCCGTGCGTGCCACGACTCGGAGATGTTCAATGTTTTTTACAGAATTTTTGAGGTATATGGG
This sequence comes from Conus ventricosus, assembly GCA_018398815.1. Taxonomy (NCBI): domain Eukaryota; kingdom Metazoa; phylum Mollusca; class Gastropoda; order Neogastropoda; family Conidae; genus Conus; species Conus ventricosus. The sequence continues at coordinate 12,669,248 of CM031607.1, forward strand.
TGACATTCGATTTTTGATTTTTTTGACAAAAAATAACTCCTAAAAATTTTGGCTTCTTTTCAACAGCCAACCGCAACCACTTAACACACATTCACCAAAAAATACACCCGACCAGTGCCGCCATTCATCAAGACAGTGATCGTCCATTGCAGAGTACATGAGTTAGGACATTCGCGGGAACAATTCCACCATTTAAGGTAACTATCCACATGAAGATTTAATTTTGCATTCCCACAAATGTAACTAACCACATTTTAAGTAACCAATCCACATCAGGGTGAAGAAACCATTCCACATTTAAAGACACCATCCTCCCACTAAAAACCAACCACAAGGGATGGCGCCCTAAAGGGATTTAGGACACCAAAGTGTGGAAAAAATCGGACACACACACACACAGACCACACACACACGACACACACACAACACACGTCCTCACCAATCCGTCCGCCCCACCCGCTACCTTTCTACGATTGCCCCCAACATCGATACCGCCATAACCAGACACACTTGACTACCTAACCTTCCCTCTCTCCTGTCCCTATTCCGCCAGCCCACACACCCTCCCCTGCCCCTCTGACCTTCCGAAACACCGCACATTGGATCACCTTATGTAAACGGATATTGCTCAATTATCTTTTTTACTCACAACACATGCATTCAGACAATTATATAGCCACTTTTTTTTAACAACTCGTTCAAAAGCTAGCATTATTTGGCGGAATGAACAGTATTCCAACACCACTGCAGCTTTTAACGTTTGTCAGCAAAAGTAGTACAATGAAACAAAAAATGTACTTCGTATTCTAATATCATTTCCGGCAAGAATGGGCAAATGGTGACATCGAAATATTCAAACTTAAGAACTATTGCTTACAGTTTCTTAGACCACTAACCTTAACCTAAATCTTCTGGCCAAACTGATTCTGTTGCCCATTTATTTTTTAATTAACGTTTAGGTACCTTTATGCCAGAAAAATGTTTTTGAAGAGCAGTAAACTATCTATATTAATCGTTAGTATCTATTTCTACATGCCATTTTTTGGTTTCAAACGGAAGTAAAGTCTTGTCTTTGAAATTTCTGTTAAAAACCATATCAACAAACTCCCCTGGTTCATCCAAACAATACCAAGCCCATTTTCAGTCCAGAGTCTTTTGTACTTCTGACACCAATTAAAATACGCAGAATCGTGCTGTAACAGAAGGCATTTCGTAGGCATGCCTACATATTCCTCGACATGGGTGAGTCTGATTTGTTTTAACCAGTAATTGATGCATTATACAGTAGTTGTAAACGCGTAGAGAATACCTCCCAGTTTTCTCCTATATCATAGTTGATGTATTAGTGGGATACATCAGTTACCCTTTTAATGCAATCATGTGGACAATTTCAATCTGTTTTAACCTGTCTTGTTTTAATCCCCAGACTTCATCTGCGGTAAATTAGATAGGCTGTAATTAACGTATCAGGAAAAGCTTCTAAAATAAATTTATATCAAAAGTGTTTAGTCTTCTTCATTATTTCAATAATTTCCATCACCCCTTTTTTTGCCATTCTACAACATCAGACAGAGCATTGCTAACACTCAACCCATTGTGTAAAAGCCACCCCTAAGTATTTGTAGAATTAGTTTACCTTTCTTCTTCATTTCCATAAAACTAATCTTCTCTTTCCTAATTAATAGCCACCTTTTCAGAAACCATTAACATTTGTTTTGTCCAAGATTGACTGTAACTTTCAATCGATCTGCCCCTTCTTTAAGATCTATTTATTTGATTCTGGAGCGCATTAACAGAGTCAGAATAACAAAAATAACATTCATCCGCAAACAATAATAATAAATATCTTCAACTGCAACCAGGAAAAGCTCCGATACCATGTTTTCCATTGCATGACAAATCAACAGCCAATAACCGCCTAATGAAAAAGGAAAATAAGAGCGGCTAAGTAGGCAATCCATGTTTCAAAAAACCCTTGGGCATTCAAAGTAACAGATAACAACATTTATCACGGCACAAGCCAAATCAAAATCCATAACACTTTTCGTAAGCTTGATTAATGTTTCCTTTTCCCACACTCACATTTCTCAAAACCTAACCAATAAACATTTAGTTCACAGAATCGAACAGCCTTTCTGAAGCTCCACAAAGGCAACATACACTTAGACTTTTTTATAAGAACAACCTTTTGTACTAAACGCATAAAGGGAGAAAATATTATCAACGGTACTATAACCTGGTCTGAAACCTGCTTGCTCTTTCTATTATTTTTTTGCTCTTTCTTCTGCCACCTTTTTGAAAGTCTTTTTGTTTACAATATGTGTATACAACAACCTTACTTATACAACACACGTTAGGGCAATGCCACGATAGCTATCCGGCAGTTTGGATTTCCCTTTATAATATAATTGGAACAACTATGATTTCGACCAATCATCGGGAAAACACCAAGGTCAAACAATATCTTGAAATAAATAACTACGAAATCAATAATTTTTGAATTGGCATGCTTCAGCATCTCACTTAATAATTTTAGTCATGACCATAACGTTCCGCATTGTAATGCGGCTTGAACCTCATATCTGGAAATTGGTTTCATCGAACAAAACATGAGTCATCGTGTTGTGTTTCTCCCACATGGCTGAACTCGATATTCCTCTGGAGTAGATGATACATCCACATCATGAAAACATTGTAAAAAGGTATTCACTTGTTTTTCAATGGTAATAGAGTTAAATATGGCTGATTATCTATTTACTGATCGAATAGTTTGCCAAAATACCTTTGGATCATTAATCGACTGATTAAGTATGGTTAATCTTCCTTTGGTCAAATTCCATCTTTCTTTCCAGTTAACCAATATTTTGAATCCATTTCTTTCTTTTACGTACTCTTCATTTTTTTCTCACTGATTTGCTTTGGAACTCGTTTAAATTCCGTAGTGACCCCCCTTAAACGGCCTTCTTTTGTGCTGGGGGGGGATCACATTCCTTTTAAACCAGTTTGTTTTTTCTTTTTCTTTATTTCCTTTTGTCTCATCATGCAAGAGCAGCGCTGAAAGTCAGTTAACAAAGAGTTCAATGGAAATATTGACATCTGTATCCAGAGCTTGAGCGTTTTGTAGGCTTTTCATCAAATTCATGAGAACTTAAATTCCCCAAAAACACAAAGCAAATTGTCCTGACCACACAAACCTATCTTCCAACACCTTTTTTTCATCTTCGGCTGGCTTTTCCACATCCTGTCCTACATTTGTCCACTGAAATTTAACTGTAAATCCAGGAGTCAATACGGTCTCCGACATTCAGCTTACATTGTTGCCGTGAAACATATCCTTAAGACATAATGACAAACCCCCTAGCTCCAAATTCTGCAGTGAGGACATTGGACCTGATAGCCTTCTCTCCTCAGGCTGATATTGCCATCTCAGCAAACCGACTTTTCTAGCCATGTAACTTTGTGCTGCCTCCATCTGTTTCTCATATGGCACCGTGAGCTCAATCATGATCAACTGCTTGGTTGACTGAGAGTGGACTACCATGTAGGTCACATGCCACACTTGCTGGTGATATCTGGTGACTCTTCCATTCTGGGAGGTCTTGCAGTGCACTCCCTGTCATCCGCAACGTCCAGCAGACTCAGCCTGCATGTTCCGAATGGCACAGTTGTTCTTGGCCATGATTTACTGCCTCCTCCGTGAAGAATGTTGCGGGTGCTTTTGGAGTCCTGATTTTTCCTTTTGTGGTGTTTGTACTAGCCAACTACTTGTACAATTCTCTTGAGCACTTGGTTGTGCCTCCAAGAGGAGCCTTCCATGAGCCCGGGCTACTGTAGCATTTAGCTTAGGACATGCTCCACTGTTTGTTTTTCACAGGCAGAGGGGCATGTAGGATCGTCTGTTTTTCCCACCCCTTCACCAGTTTTGCATTTGAGGCAAAAGGTCAAATGCACATCTGAGAATGAAGCCAGATCCTGATAGGGGCCAAGTGCCAAATGCCATTCCAAAGTGAGAATCCACGCCCTCTTGAAGTCCTCTCCATTTTCTGCAGTCATCAACTGTGACTGATTGCTTCTACCACCTTGTCTCCTGATTCCCTACAGCATGCTTTGAGTCTGATCTTTCCTGCTATGTATTCCTCCAGGATAGGATTTTCAGTGTAGTTTGACTTTGCTTGGTGACAGTACAGCGCTAAGTCAGTCAGACAAGGTGGGACCCAAGCCTTTTTTTCCCTTGTGAACTTGTTGATTTTGGTTTCCATTGCCTCCACTATTTTGTGCCTATGTCGTATATCATCTAGAGCAATAGAACTTAGTATCACAATGAACATTAGACACCAACCTAGTATTAAGCCAGGAGCCCACACTGGTCAATGGTCTCCAACCTTTCTTCCAACATCTGATTGGGTTTCTTTTGCTCTTTGTGTGTCTTCAGCGTATCATCAAACCACCTTCCACGGCTCATGACAGGCTCTTTCAGTAACTGTTGGAATGGCCTGGTTGAAAACTCTGAAGAACCACAGAAGGGCCACTTTTCCTTTCCTCATAGAGACCTCCCGTGATTTCTTTAGGCTTGAAACTTCATTCTGGATGAGGCCACTATGACGACCAGCCTCTCCAACACATGGAGTACTCGTCTTCACTGGACGAAATCACTGTAGTAGTTGCATCCAGAGACGAACCTTGAGAGGAGGCATCTTGATCCATCGCCAAGGTCTGTTTGTCTTGCTTGCATTTTGCAGGTAGCTGCGTGGGTTCAAGAATGACATCCATTGCCAACACGAACAGTATTGGGGAAATTGCACCAGCCCATTGCAAATGCCCACCTTCAAGTTGATGCAATATGTTGTGTTACACCTTGGTAGGGAACCGCATTGAGAACCCATTGAAGTACTTCTTGAGCTTGTTGCGGATGTTCATTAGCTCATGGTACATCCAAGAGTCCCCCCCAACTGAATCAACTCATGGGGAACAGACCCCATAAGCATTTGCCAAGATCAAAGCCACACTAACGTCCAGGTCACTCTTTTCTGTTTTAGCTCTTGGAATGCGTTCCCAGATCATTGTGGTGCGTTTCTACACACCAGCCACGCCCTGGATGCCACCTATCTAGACTGGACACATCTATGAACTTGTTTTCCATGAGGTACTTGGTCAGCCTTGCTGCCACAACAGAGAAGAAGATTTTCCTTAGACGTTCAGTAGTGATTATGGCCTGATTGATCGGGTTGTGGTGTCACTTGAGTTTTGCTCTTGGATGTAACAAACACCATCTGCCGTCATCCACTGGTGCGCTGATCATCTGGTTTTCTCCCAAGCTGGCCGCAGCCGCCAGTTAGCCACTCCAGCACCTTGGTCATTTCTATTTACAGCTGGTAAGGTATTCCGTTTGCCCTGGTGAAGATTTGGCCCTCTGGCTTTGTCGACTACCTTCTTGATTTACCGCCAACGTTGTTGCTTGTCATTTAACTTGGTCCTCAGGTTTGGTTGGCCACACCCAAACCATGGATGTCGAGTGGTGCTATGCTCTGTTAGTCAGAGTATGTTTTCCTCAGATGTTGCTCAAGAACTCCCTTGTCCACACTTTAGGATCCCCAGATTTCGCCTGCTCACACAGTGGTTCTGGCAAACTGGAAGGGGTCTCTGAAGAACGCTCTGGGTCTATCTTCTTCTTTGCTCTTCCTCTTCCTCGCATATTCCGCATTGCTAGGGCGCTGTGTTTTGCTTTCAGGTCTTCCCAGAGTTTTTCCAAGCCTTGTTTTCAGCTGCAAGTGCGGTCTTAATTTGCTTCTTGATGTGTTTTTTCTTTTGGACCCTGACTTGTCCATCCTTCTTGGCGTCTGGATTTCTTTGGAGGTTGTTTCCACTTTGGTAGGTAAGGCCCCTCAAAGGCCATCTCTACATGTTGCATACACAATGTCCCCATAATGTGGCGAGTTTGTGTCCGAGGTGCTATTCTCTATCAGTGCATCGATCTTTGGGGCGATTTTTTGCCTCCAGTTTCTCCCAATCCACGAGTTTCGTATGCTTTGTGGCAGGTTGAGTTTTCAGGCGCACTGGCCTCGAGAGCCTGTGCAAATGCCGACCCAGACGTGGACGTCCTTGGCACGTGGAGTTAAATTCTGGCCTTGCAGTGCCGACGTCAGTAACCTGCTGATGCAGTACTCATTCCAGATGAGCTTCACACATTCCCATCTTTGTTCGTGGAACTTCAAGCCACGGTGGTAGCGAAACACTTTTCTACAGTCCCATGAATATTCCATTGGTCCATGTTCCATAGTCGTTTGGGATTTGCAGTCGTGATTGGTTGACACCGATGGATTCATCATCTCTCTCCCCGCCCCTTATCGGTGAATGCCCTTGAGTCATCTTGTCCTTTTATTCTTAGTAGCCCCATGTTAGAAGGACAAAGTGGGGAGCCAGCCCAACAGAGCCCTTGGTTCAGGTTTTTCTCCAGTGTCATCATTGTCTTTCCCGGACGTACTTGACTACCTAATTCCCGGAAGTCAATGTTTTACCCATGCATCAGTAGAAAGAATCTCGTGGACAGTGTGGCAGCAGAAGTCCCTCAGATGAGAAACCCCCTATCAAGCAGAGTTTCGGCTTATCTCCAGACACTCTAGGGGGTTGGCCACACCTGGGTCATGACTCTCTGATGTCCCTCTGCTTGCCGCCTTTTTCCCAATCTTTGACGATCCATAGCTGCGATCGAACCCATGACCCTCTGGACCATGCTCATTTCCACTTAATGACTCGCACACTAACCACTGAAACCACTGGCGCACCTGATAATTGTAGAAATTTAAGCCTTATGAAGTTTCACAATATTGTTCCTCCTTGACCCAGATCCAGCTTGAACAACCTCTCTAAACCGCCACTGCATTTGCTTTCAGGGCTCTGGGTTTTTGTTTCCCTCACTGCAACTGAGAGCTGATTCATGCGGCTGATGCAGACGTTTCCCCTACAAACCCCTTGCTCCAATTATCTGCAGTGAGGACTTTGATCTATACCTTCTCTCGCTCGGGGCTTTTGCCAGATCAGCTTACGTTTTCAGTCTTGTAGATTTTGAGCTGGCCTTCCGTTTCTGTATCACATATGGCACCGATGAGCTTCGACCATGATCAGATGCTTGGTTGACTGAGAGTGGACTACTATATCTGGTCTCATGCCACTCTTGCTGATGATCTCTGAGTACACTTCATTCTGTGAGGTCTGGCCAACACTCTCAGTCATCCGCAACGTCCACAGACTCTTGCCTGCAATTCTAGTGGGCACAGTTTGTTCTAGCATGAATTATGCTACCCCCCTGCCGTTAAGAATGTTGCGGTTGCGTTTTGAGTCCCCAGATTACACCCTTTAGTGGTGTTTGGTACATGACTTAGGTCATACTCCATCCACTGTTTTGTATTACATGGCAGAGGGGCATGAGATCGCTGTATTCCCCCCTTCCCCAGGCTTGCATTTGAGGTCAAAGGACACATGCACAACTGAAGAATAAAGCAGATGCTGAAGGGGCCATTGCCAAATGCCATTCCAAGGAGACTTCTTGGAGTGCATTCTCCAACGTTGTCCAATGCCCTGGCTGGCTCTGCAGGACTACTTTGTTGGGGGGGGGGGGGGGAGTCTTCTTTGTCTTCTTCTTTTCTCATCTTCTGAAATCTCATTTCTCTTTTGTTTTTTGCAATTGGCCTTTGAACCAAGCATAAAGATGACCAAGTTCAGAGTGTGATAAAGTCTTCCTGGACAACATCAAAACAGAATAATCGAAAGGTATGTGAAGAACCGACACCATGTGCTTGAAACACCAACCTGCACAGAAGTGAAATACTTCCCGTTAAATGTTGTAACTCATCAACCTTGGTGAAGTCTGTTCTAGCAGACCTTTCTTAAATCCAGGGCAAGGACATCCTCATTGCTGCTGACTACTTCAGTGGACTATTTTGTAGTCAGGAACTGGGCATGATCTATAGCAACACTGCTGTCAAAGCCGTCCAAACAGATTTTCAGCAAATATAGCAACCCTTAACCGCAAAGGACATCAGTGGCAATGGCTAACATGTCAGCTCTGATCCATGGTCACGTTTGCACAGGATTGACGTTTACATCCACCGCTCAATGTCCACAAACCAGTACACCCAAGTTCCAATGACCTACATCGAAAGACACGTCTAGATAGTAAGATCAACCATGACCAAGGTCTCCAATCCCATTTTGACCATGACCCTGCTCCTCACTGTGTCTCACACAACACAATTACCCAGACCTTCACTCACATTGAACACTCAACTCCTTCGAAGAACACCAGAATTAGATCTGATTTCAGAGGAAAAGCTATCAGCACCAGGCTTTGCAGACGCAAGCAACGATCAGCACCCAAAGGATTTGATTGATCTTCATCCAGGCAGTCAGCCATGACCAAAACCAACTTTGGAACTGAAAGTCTGAGCTGACGCTTTTCTTTTTCTAAAATGTAATTATCTGAACCCGTCAATTCACACAGAAACAAAAATATGAAAGGGCATAATGGTCTGGCAGTAATTATTCTAAAGAAGTGCCATTTGATTAGAATGGTAGCTGCTGCTACCTCTGACCTCTATACTTTATTCTAAGTGTCGTTTTCGTCTCTAGTTTACATTCCATTATGACTTTACATGTAATCCTAATACATGCACGTTTACATGTAACCTAAAACATGCAACATTCCGCGTACAACCCATTTCCCATTAAAATGAAAATTGTACACATGATAATGTGGTTATCCCAAAATTGCAAATTATTATTAAAGTAAATGGAAAGATTCAAAGCTTATACAATCGCCTTTACTTAAAAGAAAGAATAAAGAATTCCTTGTAAGTTGTACAAGCTCTAGTAACATCCCACTTCACATTTGAATGACAGTGACATAATCATAACCATGAGTCATAAATTTGGTCTATTAATCATCAAAGTAAAAAACTTTGTTGTGAACTCAAGCATTGTTATATATAAGGCACCACTTCTGTGTATATACTTCATTAAAATGAAATGCCAGAAAAAAAGTTGAATTTGGCTGGGACAAGAAAATCAGATGAAAGAGAGCAGAAAGCTGCGATTGAACAGGAATAAGTGGATTTGTTATCTTTTATATTCTATTTGACCGTCCACAGTCCGCTGACAAAGCCTTCAGATTGACAATCCAGCTCACATACAACAGAACTGAATTTCTTCAGCTTGCACTAGATGTGCCTCCATGCAGAAACTTGTAATTAGAAAAACAGGTGAATATAGCTGAGCACGTGAAGGGATTCGACTACATCTTAACCACTACCTGTTACATGGGGTAACGGAAGATTCAAAAAGACCAGCAAGGTATTCCATTCAGCAGACAGTGCCAAAGGGGGGCGGTCCTACAAGGCGTAGTCATGACGACACGGCTATGATGGTTGTCAACAAGAACCATTCATCAGGAACCGGTTTACCAAACTCAATCCAGTTCCACCTCCACTGGTTTTTCCTTCCATACCGTCACTAGCATACGTGGGAAGGGTGGTGGTGGGATGGACACAGGTGTAAAAAACAAAAAAATTCCACAGAGCGAATTTTGGTTTGTCATTGAGGCCTTCATAATGAAGTTACCAGGCTCCAGTTGGGTTGGATAGGTTTGTCCGCACGGGCAACCCGCAACGTACAGAGCTGGTCTTCATGTTGGAGGTGGCATCTGGCAATAGAGATACTGGAACGAACACACAAACGCTATGTAAAAAAAAAAATGCTGAAAGTAGGCGCCTATGGCATTTTCTCAAACTTAGAAGGGAAAAATTCATTCGCCAGTGCTAGGGGAATTGCGATCCAAAGAAGGATCACACTCTTGAAGAAAGAGGTCACAAGACTGGGGACAAACAGAAAGCCATCAGTGGAGAGGAGAACGACCCGGCAATTCTGTCGTTGCATAGCGACAGTGCATGCACCACTTCTGCACTTTCGATTTTGCATCTGGCTGTCATTGAGCACACTGTCACTGACGCTATCATACACTCGCGATAGGACCTCCATCTGAACCAATCCATGAAACAGTGAATTTGAAGAGACAATGGCCGACCACTCAAACGCGCAAAAAATTCCTGAAAGTAAAAAATGGAAAAAAATTAAAACGATGAAGAAAGTAATTCTTTACCAAAATTTCCCATAAAATTGACATCACAAATTTTCCATCAAAATATGAAAAAGCAGAAGCATATGTTTCTTTATTTGCTAAAAACAGTTGTTTGGAGAGTTTATCAACACAAAAGCACATTACATAGAGAAAAAAAAAGGTGGGGGGGAAGCTATGATAGCAAACCCAACCTCAATTCAAAACCACATATCTAAACACCTAAAAAACTTCAAGAATTTAAGAATCTTATCATCATACCTAGTACAAGAAAACAACCGGTAAGTCTGAAGGCATTTCCCAATAAATGTGTGCCACCTGCCACCACATGTTTACACAATTACTTCATTTTTGTATTGCAAAAATGTTGAAATATGAAGGCAAAACACTTTCAGTCTGGAAACAGTCCAGTCATCCTTCCAATTCATGAACATGGAAGCCTCGCTCAAAGATTAATAGTTATTGACCAATCGCTTTAAAACAGCACACACTTGAAACTAATAGAACGAATCATAAAAAAAAGATTAGTTATTATTGCAATAAGCAATGCAGATAAACCCTTTTAATCAGCGAATATTCAAAGTGGTAGATCAGCAAAAGAACACTTAGTCAAACTGACACACATGTCAAACGGCAATCCCCCCGGGTGCGAACGAAAAGAATATCCTTTCAACCTCTTTTGAAATAAGGAAAGCAAACGAAGCAAGTATTACTTGAAAGACTCTGTGTAAGCTGAAAACTATTGGAATAAGTAACATGCATAATTTTGTAGAATCATTTTTTGAAAATAGAACAATTTCCAACAATGCCAACAGAACAAAGTACATTCAAATCCAAGAAAATATACAATTGGTCCTTCCACAAGGATCATAATCTCCCCAATTTATTCATTATTTTAATGGCAAATTTACTTCAAAAGACTATGTAAAGATAAAGTCTTAGCACAGCTTGCTGATGAGTATAAGCCTAATTTGATGCAGTAAATGAAACCGAAAATCTTTACGATGGCTAGACTAATTCCGAAATATATACCGACAAGAATTGAATAAAATTGTTACTTTTTAAATGAAAAAACGAGCTTGTACTTTCAGTGGAAAAAAAAACAATGGCTCTTCACTGCTGGATATGACCTGGAGAACTTCTTCATTTAAACTATAGAATGGCACAGCATTAGAGATGCAAAAACTGTAAAATTCCAAGGAATATATTTAACCTCCAAACGTTCTTGGAATGTACATGTTGAAAAATATTATTACAAACAGCGGGTGGCAGGACACAACATATTTTAACTATTTACTATCTACTGCTCTTTTTGCGTTCTCCGATTATTCTATGCTCAAGAAGTCTTTTTCAAACGCGCGCACAATAATCTATTAAATACACTACAGAGGTTGACTTACAAGCTTACAAACTTCTCTTGGAGTTACCACACAAACAATTAACAAGGAACATACAGTGAAATCGAATATTGCCATCTGGATGCATTAACGAAAAGCATGTGCTTCAAAATTCATATTATAGGACCTTCCATGGGATAACTTCTGTGCAATAAGATCCTTAAGTCAGAAACACATTTCGAGAAAACGGGGCCAGAAGAATACAATCTACAAAATCAATCCATCATTTGCCTCCAATCTCCTAAAAGATTTTAATATAAAACCGGGAAAAAACAAAAATGCTAATAATCTGTTCTTTTTATCTATTCCAAGATTTGAGCAAGCCAAAACGACCTTTGAACAACTTATGCAAATTTGATAAAATACCTTGAAAAATTCATCGATATTCAATTAGAAAATACATACAAAATCCATATGAAAATCTATTACAGAATGGTTTTCAGTGCTAGATCATCTATGATACGGGAGGCGGCATTTATAATACCGCTTTGAAAGTGGAAAACGTTGTACCATCAGAAAGACATTTCTCAATGTTCAGTGCTGAGCGTAGTTGCCATGTTTGATGTCTCTACACCACGCTATAGTTTTCATATTAACACTGTCAAATTCCTAGATGCACCATTCTAAAGTTGCCCTTAGCGCACTTCATCATCCAATCCAAAAGTACGCGTTGCGATGAAACAAGAAATAAATTCATGTCATACATCTTCTTCCAGCTAAATGCTTACAGTTACATTTTTGCTGGGAAACCTTCTCATCGTGGATTTTAGCAAATGAAGAGGGTCGATCAGGCTGCAAGAAAGCCAAGCCCGGAAATGTGAAGGAAACAATACCACTTGACATACCCTCAGATTCAAGTGAGTGCAGTCTTTAATAAACCAAAGTCCATAACATTTTAGAAATGTAATAGAGAGACTCCAAAATTAATTTATAACCCACAACTTATTAATCCCAATTCTATAAAAAAATCTATTGTCCTCATCCATGACCCGACCTCACCTCTTAACCTAGAGAAATAAAACAAAGCTTAATGCACAGAATGCATCTGAATTCACTTCGACAAAATTCAACAAAAATGTTACATGCAAGTGTGGAGAAAAAAGTTGGAGTTGAACATCTAATATTTACTGTCCTAGAACAAGGATGTTCTTAGCAAAACTGTGACGATACTTCATCAGATGGATCAGGTTCCCTGTCCTATCTAGAGTACAAATGATTGGTTTTATTTATACACAATTTGGCAAACGTTTGTCCACATAGTTTTATCAGTTGGAATTTATCTTTACATTTGTTTTGAACATTTTTTCTGTATGGTTAACCGTTCGACCCTTCAAACACATCAATAGACCTGCATTCGCACTCCTACCAAATATGATTGACCAGTGATCAAGAACTGACAAAGTGGTCCAAAGGACGCTCTCCTTAATAGTTTTTACCTATCGTGTAATTGGATAATTATATTTCACTTAAAATAATGCTTTCCAGAGGTGTGTGTGTGGGAAATGGTTGCTTTATATGATCTTGTATATTGAATCATACAGTCATGCACATGTTCACAGACACTACCGACACACACTCACACACTACACACACACACACACACACACACACATCACACACACACACACACCACACACACACACACACACACACACACACACCACACACACACAGAGGCCGCAATGAGAGGAGTCATTTTCTTTGTTTTACACACGATTGCTATGTCTCTGGCTCTTTATCCTTTGTTTTCTTTTTCTATTTTGTCTTACTCCTTCTCTCTCTCACTCTCTCTCTCTCTACCCTCCTCGTTCTCTCTCTCTCATCTCTCTCTCTCATCTCCTCTCTCTCTCATCTCTCTCACCTCATCTCCTCTCTCTCTCTCCCTCTCTCTCTCTTCCCACTCTCTCTCTCTGTCTGTCTCTCTCATCTCTCCTCTCCTCCTTCTCTCTCTCTCTTCTCTCATCTCTTCTCTCTCTCTCTCTCTCCTCTCCTCACTGGTTAATTTTATTGGCGCATGTTCCATTTCCTCCCCAACACTAGCTTTGAAGACTTATGAGTGCACAAAAACAATACGTGGACAGAAACGGACCTGACCCCTATGAATAAGATGAAAACTGTCGTACAACTAACAGAACTAAAATCCAGAATAATTTTCTATTGTCAACTAACAATTGCAAACCAACACACACACACATCACCCACACACCACACGACACACACACACACACACACACACAACACACACACACACACACACACACAAACACACACACACACACACTCTCTCACTACTCTCTCTCTCCTCTCATCTCTCTCTCACACACGACAGCACACACACACACACACACTCACCACACAACACAACACACTCAACTCTACTCACACACAACACACACACAACACACACACACACACACAGTCACACACACACACACACACACACACACATACACACACACACACTGGGCGCGCGCGCACATCAAGACGCACGACACGGCACGCACGCACGCACGCCACGCACGCACACACACACGACACAAACTCACACACACACACATTGAACCAATCTTTAATATGTATGACTCGTCACGAGTTTCCTATTGTCTATAAGCAGTTCAACACTGAGGAAGTATTCGCTTTATTTAATTTGATTATTTTAAAGAATCAGGCCGTACAAACTAGATACATGACCCTGTATATACACAAAATGGTGTTCAGTTATCGCCAATGCAGTATAAAGACTTCTGATCTCACATCCAACATCAACACAGTTGTGTTACTACACATCTGCAGCTTTAGCAACAGTGGTCCTCTGAAAACTAACATTTTTAACTTGATCCATTCCTCCAGTCTGAGGAGATTATTTATTATAAGGTGAGCGGTAAATGTAATCTACATTTTTGTTTAAACTGAAGGCCATTCCCCACACACCCCGTAATCACCTGGACCAATCTGATATTTTAACGGTGGACAGCAGGGGATTTAGGATACTGGACCCTCGATTGAATTCAACACACCTGTTTTGCCGTGGGCTTAAGCCGTTCAGACTCAACTGACACAGGCTAAAAACCATGCTACATCAAACTGTTGTTAATCCTAACATAGTTTTATCGCGGGATTGTCCTCAGTCCCGTGACAAGCTCCTAGCATAACACCACCATCTCTAAATCCCACGAAGTCGTGAGGTGTGGCTGCACACTTGGCGGGGTAATAAAAAAAACGTCCACAACGTAATATTCTCCATCCCTACTGATGCATTTTCACTAAGTGATCCAGGTGTTCTTCGCGGCTTTTTTGGATGACCCTGAAGTCTTTTATCAGGGGAACGACGAATCGGGGGGAGGGGAACCGCGGGGGAAACGACGACGACAACAACATTCAATCATTAACACACAGCATTGGCAAAAGTTATAAGTACCCAATATTGTGTTGTGGTTCTACTCACCCATCTCAGTCAACAAGGTCACAACGGATTGGTGATATTCAAACAGAAATAGACACACTGACGCTCGCAAGAACTAAGATCAATTGTAAATGTCTTGTCCGTGTCTGACCGAGTCCGAGTTGTACTGTCTTCAACTGTCAGCGGAACAGCATCGAGTTAGGATGCGGATGCACACAGGCATTTTGCTTGACGGTGGTGGTTTCGTTGGCGGCTCTGCGGTCATGAAATATGGGCTGGTACACCCATGGAAAAACACATCATGGATGTTCTGGCGTGTCTCGTCCGGTGGCCATTACACATGCGTCTGCCAGGGAGCAATTTATGTCCTCGACGACATAACAACCGGATGACCTGTGCATAGTCAGTACCTTATGAACACGCACAGGCTTCAAAAGGTGATGCAGGAATTGCTCCCCACGTGCTTTCGTTCGGCTTTGAGGAACAGTACTCACTGCAGGGTCCTCACCCGCACTTTGATGTATTCTTTTCTGTTTCTATGTCTATATCATTCTAACATTTCAGTGGGCCTATTAAGTCTCTGTCTCTGTCTGCTGTCTGCTTCAGTCTCTCTCTGTCTCTCTGTCCTGTCTCTGTCTCTCTGTCTGTACAGTCTCTCTGTCTGTCTGTCTGTCCTCTCTCTCTCTCTCTCTCTCTCCTCCATCCTCCTCTCTCCTCCTCTCTCTCTGAGTTCGTGTTTTCATATTGCATGTTGGCTCCACAGTACTTAAATGCATGACATAAAACGTCCCGATGAGAAATGTCAAATCAGCGACCAACTAAACCAGGTAAATGGCTTTTAATACAAGTAGGTGCGTTGCTATGGCTATCGGTGTTGACTGATTTAACATCATGATTAGGTTTCATGCACTGCTCACGGGCAAAAAGAATGTAGGTAGTTCCTTGCATCAACCAAGACACCAAAAAACACATAACGATAACAGAGCTTAATCGAGCTATCTTCAGGTTCAGTGTCTCGTAACAGAACAATGAGCAATTCAGATCGTCTTAAAAGATTTGTTTGAGGAACAATGTGAACCATTTTAAATTTTTTAATGGCAGATTTACATAAAAGGACTATGTAAAGATACAGTCTTGGCACATCTATTAATTTACTGTCCAAGAACAATGGAGATTATTAGCAAAACTAGTGACGATACTTCATCTGATGGATCTGGCTCCCTGTCCTAT
>CM031607.1:12685503-12700503 GCA_018398815.1 Conus ventricosus
CAGCCAAAAACAACCTTTTGTAAGAGCCCGGGGGGAACAATGGCGAAACCGTTTGCTGACGTGGCGGCCCGAAGTGGCGTGACACTGACAGTCAGAACTTTCGCGATGCAATAGGCTAGTTGAATTTAAACGCGGCGAGTGTGCTTTATTGATTTTTTGGTCGCAGTATGTAGGGGCCCGTGCGCTGGGAAAAACAAAGGTCGCTTGTCTGCGCCCCCCTTTAAATTAAGCGATCAGGTTTCGCCTTGGCGGGTCTCTGTAACCCCCCCTCGTGTCTGCCTGTCTGTGTACAAAGTTTTGTAGAAATTAGTCAGAAAAAAGTGTGGGGATTTTTATGTCAAAAAATTAACTTATTTTTAAAAAAGACAAGAAGTTTAGAAAATTTGTTTTAAAAAGGGGAAACCCACCGTATGTCTTTTTGTAAAAAAATCTTATTTTTGGGGTTTTTGAAGTCTTACTTGCAGAGAACGGGAAAAGGGGTTTTAGGCCCTTTCCCCCCAAAAATTTGGTGGGGGGGCAAGGGCCCGGGGATTGGTAAAATGGTTTCTACTGCCTATTATGCCAGGAGAGCATAAAGCGTTTTGGGCTCAATTTTCTTAATAATTTTTGTAATGATGCATTGTTTTCAAAACCCAACTTTTATAGGCGAGGCTTTTGGAGGCGCTACTGGCCCCTTTTGGCTCACTACTGTTAAAGCATCAAGGTGTAGAATAGCAAACCCAAGGGCTGAAAATATGTAACTATTTGTAACCCCTGTTCTCTAAAAGGTCCTTATCTTTCGCTGGTGTGTTTTCATAAAGTATTTTTTTTATGTTTTTTTTTTCTGTTGTTTGTGATGTGCTGCGTTTGTTGTAGTTAGATTTCAACCCGGCTCCCTTTCTATCAAAAATCCTGTTTTTTCTGCTGTATTTTAGCTTTTCTTCTTGCCCTAAATGTTTCATCTGCATCACCAGCTTATTTTTTTTTTCTATCTCTCATCTAGCTCGCCAATTTTTGCCAAATTGTTTGTTAGTTACCCTTATTGTCCAGGCAGCTTTAAACCCCCAGGATTCACGATGGGCAATGGGAAACACCAATTTGCTTTTAAATTGTGTCCCTCTTTTAAATTGTTTCAATTTTGCTATTTTCTTCGCTTTCAAATTGTTTATCTGCTTCTTTTTTAAATCTTGAAGAGGAAATGTTTTTTTTTTTGGATTGTGTTGGAACTCTTCCCAAAAATTTTTTGAAAAAAAACTAACGGCTTCGGCTCTAGCCTAAAAGGGTTTTTTTGTTTTTGCCTTGCAAGGGTTTTCGCCTTTTTTGGTTATTTTAAAAACTTTTTTGGGTTTTGCGTTGAATAGCTTTTACACGGGCCCCCTGTGCCGTTTTTTTATACAAAAAGCCCACCATCTTCCTCAAAAATCATTGGTCAAGCACGCCTGTGCTCCGTCCTATGTTCATTTAAAGATTGAATTCTTTTCTCGAAAAAGTTCTTGACGTTTTTAGGGAAAAGAACCCGCTCCCAAAACCTCTTGCATGAAGGGCCGTTTGTTTTATCTTCTTCTTCTTTAATTGGATTTAAATTTCGTCAAAATCTTCATCCTATTTTTTATTTTTTTTTTTTTTTTTATAAAAAATGAATCATTGGTTGTGACCTCGTCCTACAAAAAAGAAGGAACCCATGGGGGTAAAAAGGGAATGGCAGACTGTAAATTGTGTAAATACCCATCAACAATTCAGCCTGGGCAAGTTTTAATGTCAAGTTTCCCGGTCTTGGCGCTGGGATGTTATAAAACAGGCCTGCAAATATCATTCAAAATGATATTAAACGATAGATCCTAATGTAGTTTTTCTTTTTTGGGGGGGCACGTTAAATTGGCAATAACTGGAGGAAGAGAAGTCTTTGTACTAAACGAGGCAGACATTTTTTCCCCTTTTTTCTGATTATGGCGCCAAAAAAGAAAGGGAAAGAGGT
Source organism: Conus ventricosus (assembly GCA_018398815.1). NCBI lineage: Eukaryota > Metazoa > Mollusca > Gastropoda > Neogastropoda > Conidae > Conus > Conus ventricosus. The sequence goes on from CM031607.1 coordinate 12,687,458, forward strand.
TTAAGGAAACAAAGCCCAAACAGTCTAAGCACAGGGTTTTTAAGGGAGGATGAAAAGGTGATGCAAAGATGAGGGAGGGCAGAAGCATTTGGCAACATATTTTGCATCCCCTGTTTTTGAGCTGTTAAGACGCTTTTTGCCTTTTTACCCGGTGCACTAAACGAAAAACTTATTATGAATGACTTTACCCCCCACGATTCTGTTGTTTTGGGTTTAAGATCCTGAAAACTAAATACACGTCGCGACATCTTCTTGAGTTTTATGTTTTTTCTACCCCATTGGCCAAACAATCTTAACCCAGTAAAAAATAAAAAAATTATTTATTTGAAGAGTTTACACTCCCCCAAAAAAAAGAAAAAAGCGGACCTTTTGGAACATTAAACTAATCAGTCTTACGTCTTTAAAAGGAAATTTTTTTCTATTTACTGAAGAAAAAACCCTTTTAAAGAATAGAAGCGTTTTTAAACCAAAAAATTGAGAAGGTTGGGTGTGCAATAAATAGCAAGTTGATCGTTTTTTTCGGGGCCGGCTTTTACCCTCCCCCACTTTGATGAAAAAGAAAAGTTGTTCGCTGGAGGTAGGCAAAGGATCCACAGTTTTTTTCGTGTATGTAAAAAAAATTGCCTTTATGATGTAAGACCGAAGACATTTTAACCAAAAGGCTTGGCGGATTTTAGACCACTTTGACAACAATTGTTTGGAATGGAGAAAGGGGAGGGCGATGGTATAAAAATAAATATTCCCAAGAAAGCAGACGAGAAACGCCCCAATAAAATGCATGTTTTTATGGTTGTGATGCTCAGTTAAACAATGAAGAAAACAGCTAAAAGACCGTGGCTTATTAAACTGCAGAAGAAATATTCCTATTAAAAACAGATGGATAGTTTGAAGTTTCTTCCTAATGATCGCACTGTTCTCTATTTGCGGGATTACAGGGTGTGGGAAAACTGTCTTCCGTACATTGATTTGTTACAAACAATATACAGGTTTCATTACGAGTACTGTTTGTTATATTCTGGCACAACCAATAAGTCACAACAAGTCTAACAAAGAAAGGAAGTTTTATTTGGACAGACGAGAATATATCTTTTAGTTGATCCTAGCGACAAACTGAGCACTGTTTAGAAACATAACATAGAAACTATATGAGGAAGTGAAACACTGTTTTATTATTGATGAACGTTCAGCTGAAACGAGACATTGTATAAAAAAACGAAAAGCTCAGACAAAACCTGGCCATTAGTGGCCGCCACGCCTTATTTTTATGTGTGGCCTTTAACTCAAAAATACAATGCTGTCTTTAAAAGACTTCGATCGCGTTAAAATCGTTGTTTTATTTACACAAGGACAAAGATAGTTTTGAAGAATGTTTAAGTGAAAATTTAATATAATAAGGGGACAAAGATGAGGCTAAAAAAAATAAAAGAGCAGTTAGAAAAATCTAATGCACGCTAAGTATGCATACAACTGACCACCCAGTTTCAATACGTTTTGTTAATTATAATTTTAATATTAAAAGAATGTCTCGAGTGGCCAGATCAAAAGCGCAGCAAGCTCTATATGCTCTGTGCAGTAGAACAAAAGACCTAGCAGACACAATCAGAGTTTTGATCTAATAGGAGTGCCAGGAAATGTTTATGGATTTGTGCAACACAGAAGAGGGGTTTTACAAACGAATAGAAATTGGAAGGACAAAAAACACAGCATATCCTACCCTAGAAGAGATTAAGAAATTTAAGGGCAAACGATTTTGGCAAAACATGAATACAAACTTCCATAAAAGAGAGAATACTGGGCGTTGCATACCTGAAATTGCTTGGAATTTAAAGTTTGAACAAAGAGCCCTAATGTCTACATTTTTGATAAGAAAAACTAATTTTAGAAAAGCCCATAAATGCAGGACCCATACTTGTTAGTTCTAGTTCCAGAACACAACAGAAAAAAAAACACAGATAGGAAATAACTTGGCAAGTGTTCTGATTATATGGCTACAGAGAAAGGAAGTTCCCTTTTCTGAAGGTGGGGGGAGACACCGTCGGCTTAGAATAAACTCCAACGCTAATACCCGTCACACCTAGGTCAAATGACCAATGATTTTTTTCGCTTATTTAATACTCCGATGGAGGGGGTGCGATACTAGTTTGCCAGAACATACGTTTAATCATAGGTGTACAAATAAAGTCTGAAAAACTTAGGATGCCCCTCTTAAGCTCCATATTGCAATTACTAAATACGGATATGAAAATAAACACCCTTGTATCATCTGTACAAGGTTACGGTGATGGTGTTGTCAAAGCCAAACTAACAGTACTCGACTTTATTTCATTAAGTATGTGATTTTATATTGCGTATTACTCTCTGTTACTGAAGTGCTGCCAGAGAATTAATAACAAGAAGAATGTACAAGATAATTTAAAAAATAATTCTTATTTTAAAAAGATGGAGTTCAACAGTTTTAGGTTAAGAAAATAACTGAACTCAAAAAGAAATAAAAGCGACTTGGATAAGTATAGGCACTAGAAAGAGATATGCTAACGCTTTAAATACTCTTTCTTATGTAAATATTACTGGGCTCTCACGTGTACTAGCGTAAGATTCTGGTCTATTGTTGCTCAATTAGCCACTGGGGCTGGGCGCCAGTCTCTTTAGCAATTAGGGGGCCTAGGATTCTAGTTAGCTCCATTTCTATGATTGTAAGTGCTGTTTTAAAAAAAAATGAAACTACCTAAATTACAAAGCACACTGCCACTGTTGCCCTAGCATCACAAACTTTGTTCCAGTAAGATAAAGAATAAGCAAACATTACAGGATGAAAACATAACAGACCGAAGAATTTCAGAAGCTTATGGCTGATGGCGAATTATAGACTACAAAAAATTGAACTTCAAAAGGAGTGGCGAAAGACTTTTACTTCACAACAGTAGACACAGATGCAATTAAACAGAAATACATTTAAAACAAAACACCGATGGGTTAAAACCGCAATAGGCGAAAAAAAAATAAGTTTAAACAAAAAGAAGTATAGCAAAAAATAAATACTATTTTTTTAACACACTGTGTTTGGCGGGACAACCTTGCAGCACTTTCACGAACAAAGGATCTTTATAGGGGCAGGCATTTTAGACGAGAGAGTCTCTCTTAAATAATTACACGGGAGGGGTTTGACTTTCAATAATTCTATTCAACTTCATAAACGTCCACGCTCCATATGGGGTTCTGTGGCTCTAATTCTAGCATCACAAAGCTGCCTTCTCCAGTAGCAAACAAGTAACTTACTTCTTATCCAAAACGGCCAAGAGTTTTTGAGTCCCCTGCGCATCTTCAGTAATGCTAATTTTTTAATTTGATTGCTTATTTACAGTCTTTGTTTTAAGTTAAGTGTTGGTAAAAAAAGGGCCTGTTGCTTTTAAATTCTTCATTGTTCATGGCACGTAAGACTGCTGGCAATCTCCTAACCCAATCTGTTGTTGCTTCCTGTACTTCGTAGTGTCCATAAATTTTCTCTGTGATATTGATAGGTAAACAGATGATTCAGCTGGATTCTTATTAAAGTTTTCTAATAGGCTTGGTGATCGATGATTGCCTGGGTCCCTCTCTAACTTTAACATGATGTTTTAAAAACAGCAGTTTATATTAGCTTTAAACTCTTTTCATCATCAACATGAATCATCCTAGGAATAACTTTAAAATGGCCTCGCATGTATATTGGTTTTAAAGCCACAGCCACAGCAGTTTTGAGCTTTTATCTGTTAAAGGTCGGCGTCTTTGGTATCTTGAAGCCATGTCAACAACTGTCAGAGCATACTTAAACTTTTTCTTCTAACTTTGTCATGTGAAGATACAGCAAGTCCATTTGGTGGTGTCATTTGGAACGTAGTATAACAATCTAGGCCATTAATTAATTCTATTTGGGGGCAGGCAGATAAATTTTGCCAAATTGCTTAGTTTTGAAAAGCCAGTCTTTTTCGCACTGATTCAGACACTCTAGCAGCTTTACTTAGTTTTTCAATAGCGGTCTTTCCTTTCCATACTCATTAGGAGAATAATATATTTTTGTACTTCCTTATGTCCATATTTTAAATGTCATTTTATTTTACACAAGAAAGTGAGCAACAAGATAGACAGAGGTCATGCAACTGCAATAAAAACTATCTCTGCAGTCTTCTGTTCTTCAGATGGTTCATAAAAGTCAGGCCAGTTCAGGCGGTGGCAAATGTTAGAAAGCTTCTTTCCTGTCACGAAGTAAATACTCAATTCATTGCGTCATCAACTCCCAGTAAATGTGTGCTTCTGCATGGCCCCTGTTTCTCTTACTTTTTATTATAAAGTCAAAGTGCGCAATTCGTCTTTACCTCGCAAGCTGTCTCTTGCCTTAGTAAATTTTTTTTCCATTGCCTTGTTATTGCGATCTCCCTCTACATCGGACGCACTTTACTAAACATATAATTGGTTCCAGAGAAGCTAAAGCATTAACAATAAGCTCGTCCAACCATTCAGAACCAAAACCAGACCAAAAATCTTTTTTTATAAATCCATGTTTTTCTAGAATAATCTTTTCTATGCATTAATATTTCTGGATAATCCCCTGTGTAACAAGAAAAGTTCATTTGACGCAATCCTGCAGTATTTACAACTATAGCCTTAACAACGTCCTCAACGTCTAACTTCCTAATCAGCTGGTCTCAAAATTTTTACATGTTTTTTTTTGCTAACACGCTATAACCTAACTAAAGTACTCGCCAATTACAGCAGAGTGGTAAATCGTATTGATGACTTTTTTTCACCTCATCTTTCTATTAACTTAAAATAATTAAAATAACCATAATACAAAGCCAGTCATGTGCTTTTTAATTACAGATAATCTTTGTTTTAAAGCTAAAAATAAGGTTGCAACTAGATTTTGGCGAATCTTCTATCTTATCCATGTTGCGGGTTTTATTTCCTACAAACATTTAGCAAGGGTTGAATAGACTATAACACCAACTATAGGCACTGCATAATTAACCAACGTTATACCTCATGGTTTTTTAAAAGTATTATATTTATTTTTTATTGTTTTAAAAATGAATTGTGACGAACTATTAAAGTGTGAGGAGCAGGCAGACTACTTAGCAGACCACTGCCAAAAAGAAAATATTATACTCTCAAGCTGTGGCTGAGGAAAAAACTAGACAGTATTAAGGCACTGAACTAAGTGACGCACAGATTCAGCAAACTGTCTACTTCAACGTTGCGAAGTACAACGCAATTTACGAGCGCAGTTAGGTGAAAAAGTGGTTCGATCGGTAGGCAGAACAATGATTCCCTATAAGCTAAGTTATGAAGTAAGAAAAGATTGCGCAGTTGATTCAGAAGAAATTTAAAATATGACTTACACAAGATCCAGTTTTAAACGAAGTCCCTAGAAACTCTTGCATTGTGACATGAATTACAGATTTGTTGACATTTTTATGTCCAATTATCATGGATTAATTAACTTTTAATCAAAAATTTTTTTTTATGATCATATTAAATTTAATCGCAATAAAAAAAAAAATGAGCAGTAGAAAACGCCGCATGACAGTCTGCCAGAGCAGAATGTACCGCAAGTGAATGTACCGCAAGTAAAGTACCACCAGTGGAGAGCTCCGCAAGTGAAATGTAACCACAAGTAGTATGTTACTAAGTTTAAAATTCCTGGACGTGTAGAGTGCGGGCGTAAAATACTGAATGGAACAAGACTGCCAAAAGCAAACCAATCAGCAAACAAAAATAGTAGATAGTCCATTACAACAACGTCCCGCCAACCCAGGCCAACAACAACACAATTAATCAACAACACATTCCAACGATCAGATGTATTATATGTATTGGTGCTGCTGATGTTGTGGATTATTAGCATAACAAATACCTAAAACACCATACCTAGCAACAAGTCACAAGCCCCCACAGTAAAAGAAGAAGAACAGCTTCAGCAAAAAAAGTTGGCAACCTCCTGCTGGTAGACCCATTTCTATGAATAGTTTTTTAAGAACTATAATAAGTACAAGTAAGAAACTAGATAAGTACAAGTTAAGTTAGATTTAGAAAGTACAATTTTAAGGTTAAGTGCAAGTAAAATGCAAGTAAAGAGCAAAACAAAAATAAGTTCTAATTTAAGTTCTTGTTTAAGTTCTTAAGTAAGTATAGTTATTTCTGAAGTTAAGTTCTTTGATAGGTTCTTAAGTTAAGTACAGGCCAAGTTAGTCAATTAATCATTCCAAAGTTCACCAATGCCCTACAGCAAATGAAACTCAGGAATTGACGTATGTTCTCTTGTTATTGTTAGAAACGAGTGATTTCTTATAACGCAGTTGTTGTTTACTTGATGAAGAGTAGAGCGCAGATTAACATTGTGTGATAAAATACTTTGTTTTTCAAAGAGAGCTTGCTTGTAGTTGTCGTGAGTTATATTTTTTTTGACAACTTCTTTACTTATGCCCTTAGCCTCTTCATTACAGAAGTCTGGCTAGCAACTCTATACATCTTTGACCGCAAACCAACATATTCTTTGATAACTGTCCCATTGAGTTCATTCCTTCATCTTTCCAATTACTTTCTTGTTTACAGTTGAATGTAAAGGGCTGTCTTCAGGATAGTCGCATGTGTCGTACCACCCATCAACTCCTTTAGCTACTTCTGTTTCTAAGTCTTTGTAAAAGTCTTCTGTGGGGACGTCTAGAATAAAAGAGTCTGTCTGTGTAAAGGACCCTTGCTTCTGGGTACAGCGGTTTAAAGTAGTCGTACAGAAATTCTAACTCAATAAATTTGACAACTCTAATACGGTAAAGCCGATACACACCGCCTTGTCCAACTTAACATCCTTTTTCTTCATCATAATGCCAACCAGGCTGTCGTTAAATCTTCTAAAGTCTTGATAGTTAGGTTTAGAGGCAAACTTAATTGCTTGGTTTCTTTTGTAACTAATTTCACATCTTTACGTTTGTGTGGATTTTCCATAGTTTTGCCAAAACAGCTGTTGTTCATCAGTTTAAAGAAGTCTTTTTCTGAAGCATCAGTGGCTTGGGTTCTAAGATCAGTATTCTTCTTGATGTATGGCCTCATAAAGGGTTCTTGATCACAAGCAATGATTCTATGAACGGCAGTCAGTTTCAGTCCGTGTCTTAAGTAAAACTGTGGGAGTCTGTAATGACAAACATACTTAGTTTTGTGGCAAAGATTAGGCACAAGTTTAGGCGGTTCTATAGGACTCATCTTTAATCTTTCTGTGGCTAGGGGTAATCGTTGTGGAAACGTGTATTTATAAGGATATTCTAAGTCTACTTCCAAGATTAGTCCTATTGGATTATGAGGAAGCTCTGACAGCATTCCTAACACAATATTAACATCATGAGGCCCTTTTATCATTGTAAAGTTTCTCAGTGGAAGTGGTTGACTCATGGCCTATCCATACAGATTGTTGGCGTCTAAGTACATTAGATAGTTGGACGGTTTAGTGGGATCATAATCGTCTAAATACTTGTTGGTGGCTTTGCAGTAAGGATGTGAGGCCATGCTAATACCTCCCTCAGCCGTCTTCAATGATCTGAAGTGTGGATAGATCAGATATTAAGTCAATCTGGATGTTTGTAGACTTTAAGAATGCATCCCAAGAAGGCCTGGGGCAGAGATGTAATGTGATGAGTCTAAGCTGTAATGTTTCATGCATGTAGATCTGTAATTCTGAAAGACGTCTGCTAATAAACACACGTCAGCCAATAAATATTGATCATGATAATTACCCATTTATTGGCAGTGTGATTCTGTCCAGGCTTTCTGAGGCGTATTTATAGTCAGCATCAGTTATGTCTTTGCCTCTAAGACTAGAAAAGAAAGCACCTTTAGGGGGAAGCGAGTTTTTCATCAAACCTGTCCCACGAGTTCATGTATTCATAAGGATAGACGCCTTTAAGCACCAAAGATGGATCAAAATATTGTTTAGTTATTGGAAAGTCTTGCAGAGAGCCTGCTAACTTATCCAAACTAGCCATCAGATGTTGGGCAGAGTCATAAAAGGATAAACAGTCAAGAGTAAAAGTCATGTACTTTTCTGAAGATTGTGCAATGCAGGTAACCCTCTTATATTCAGAAGTCACTGCTTGCATGATAAAATGAGAATCGTAGCCTCGTAAGTTATGAAAGAAGATAGGCAGTTTCCATGTCTTAGGGTCAACCTTAAGTTGAAGATTACACTTGTTGTGTGCAGCCCCTCTGAACTTTCCAGTAATATGATCGTGGTCTCTTACTGTCACGTCTTTACTGTTAGGCGTTAGCTCTAAGCCGCAAATCCAGCAGTGTGTAGATGAGTCATAACGTTCTTGGTCTTCAGGAGTCATAACAATGTCTGAAAGATTTAGTTCATTGGATAACTGATTACGAAGTTGTTTCATCTGCTCTAAAAATTTACTAGCTGCATTGGGACCTCTGCAAATCTCTGGGTGTGTGTGCGCCCCATCTGACCTAACAACAATAAACGCATAAGAACAGATCTGATGGTAGGTTAATAAGGTTGTTTTTTTGTTTTTGTTCTTGCTGTTGGGGCCGCAGTACTGCGGCAAGAGCGATTCAAAGTCAGCATAAACCACGTACGAGGCTCATCTGCATTTTGCGTACATCCTTAAAAGTAACTTTAGACCCTAGTTTAGGTGTGAGAAGTTCGTTTCACAGTCTACAAACTTTTACAATGTTTCTTATGACTGGCAGCTGCTTTTATAGTTGGGATTCTGACCAGACACCTTCTACAAAGCTCTTGTTTAGCTGGATACTTTGTAGTATAGGCTAACAGTCTGCTTATTGTTCTAATTAATACATAATGGCTCTTTGTCCTATCTGCAAACAGTATCAAGTCTACATGATTCTTAAGTGGTTCGCCTAAAGTAGGAGCGTTGGGAGAAATCCTTAGAGGGACTAGATTATCTACTACAGACCATGTGTATACGTTTACAGTGATTAGTTTGTTTTGCTCTTCAAACTGAGATATGCTTTCTATACTCACTGGAAAGGTTATGTTATCAAAGTTTAGCTCTTGCTTATATTGTTCATAATTGGAAACTCTGTTTGCATGATTTTTAACAGGATATAAATGCGCTAAAACACACCACATAAAACACATGCTGTCAGAATTATGTATGTTTAAGACTGTTCGTTTTAACTCTAACTCTTTTGGAAGAGGAAGGTAAGAATTGCCAACTATAGGATAGAACTTTGTTTATCTTAATCTGATTTCAAGAACTGTCCCTTCAGACCAGCCGGAACCCCTTAACTTTGCCTCCTCACTTGCATGGTTAAACTGTGTAAGCATGTAGTCAGCCCAGTCAGAATTAAGGTCGCGATAGCTATAACTTCTTTCTGTTTAGTTGAATCCAGACTTGCATGTTACTATCATCAGGCGTTATATAGTCAATCAGAACGGCCAACAGCACTTTTACTGGCGGCTCCATCTGAAGAAACTCTGGGATTTTAGAGATAGCATGTGTCACGCTTTCATGAACGTTTGTAGGGTTATAATTATTCATGTCTACTTCACTAACGTATTGCTTAATTGTTTGTCACTATCAAATATTTCTTCCATCGTATATAGTTTTCTATCCTCGATTTACTTGTGGTCGTCATTTTTAAGCCACAATATTTACGTAAATTAAAAAAATGTAAATAAAAGTAAGTAAAACACGCTTTTATTCTTCACCCAAGCGTTGCAACACTTCAAGACACGTTAACCTTACAATAACACCCGCCAATATTTTAGCTTTTTCTGAATCACTACAGTCAATGTTCATCACTTTGATTGCTTCGTTAAATAGTTCATCTATGATCTTTATTATAGTGTTTACATCATTCTCAAAACCAATTCACTAAAAATCAATGTTTAATACTTTCAATTGTTTCGTCGAATAGTTCATTACAATTCTTTAAATCAGATTCACTGAGTTCGGCAGCCATTTTAAATCTAAAAATTTAAATAAATAAAAAATAATTGTAAATTCGGCTTGTTTTTATAGTCTTTTCTAATCGTAAAAACCTGATCTTCATTAGAGCAAATAGTCACTCCTTCAGAGTCAGTAGAAACAGTCAGATTAACATCTTCAGGAGCCATATTATCAACTAAAATAGCAAACAACTTTATAACCGGTTGGGGCCAAAGAATCTGGTATTTTACTGATGGCCTGTTTCACGCTTTTTCGCATATTTATGCGATCAAAGAGATCAGTAATTAATTCTTCAATCTACTCTTTAACCTTCTCTATCAACCTCCGCTCCCAATCCAACTCGTACAGTATTATTATAAGCTCTGTAGCTACTTCGGGCTTCATTTTTAAAACCAGATTAAAATCATAAATAAAAAAATAAGTATCAGTGTGACATTCATTCATAAGCTCGGTTCATTTTCACTAAGAAAATGACGCAATCGATACATGACGTCTATTCGCTCTGCCCTGATTGATATTTCTATGTCCAAACGACAAAACTAATTGTTAGTATTTTTGCTTTACGGCAGTACGTTTTTAATTTCAAGCGTCATGCAGACTTGCATTTGTATTAAATAATAAATGATTACAATGTAGGGCATCGAAAACCGTCGTACTGACCAATCACGACTGTCCAAGTGGCAGTAGTGTCTCTGTCCGCGATGTGCGGTAGATAGTAGCCGTTGAATCCACCATCTTGGACAGCCCGGAGGTCATGGAATTGGCTCCGTAAGAAAGGTCTAATTATCTGAAGAGCAAGTAACCTTTTGAAGACATCATCTAGGCCAGACTGAAGGGGCACCACAGAGCATTCGACAGCACCCGCAACTTTTTCGGGGAGAGTCTGAACGAGTCTCATCGTTCCGTGGGCGAGTCGAAAACTGTGGGAAACCAAGGCTGCGTTGAGGTAATAGATCTAAATCATTTTTTTTCGTATAGAGCAACAAAATCTATTTCAACATATCGCATTAAGGCACATTTACCAGTTCAATAATTTTTTGTGCGCGCGATCATTTAATATGCTCTGAATTAAATATTTCAGGTTTACCGGTCAACACGTATGATTGATCGTAGAGCTGTCATCTTCATCTGTTTGCTCTCATCATATCGTGTTGCCATGTACTGATCCATATTATGTAAATTCTATTTCAGCTCACCGTTGTATGCAACCATATTTAGAAGATGTGATATTTGTGTGAATGCAGATTTATTATTTAAAGAATCGTAAACGAGTTCAAGTTATGAACGAAGCTTTTTTCGTGGATCTAAGTGATCTGTATAATATGAAGATTAACGCCATTTGATTTAATCCATTCAAGGATTAAATATAATTGTAATTCATCAAGCACTAAGCCTTGGCGAATAACTCAGTCAAGGCAGATGGAATATTCGTATACATTTTTCCTTCTTTGTTGATGAGCTTCATCGTAAAGCGATTTTTGAAGGAAATCAATTGTAAATGATAGAGCAAGCTAGTGCAATTGTAAAGTGTGTTTAGAACGTGTGATGGATGGAATAGTGATGTGCCACCATAGTGCAAGATCTAAGACAATTGTTATCTTGCAGGTCTGGTTTCATCTTACACCCGTTTATTCCTACTCCTGTTTTACACCACTCCCCTTCATCTTCACCTTCGGCACACGTCTTTATCCCGCTACATCCTTCGTCGGGAGGAACGTGCTGGTGTGTCGACCTTACCGAGATCTGGAAGAGAACTGTGAACGTCAGCGGAACTCCGGAACGCTACACAATTCCGTGAAGCTGAGTGGACAATCACATAAACACATCCCTCCATATCCAAGCACGCCATAACACACTCAGACATTTTTTCTTACATATATATCATCTTGTGCATGACTACATTCTTTTGTGTGTATCCTCCGGAAGATATTTTTGTAGCACGACCAGACAGTCTATATTCGTGCTACTGCAAGAAGTGAAGGGAAGAAGGACAGAGACTTTGTCGTTATTGGTGTATGTGCATGATTTTTTTCTTTTATATGTAACTCATTTCATAGGCAACAAACGGACATCAACATACAAAGCAACCATACGACATATTCACCGCAGATCATCATCATCTTTATTCATACTTAATTAAATTCAGTTGTTGAATCAAAGATCAAACCTCTTGATTACATCTGTGGAAAGAAAGTGAAGGGTGTGGACGAAAGCTTGACTTTCCTACTACGGTCTATCGTTCTTGCCTGAGCACTCAACCATCATTTATGAATGGGGGTCATATTAAAAACGTCACAATCAGTTTCTCTTGTTTTGCGCAAGAATCAGAAGAAGTTATATGTGAGTGCGTGTGTGGGCGGGGGGTGGGGGCGGGGGGTGGGGTGTGGTGTGGGGGTGGGGTGTGTGTGCGTAGGGGTGGGGGCGGGGGCAGGGGTGGGGTGTGGGGGTGGGGGTGGGGTGTGTGTGCGTAGGGGTGGGGGTGGGGTGTGCATGCGTGGGCGGGGTGGGGGGGTGGGGGGGGGGGTGGGGTGGGGGGTGGGGGTGGGGTGGGGCGGTGTGTGGGAGGGGTGGGGTGGGGGGTGTGAGGTTTTTCTCCTTGTATTATTTGGGCCCCTTTTGGGGGCCCTTTTTCGGGTCAAAAGCAAAATCTTCCAAAGGGGACAAGTTCTGGTGATTTTTCCCCTTTTGAGGCCCCTTTTTAGGTCGAAGAAAAATCTTCAAAAGGGTGACACAGTCGGGTATTTTTAGCCTTTAATGGACCCTGTTTTCCTCTCCAGATTGATTTTGTCACAGCAAATGCCGAAGGCGTGTTTTTTAAACACTCTGCCAGAACCCTAAAACCGCGTCGCTTTGCATAAATTTTACATGATTTCTTTTCTTACAATGTGGATCGAAATTTCGAGCTTTTGGAACTTTGAAAATTTGGGAAAAAACAAAAAGATAAAACCTCATTTTCTAACCCCGTGGGTTCAATCAAATTTCAGTTTTCAAAAAATTTTCCCCCGGGCCTTTTGGTTAGATTTTTTAAAACAGTTTTTTTTCTTTCAAGCATGCCTAAAAACAAAGATTTTCGAAGTTTTACGATTTCCAGCTTTGATTCAA
>CM031607.1:12710503-12720115 GCA_018398815.1 Conus ventricosus
AAAAATTTTGGTTAAAAAATTTTCCCCAAAAAATTTCACAATTTTCAGAAGAGTATTTGAACAGTTCACCAAAAAAGCCATGGGGGGCCTGCGGGTTTCCGGGTTTTTCAGTTTTTTTAATAGCTAAAAATTTATTTCCTTCTTCATAATGGGACGGTTCATATAATGTCAGACTCATCTTAAAAAACCCCCAAACCCTTTTTTTTTTGGGGGTCATTCTCATATTTAACTCTAACAAGGTTTTGAAAAGGGTTTAAAACCCACATCTAAGCTGAAAATTTGTTTCAAGGCGGGAGTTCTTTTCGGCGATTTTTTGGCAAATTTAAACAGTCCCAAAAATTCTTCTAAAGCTTTTTGTTTGTTACTAATTCAAAAAATTAATAACTTCTTATATTCTTTTTTCTTTTCTCTTTAAAAAAATTTTTTAAAAATTACGTCTGGTTTAAAACCCTTTAGCAGTTCTGTCAGCGCCCCTAAAAGGGCCCGGGCGATTTAAAACCAAAAAATCTCTATCTTTCTTTTTTTAAAAAGAACTTCAGGTAAAACCCAGTTCTTTGAAATTCAAATCATGCCATGTATCCCTTTTTTTCAAAACATTCACCCACCCCCCAAAATATCCCTTCGTTAAACATATTAAGATAGTTTTACATCAGGGGTCTATTAAATTTTGGGCAATATAAAAATTTTTTTCACCGATTTTTCAGCACATGGGGGAATCACAAAACAAAAGAAGCAAATTCACCCCTCCAGCCCAATTTTTTCAAAAACATCGCTTTGTCCCCCCTTTTTTTAGCGTCTGTGGGTTTTCCAAAAGGGGAAACGAATATGAATTTATCGGGGAAATAAATCAGGGGCCTTTTTCTTTCGAAAACCTGAAAATTCACAAGATCACACAGAAAAACAAGAATTTCATCTGAAAATATGAATAACCCATTCACACTATTTCCCAAAGATCAGAAAATATGTATAGCAACCTTTTAGGTCCCCTTCACATACACCTTTTAAGGATGAAACAAGTTCAAAGCATTGAAACATTTTTTTAAAATAAAAAATTTTTTTCCCAAATTATTTAGGTTTTTATTTTTGGGAGCATCGATTTAAGACTGAAAGATTGCCCATCGTGTTGTGTATCAAAAGCCCTGGAAAACCCCCCGAAATCTTTTTGGGGATAAACAGCGTTTTACCATTCAAATCACCGTTCAAAAAGACCTAAACAACTTTAAATTTTCAGCAGGTCAGTCAGACTTTTTTTTCCCGGAAACAAAACCATTATTTAGATAAAATAGACATAAAAAGGAGAACCTTCGGGGGGAAAGTAAAGAACAGACATACAAAATTCTCTGTCTGTTTTCCCAACAAGAAATTTTTCAATCAGAAAAAAAACTTAGATTTGGTAATTTACGTCCCAAAAAATCTAAAAAAAGGGGGGGGAAAATTTATTTTTTTATTAAACAAACGGGGCACCTCCAGATCTTCTCCCATGAATTTTTGAAAATTAACCCCAGGCTTGCAAAAAAGTTTTTTTAAACCCCAAAAAAAAATTATCAAAACATTCATCAATAAATGTTTCCCTTAAGCAGAAAAAAGTAAAATGAATAAGAAATGAAAGGGAAAATCAGAAACAACAAAAATTTTTACATTAAACCTTTTACATTCCCAAAGTAAAAAAAGCAAAAAGGGGGTTGGGAAAAATGAAGACATCGTGGGAAATTTGGGGAATTTACACTGCAACCCGGTTTGGGACCTCTGCCCAACAGGCCCGACACAAAGAAAAGGGGTTCAACCCTGTTGGGCAAAGTCACCGGGGAACCCAGAAGTCTCCGGGGTTGAGGGACTGGGCCTTTTCCCCCTTTTTTGTGTTAAAATTAACAGGGGATTTTTTTTTCATGTGGCCGGGCCCCCCCTCCCTATCTATGTTTAGCTAAGTTGCCATGAGCGTCCCCGGGAAAGTAATTTTTTACATTTAATAATCAAATTTATCGAAAATCATTGACGCTTTTTTCCCCCGGCTCGGGTTTTTTTTGATAGGGAGAGGGGCCCCGGGCCCGATCTCCCGGACACGAAAAAGAAAAATCCTCTCCAACAAAAAATTTTTCTGCCCCTCAGTTTTGGGTTTGCTTTAAGGATTTAAACCAAAACTTTTTTAAGAGGAGGGAGCAAGCTATGATGGGGAGAGTTTGGTTTAGCATTCGTTGTGAAAAAGGTCAAACCCAACTTCCCGTACCACATCCAAAAATGTCCCTAATCAGGGCACGCACTTTTTCCCTTACACTGCTCATTTGTCCATTTTGATGTCTGGGGGAAAACCCTAAAAATTTAAAATTTTTGCGTTTGGGCCGACATTTAAAAACATCAGTTTTTTTTCCCCTAACGTCTTTCCTTTTGCCCAAAAGTTCGAGTTTTTCCTTTCCAGGTTTCCCAGTTTTTTTTTCCAAAATTTTCCCACCTCCCCCCCGCAGATCCCAAACCCCGTATGCATGGAGCAAACTGATCCCGAAAAGGGCTTTAAGCTGTTTTCAACTGCAAATAAACCCTTTCTGTCCCAGCTTGTTTATGCATTGCTAACGTGGGGTTTCTGGGGGGAAAAAAAGCAGATCGTCTGTCCTGCGTAAAGAAGCCCCCCCCCTGTCCCCTTGGGGTCAAAACCTCCCGTGTGGTGGACTCGGCTGGGCCCCCCCTTGACTTTCCCAACGGCCCGGGGGGGTCCCGGAAATTTCCCCTCGACGTCTCCCCGGGGAAGTAGCAAACTGGCCCAGAACATCAGCGGGAAAGGGGCCCAAGCCCAAGGTGAAAACCCGGGACTCTGGGTTTGCAGGGTCAAATGGCGACTCGCGGTTTTCTCTCTTCCATGGCCCCTTTTTTAACATGAAGTTGATGTATACTGGCAAAAGGAAACCACATGACGCCCCGAAGACAAAAGGGCTGGGTGGGGATGGTGTCTTCGGAACTTTTCTGGGCAAAAAAATACCGGGGCCCAAATCAAAACGTTTTAGTCCCCCAGCGTTTTGGGAAAAAAAATCCCCAGTTTATACGGCGAAACCCCACGATTCAAGCCCCGGTTCACCCCCCCCCGGAGAGAGAGGAGGGGAGAGATAGAGAGAGAAGAGGGGAGAGAGAGGAGAGAGAGAGAGGAGAGAGAAGAGAGAGGGAGTTAAAAAAAAAAAAAATAGAAAAAGAAAAACGGAAGGAAAAACAGACACGAGACATAGCAATCGTGGGAAACAAAGAAAAAAACCCCCTTTAGGGGCGCGCCTGGGTGTGGTGTGGTGTGGGGTGATGTTGTGTGGGTTGTGTGGTGTGTGTTTGTGTGTTTGTGTGTGTGTGTTGGGTTTGTGTGGGGTGTGTGTGGGGTGTGGTGTGTGTGGTGTGTTTGTGGGGTTTTGTGTGTGTGGGGTGTGTGTGTGCGTGTGTTTTCGGTGGTCTGTTTAACATGTGCATGCCGCAAAAGGTTTTAATTACAATTACAAAAAAAGCAACTCTTTCCCACACACACACCCCCGGGAAAAACATTATTTTTTAAGTGAAAAAAAAAAACCAATTACACAATTTTTTTAAAAAATTTAAAGGGGAAACGTTCCCTTGGCCCCCTTTGTCGTTCTTTATCACTGCCAAACATATTTGGATTTTGGGATTTCGATGCAGGTCAATTGATGTTAGAAGGGCGAACGGGGGAACAACTCAAAAAAAAATGTTAAAAAAATGTTTAAAAAAAATACCAACTGAACTATGGGACCCAAAATTTTTGCAAATTGTTTTGAAAATTAAAAAACCAAACATTTGCACCTCAAGATAGGAAATTTAACCCGATTTCCCAAACAGATGAAGTTTCGTCACCAGTTTTGCTTTAAAAACCTCTTTTTTCCCTTGGGCAGTAAACTAAAAGATGTTCAATTTCCCAAATTTTTTTTTTTCCCCACATGCAATTTTAAAAAATTTTTTTTTGAATTTTGTTCGAAATGAATTTAGAAAGCAAATTTTGTGCATTAGGCTTTTTTATTTCCCTAGGGTTTAAAAGGTGAGGGCGGGTTTTTGATTGGGGGGCCCAAGATTTTTTTTCTTTGAATTTGGGGGTTAATTTCGTTTGGGAATAATTTTAATTTTTGGTTTCTCTAATACATTTCAAAAAATTTTTTACTGGCCCTTTTGTTTATTAAAGAAAGCACTCATGAACTAAGAAATGTCAAGTGGTTTTGTTCCTTCGACATGCCCGGGCCCTTTCTTGAGACTGACGACCCCCTTTTGGGGAAATCCCGATGAGAAGGGTTTCCCGCAAAAGAGCTGTAATGCATTTAGCGCAGAAGATGTATACAGATTTTTTTCTGTTTATTCAACGCGTATTTTTGGTTGGAAAATTTAATAGCGAAAGGGCCAATTTAGAATCGGTGCATACTAAATTTGACAAGATTAATTTAAAACTCAAGACGGGGTGTAGAACATAAAAAAGGGAAACATGCCAGAAATGAACATTGAAAAATTTGCCAAGAGGGTCAACCTTTCCCATTTTTAAAGCAGGTATTTTAAATGCTCTCCTGTTTTAATTACTAGCACGAACCAAACGTATAGATTTTATAATTTTTTTGTTGTTTTTCAAAATGAATTGGGAAAAATTTTTCAATAATAAGGTGGCTCCTTTTTGACTCTTTTTTGCAAAATTTGCATAAAATATTTTTGGGCTTGCCGCATTTGGGAAAAAAAAAAGGGCAGTTTATTAGAAATTTTGTTTCGTTTATATTAAAAATCTTTTAGGAGATTAGAGGCAAATGACGGGATTGATTTTGTAATTGTATTCTTCTCCCCTTTCACGAAAATGTGTTTCTGACTTTAAGGATACTTCATTTGCGCAGAATTTTCCCATGGAAGACTCTTTAATATGTTTTTGAATCACATGCTTTTCGAAATGATCCATAGGCAATTTTCCCGATTTCATGATGTTCCTATTTAAATGTTGGGGTAACCCCAAGAAAAGTTTGTAACCTTTTTGTCAACACCTGTATTTATTAAAAGTATTTTTGGGCTTTGAAAAAGATTTCTTGAGCATAATTAATCGGGAGCGCAAAAGGCATAATAATTATTAAAATATGTGTTCCTGCCCCCCCCGCTGTTTTTTAAATAATTTCAAAAAGTTTAATTTTCCTTGCTCTATTTAAAATTATTCAACATGTACATTCCAAAACGTTTGGGGGTTAAATAAAACCTGGAAATTTTTTACGTTTTTGCATCTTAAAGCAGTGCCATCTAAAGTAAAAAAGGGAGTTTCCCCAGGCATACCCAGCTTGAAGAGCAAAAATTGTTTTCCTACAAATAAAAGCCCTTTTTTCATTTAAAAAGGAACAATTTTATTCAGTTCTGTGGGTATATAATTCGTTAAGTTTGGGCCATCGAAATTTTTTTCGTTTCATATTTTCTTCATCCATGGCATAATCATCACAAACTGTGCAAGACTGTATCTTACATAGTTTTTTTAATAAATCTGCCTTTAAGTTTTGAATAAAATTGGGAATTACTGATCCTTGTGGAAACCCATTTAATTTTTTTTGGGTTTGAATGTACATGTTTTGTTCTTGTTAAATTTTTCTATTTCCAAAAAGGGAAAACTACAAAATTATCATGTTACCTTTTTTCCCAAAAGTTTTCCCTTACACAGAGTTTTTTATGTCATATTGCTCGTATGCTTTCCTTTTTCAAAAGGTTGCAAGGATATTCTTTCGCGCGCGAATTGCGTTTGACATGTGTGGCTCTTTGACTAAGTGTTCATTCTGTCTACCCCTTTTAAAGCAGCTTGATTAAAAGGGAAATTGGTGCTTATTTCAATAATCAACAATCTTTTTTAAAATGATTCGTTCCATTAGTTTAAAGTGTTGCTGTTAAATCTATTGGGCAATAACTATTAATCTTTGAGCGAGGCTTCCCATGTTTATGAATTGGGAAGAGGGGCAGACTGTTTTCCCTACGAAAGTGTTTTGCCCATTCAACATTTTTCAAAACAAAAAGAAAATAAAGTGTAACAGTGGGTGGGAGGTGGCAACATTTCTTGGAAATGCCATCCCAAATTACCGGTGTTTTTCTTCTACCCAGGTAAGAAAAAATATCCCTTTAAAATTTTTGAAGTTTTATGGGGTGTTTAGATAGTGGGTTTTGAAAAGAGTTGGTTTTCTATACAAGCTTTTCCCCCCTTTTTTTCTCTAGTAATTGGGTTTGTGTTGATAAACTCTCCATACAACTGTTTTTTAAAACAAAAAAAGAAACAAATGCTTCTGCTTTTTTTTTAAATTTGATGGGAAAATTTGAGATGTCAATTTTAAAGCGACATTGGTAAACGAATTAATTTTTCATCGTTTTTTTTTTGTTTTCCATTTTTTTTCTTCAGGGAATATTTTCGCGTTTTTATGGGGCGGGGGGCCCTGTCTCTTCAAAACACAGTTTTTATGATTGGGCGAGGAGGGTTATCGCAGGATGATAGCGTCAGTGACAGTGAGCTGAATGAATGCCAGAGCAAATCGAATGTGCAGAAAGGGGTGCTGCACGTAGCTATTCAACGACAAATGGGGGTCGGGTTTTCCTCCCACTGGGCTTTCTGTTTGTCCCCCCAGACCTTGTGACCTCTTTCTTCAAAATGTGTGCTCCCTTTTTGATGCATTTTCCCCCAAACACTGGGCATGTTTTCCCTTTCAGTTTGAGAAAAGCCTGGGGCCCTTTTAGGCATTTTTTTTAGCGTTTGAGTGGTCGGCCATGTCCTATTTCCAATGCCCGCCCAACACAAGACCGTCTGACTTGCGTGTTGCCCTGCGACCACCATACCCACTGGGTGAACTTCATTATGAAAGCCTAATGACAACAAATTCGCTCTGTGGAATTTTTTTTTTTATAACTTGCCTCCCCACCCCCACCCCTCCCCCGTAAACGCCTGACGTTTGGAAGCTTGGGGGTGGAACGATCGATTTTTTTAACCCTTTTCCTGTGAATTTTTCATTTCACAACCACATAGCCGTAAGTAATGACTAAACCCCCTTGTAGACCGCCCCCTTTGGGACTGTCGCTGAAGGGAACACCTTTCTGGTCTTTTTGAATCTTCGTTACCAGTAACGGTAGTGGTTAAGAATAAGTGAACCCCTTCACGTGCTCAGTTTTCACCGTTTTTTTAAAACAAATTCTGCAGGGGCAGCTGGGGCAAGCTGAAGAATAGTTTTTGTTGTCTTGAGTGATGTCAATCTGAAGGGTGTCAGGGCGGAACGTTTTCCCAAAAGAAAATAAAAAAAACAAAAACCCTTATTCATGTTCAATCGCAGCTTCTTCACTTATCTGATTTTCTGTCCCAACAAATCCAAACATTTTTTTTGGCTTTATTTAAGAAAAAATAACAGAAGTGTGTCCTTAGATTAAAAAAGCTTGGTTCACAACAAGTTTTTTTCTTTGAGATTAATAGACCCAAAATTTTTGCTAGGTTTTGTTTTTGTCCGTCTTAAAATGTAAGTGGGGAGTACTAAGAAGCTTTTCACCCACAAGGTCTAATTCTTTCTTTCTAAGTAAAGGCGATGTATAGCTTTGAATCTTTCCATTTGCTTTAATAATAATTTGCCAAATTTGAAAACCCAATATCATGTGTACAATTTAAATTTTAATGAAAATGGTTGTACGAGAATGTGCATGTATATAGGTTACTTGTAAACGTGAAAGTATATAGGTTACATGTAAACGTCATACTGCAATGTAAACTAGGACAAACGGACAATTAGAATAAAGAATTAAAGAGGTCAGAGGTCGCAGCAGTACCAATTTTTTTTTTTTAAAAACAAAGATTTTATGCAACTTACAAGAGTTGACAAGGCGCGCAAAAAGAGGACAGTGCGCAGAGACAAATTACAACTAATTCCGTTGCAACAGAGAAAGTCAACTGAACGATAACAAAAAACAAGTCAATATGTATCCACTTATACATACTTTCACTTATCTACACATAAACATAAACACATTCGCACACAAAACAAAACCACACACACACCACACACAACACACACACCCCACACACACACACACACACACCACACACACACACACACACCACACACACACAAAACCACACACACACACACACACACACACACACACAAAACACACACACACATAAGAGAAAGAGAGAGAGAGATGCACAAAATATATACCAATATACGTCTATGCATGCACATACAGGTATACATATGGCACAGCCGTGTATTCAATGAACATCACTATAGGTTATGGAAAGGAGAAGAGCTGTAATAACCTGTGCATAATAATTTAAATTGGGGAGGGTGGAAAGAACAATCCCGTTTTCTTTCTGTCTTATCCTTCCCCTAATCCCTTAATATTTTATTTTAGATCGAGGCAGTCGTCCATTCAACAGAAAATTCTTACAGAAGCACATTTGAATTAATTTTTAGGATCACAACAATCATTGTTTGTGTTTGAGAGTAGACTTTTTTTTTTCCCTTTTTTCCTCCCTTTTTTTCTCCCTCTTTCTTGTTTAAACTGCTGTTTATAGAAAAAAATGGGTTTATATGCGTTCCAGGTGTATTAAAATCTGTTAAATTATAGTTAATTTTAGCGTTATATTCTTTAATCTTATATCTGGCATTTAATTGTCTTTGGAAAACAAATATATCTGGAAAATTATTTTCCATTTTGCATCTTATAAATAACTCTTGGCAAACATTACATAAAACTCTAAGACAGAATCCACTTTTAAGCATTCATCCACTCCGAAAATTACAAGTTCACATGAAATTCCAACATTATACGTGTGTTCACAAATTTTTTATTCAATATTTTTTTTAGAGTTTCCAAAATACTTGTGCATATTTGCATCATCACATCATCATCATTCTCTTGCCCACGATGGGCGTAGAGGAGAGATGAGAGACAACTCTCGAAGCCAGACACCGCCCTCCGGCCCTGTCCTCTGCCTGTCGCATCAGCGTAGGGCCATCCATCCTGGTCATTCTTTGATGTTGTCCATCCAGCATTTGGCTTGTTGTCCCCTTCGTCTGCCACTTCCAGCGTGCCCGGATGACTGTTTTGGGCAGTGAATTGTGGCGTATGACATGCCCGAAACCCACCGACAGCTTCCTCTTCTTGACTGTTGCCAAGAGGGGTTTTTGGGGGCCTGCAAGTGATGTTATTTGGCTCCTCACAACGTCGTTTTTCTTCCGGTCTTGCCAAGAGATCCCGAGCAAGCGCCTGAAGCATTTAGTTTCAAACGTCTGGATTTTTCTTGGTGGTCTCTGCTGTCATGGTCCAGCTTTCGCAGCCATACAGCAGGATGGACAGCACCAGGGACTTGTACAGCTTCATCTTTGTAGGAAAGCTGATCTCCCTGCTCTTCCAGATCTTGTTTTGCTTTGCCATTGCTGCTGTTGCGATCGCTAGTCTGGTCTTGATTTCTGTTGTAAAAGCGACGTCTTTGGTGAGAGTGGCGCCCCAAAGGGATTTGAAAGCGCCCACTTCTTCAAGCTGTTGTCCGTTCATGTAGATTTCAGCATGGGTGTTGGTTGGGTTGACCAGGACTTTGCTTTTTTTTGGCTCCCTTCCATTTATGCACCCGCCCTTTTTCCAGTTTCCTTTGTCAGGTCTTGTAGT
>CM031607.1:12721115-12728615 GCA_018398815.1 Conus ventricosus
ATTATGTGTGTGTCCAAAACCCCTCTAAAGGGGGCAAAAGGTCAAAAAGATTGTGATTTCAAACAGAAATAGACCACTGACGCCTCAAAAGGGACCAAGATCATTTGTAATGTCTGGTCGTGTCTGGAGTTGTACTGTCTTGAACTGTCAGCGGAACAGCATCGAGTTAGGATGCGGGACGCACACAGCATTGCTTGACGGTGGGGGGTTTTCGTTGGTGGGTTTTCTCCGGTCATGAAATATGGGCTGGTACACCCATGGAAACACTCCCGTGGGTTCTGGCTTGTCTCATCCTGCATGTGGCCATTACACAGTGGCGTCTGTCAGGGAAGAGCAATTCTGTCCCTCGACGTCTTAACGGAATGACCTGTGCATGTCTGTACCGTATGAACACATCACAGGCTTCAAAGGGTGATGCGGGATTGCTCCCAAATGCTTCGTTCGCACTGTCTGTCTGTCTGTCTGTGTGTCTGTCTCCCCCCCCCCTCTCTCTCTCCTCTCTCTCTCTCTCTCCTCTCTCTCGTCTCCTCTCTCTCTCTCTCCCCCTCCTCTCTCTCCTCTCTCTCTCTCTCTCTCTCTCTTCTCTCTCTCTCAGCCTCAATGGTGTTTAACCATCTCCTCATTGACGGAAGAAATTCACTGTGGACCATGCTGACAGATTAGTTGAAATTAAATAGGGAGGCGGCCGGCCCACAGTTTGTCTAGATGATTTCATTTTTTCCCGTACCAGCGAAAAGAACAAATTTTGGGACGAAAACCGGTTTGTTGTCACAATGCGGCGAAGTTGACACGCTGTCAGCACGTGCTGTTCATGAGACAGTTCACAACGCAGTGCACTCTAATTTTAAAGTTCAGCCGTTGCCCAGGTTGAAAATGTAAATGTTGTTACAAATGAATGTGTGCCACAAAACCTGTCTAACACGTTTTCCGAAGATGTGTGTACCGTGTTACCTGATCTGGGTGATAGTAATGTGTCCATTGTTCCTTTTTCTGTAAATAACACAAAAAACTTCTCCTTTCTTCATTGGAATATAAACGGTTTAATCCTCTAAATTACATGATAAAGATTTCGTTTCGTTTGTTAGTTTCTTTTGATTTTATATGCCTGCTGAAACCTTTATGGAAGATTCCAGTCGTCTGTGTTTGCGGGCTTTGACAAATTTTGTAAACCAGCTATGAAACTGACTACACGTGGAAGGCGATCTGGGGGGTTAATATGCCTTGTTAAAAAAGAGTTTTGTTCACTTGTTAAGTCACTGGAAATTAAGTCTGATACTTTTGCGCTTTTGTTGTTGATAAATCTATGTTGGGTACAATAAAAGATGTTTTGTATGTCTGTGCATATGTACCACCAGAGGGTTCTCCATACTATCGTTTTGTTGATTCTGATAATGGTATTGCTTTACTTGAAGACTTGTATGTGACTGCTTGCTTTCTATTGGTGATGTTTATATTTTGCTAAGTGGTGATATGAATGGTCGTACTTCCGATATTTCTCAAGATTTAGAAGAAAGTGTTTTCCCTTTTGAAAATCAATGTTTGAGTGGCCCATTGCATGTGAACAGGAATTCAGAAGACAATGTGTTAAATAATTATGGTAAGATGTTGCTAAACATGTGCACTGCATTTGATCTGTGTATTTTGAATGGTTTTGTGTAAGGGCGACCTCAAAGGTTGCTACACATACATTTCTGAAAGTGGTAATAGTGTGAATGATTATTTTTTTAATGTCGCGTGATATGTTTGCAACATACTTTAATGGTTGTAAGTTATGTGTGGGTGAACGGATTGATTCTGATCACATGCCTTTGGTCCTGCGTACTAGCTTTCACAAGCGAAAACCTAGACAATGTAAGAGAAAGAGATGCTATTAGTTGGCTTGAAAAATATGTTTGGAATGAAGCTTATGTTGACTTGTTGTGTAATGCAATGGATTCACCAAAATTTTCAACAAAGGATGCACATGGCAGTTAGTCTCATTGAAGTTAATATAAATGAAGCTTTACATTTTTTTAACGATTGTTTAAAAGTCGCCGCTGACTGTATGAAGAGGAAGATTAAAGGTAAATGCGAAAGAAGCTGGCGATGATTGGTATGATAAAGAATGTCTTTTAAGTAAACGAAATGCACGTACATTGTTAACTAAATATCGTCGAACTTTATCTGTACCTGATCATGTTCAATACTGTAATGCCAGACGCGAATATAAACATCTTTTGAAGAAAAAACAAAAGGTATTTAACACAACAATGGTAGATAAATTAGTTTCCTCTGTTAGTAGCCAGAAAGAGTTTTGGGAAACCATGCGGAAAACTCAGAAAAAAAAGAACCCAGCCTCAAAATGATATTAGTTTGGACAATTGGTTTCATCATTTTAAGGAACTGCTTGAAAGAAATGATAGTACTGATAGTGGTGTAGGGCAGGTAGACGGAAGTGATGAAGATGATGAATAATATAATAATATAAATCGCCCTATTTCGAAAGAAGAAATCTTTTTGGGCCTTACGTAAATTGAGGAATCGAAAAGCTGCAGGCCCAGATGGGATCATTAGTGAAATAATTAAAACTGCTTGTAAATCTGATTTGGTGATTAACTTTTTAGCAAAATTTATGAATACCCCTCTTTGATAAAGGTGTGTTTCCTGAAAGTTGGGCTGAATCGATTGTTCTCCCCCCATTATATAAAAAAGGTGACGCTAACAACCCAAACAACTATAGAGGAATTTCGCTGTGTAAAAATTAGCAGTAAATTATATAGTGCTATCATTAACAGAAGACTTCAGGAATGGGGCGAAGAGAACAATATTACAGGCGAATATCAAGCTGGATTTAAAAAGGAATTATTCAACTAAAGATCACATGTTACTCTGATGGCCTTTGTTCAAAAACAGTTCTGTCTAAACCGAAAATTATATGTAGCTTTTATTGATTTTGAAAAAGCGTTTGACTCTGTCAACAGAAGTATATTGTGGCCAATACTTTGGGGAAGCATGGGCTCCGAGGGAAATTATATAGATGTATTTTGAGCATGTATAACTCTGTGAAGGCGAGAGTGAGATGCGGATCATCCCTAACAGATTACATAAACTGCACATTGGAGTCAAACAAGGGGATGTCTGTAGTCCCGTTCTTTTTTCTCTATTTATTAACGAAATAACGTTAGAAGTAATACATAACGGTAGGCACGGAGCTCACTTTTTAAATGATGCCTTGGAGATATTTATTCTCCTGTTAGCTGATGACGCTGTATTGATATCAGAAACAATAGTTTGGTCTGCAAAATCAGTTAAATAGTTTAGAAAGAGGGTACTGAATCTCTCCAGTTGAAGGTAAACATGGCAAAAAGTAATATTATAGTGTTTAGGAAAGGTGGATATCTTGCTGCACGGGAAAAATGGATGTATAATGGAATTGCTATGCCAGTGGTGAATACTTATAAGTACTTGGGTATACATTTCTCAACCCGTTTAAGTTTCCGATTTGCTTGCAATGATCTTGTAAGCAGAGCTAAACAATGTTTACTTTGTATCCTAAAGAAACTGCGTATGCTCGATAATGAGTCTCTGACATTGTTTTTATTGTTATTCGATTCTCAGATTCAACCTATGGTACAGTACGGAGCTGAATTATGGGGCCTCGAAGTTGCCTCTATACAAATTGAAAAGATTCATTTGTACGCATTAAAAAAGTTTCTCGGTGTTTCACTACAGACACCAAATGACCTGGTCTATGGGAGACTAACAGATATCCAATTCATTTACTTTCAGTGGTTAGATGCATTCGTTATTGGCTAAAGATCACTCGAATGCCCCCAGAAAGATGACCTCACAAAGCGTACAAAATGTTAGTGCAGCTAGACGCTAGGGGTAAGAGTAATTGGGCAACTAAGGTTAGGTTGAAACTGTACGAATTTGGTTTTGGTGTTGTGTGGGAGAATCAGGGTGTAGATGACATACATAGTTTTATATTCGCTTGTTTCGGCAAAGGTTAATCGATTGTAACTGGCAAAGATGGAATTCCATGTTGAAGACAGTCACCGGTTTGATATTTACAGATTGTTAAATCCTTCACATTGTATTCCAAGGTACTTATCAATGCAGATTAACAGACATATAAATATATTGTCACAAAATTCAGGTTTGGTGTTTCGGATATCTGTGTACATTCTAACCGTTACAGGCCTTTGAATGATCGTAATTTTATATGTCCACTCTGCTACGAAGATGATGAAAATGAAATTCATTTTGTTCTCACTTGTTCTAAACTACAAGCTGTTCGACAGCAATTAATCCCACCTAAGTACTTAAGAAAACCATGTTTCTTCACACTGATTATGTTAATGGCATCATTGAATGAAAACGCAATTAAACACTTCGCTTTGTATTTGTATAAGGCATTTAGAATGCGAAATGATATGTTAGACCGTAAATTATGTGCTAAGCTAGTTAAATGAGTTGACCTGCGCGGTATGATATGTATTAACCCCCTTCGAAGGGGCTATGGCCTTTACGAATAAAAAACGTCTCTACCCCCCCTCTCTCTCTTCTCTCTCTCTCCTCTCTCTCTCTCTCCTCACTCTCTCCTCTCTCTCTCCTCCTCATCTCCTCTCCTCTCCTCTCTCTCTCTCTCTCCTTCTCTCTACTCTCTCCTCTCTCTCCTCTCATCCTCTCTCTCTCTCTCTCTCTCATTTTCTGAGTTCGTGTTTTCCATATTGCATATTGGCATACAGTTCTTAAATGCAATACATACGTCGGTGAGAATGTCAAAATCAAGCGACAACTAAACCAGGTAAATGGTTTTCGAATACATGTAGGTGCGTTGCTATCGATCGGGGTTGACTGATTTAACATCAGTGTGTAGGTTCTCATGCCACTGATCATGGGCAAATAAAATGTAGGTAGTCGTTGCATTAACCAAGACACCAAGTAAACTCATAACGATAACAGAGCTTAATCTAGCTATCTTCAGGATTTAGTTGTCTTCGTAACAGAACAATGAGCAATTCAGATCGTCTTAAAAGACTTGTTTGGTAGGATCAATATGCAAACCCTTTAAAATGACCTCCAATCTGATCTGGAAACTACGCAATCCCACTGTATGTGTATTTGGAATGTTTTGAAATTTCATGACAATCCTCATATTGCTTCGTATTCTTGCATCTGCTTCAACTATTTTCTTCATGTTCTGGCCTGGTCTGACCACCTCCTTTTGATTACTCATCTTTTAAAGTGCATTGCTCCAAATAGAGAAACGTGTGCCATGCTTTGAAATGCTTGGTTCCTGGTAGTGCAAGATTAAGAAATGAAGATGTGCAGTTGATCTTCAGGGATGCTTGTGGCACTCACCATACTTAGTGCAGCTTCTCTGCTGTGGCTATGTCGTACCAATGATGTGTGGACGAACGAAATTTCATGAGTTACTGCTGGCAATACTAATCGTTATTATCATTATGATTCATTGTCACGTTTCTCTGTGGATTTGATACATGCCCTTTGCATCGGCTGGGCTATAAGCAACATTACCTTACCTTACCCTACTTTACATAAACCTTACGTAACGCGCGCGCACGTGCGCACACACACACACACACCACACACACACACACACACACACACACACACACACACACACACACACACACACACACACACACACACACACACACACACACACACACGCACGCACGCACGCACGCACGCACCACGCACGCACGCACGCACGCACGCACCACACACACACACACACACACACCACACACACACACACACATTGAACCAATCTCTAATATGTATGACTCGTCACGAGTTCCTATGTCTATATGTAGTTCAACACTGTGAGGTTTCGCTTTTTTTCATTTGATAATTTTTAAGAATCAGGCCGTACAAACTAGATACATGACCCTGGTATATCTTCAAAATGGTGTTCAGTTACCGCCAATGCAGTATAAGACTTCTGATCTCACATCCAACATTTACACAGTTGTGTTACTCAGCTGCAGCTTTAGCAACAGTGTCCTCTGAACACCATTTTACTTGATCCATTCCTTCCAGTCCAGTGAGACTAATTTATTATAAGGTGAGCGGGAAATGTTTATCTACATTTTTGTTTTAAACTGAAGGCCATTCCCCACACACCCCGTGATCACCTGGACCAATCTGACATTTAACGGTGACAGCAGGGAGTTTGGATACTGGACCCTCGTGCGGATTCACACACAGCTGTTTGCCTTGGCTGAAGGCTGTGTCAGACCAACTAACATAGGCTAGAACACCAATGCTACATCAAACTGTTTGTTATGCTTAACATAGTTGTGCGGGGATTGTCCTCAGTCGTGACAAGCTCCTAGCATAACACCACTAGTCCTCAAAATCCCTCGAAGTCGGAGTGTGGCTGCCCACGTAGCGGGGTAATCAAAAACGGTCACACACGTAATGTTCTCATCCCTAGCTGATGCATTTTCACTAAAGTGTTCAGGTGCTTCGGCTTTTGGATGATCCTGTGAGTCTTTTAGTCAGGGTACGACGACGACGACGACGACGACGACGACGACAACAACAACAACAACAGCAACAACAACACACAGCTGTGCAAAAGTTGATAGTTCCCAATTAGTGTGTGTGTCATAGTAACCCTTCTCAAGGGTCAAAATGGTCACAACGGATTGTGATTTCAAACAGAAATAGACCACAGACGCCTCACAAGGACTAAGATCATTTGTAATGTCTGGTCGTGTCTGGCGGTGTCTGGAGTTGTACTGTCTTCAACTGTCAGCGGAACAGCATCAAGTTAGAATGCGCGATGCACACAGCAGTTGCTTGACGGTGGTGGGTTTCGTTGGCAGGCTCTGCGGTCATGAAAATGGGCTGGTTCACCCATGGAAACACTCCCGTGGAGGTTCTGGCGTGGTCTTATCCGGTGGCCATTACACAGTAGCGTCTGCCAGGGAGCAAGTATAATCCCTCGACGTCTTAACGGAATGACCTGTGCATGTCTGCACCGTATGAACACATCACAGGCTTCAAAGGGTGAATGCAGGATTGCTCCCAACTGCTTCGTTCGGTAGTTGAGGACAGTACTCTGCTCGGTCTCACCCGCACCTTCGATGTATTCTTTTCTATTTCTTATGTCTATATCATTCTAACATTTTCAGTGTGCCTATTAAGTCTCTGTCTCTGTCGTCTGTCTGTCTCTGTCTCTCTCTGTCTCTCTCTGTCTCTCTCTCTCTGTCTCTCTCTCTCTCTCTCCTCTCTCTTTCTCTCCTCTCTCTCCTCTCTCTCCTCTCTCTCTCTCTCCTCTCTCCATCTCTCCTCTCTCTCTCTCTCTCTCTCCCTCTCTCTCTGAGTTCGTGTTTTCCATATTGCATATTGGCACACAGTTATTAAATGCATTATATACGTCGATGAGAATGTCAAAATCAAGCGACAACTAAACCAGGTAAATGGCTTCAATACATGTAGGTGCGTTGCTATCTATCGTGGTGACTGATTTAACATCAGTGT
>CM031607.1:12731115-12734859 GCA_018398815.1 Conus ventricosus
CAGTTTCAGAATCTTCACTTTTTTGTAGCTCAGTCACTGCCAGTTTGGGTTGCATCAAATGACGTACACTGATTTTTGCGCACGTTTAACACACGGAACCGGGTTATCGTCTCAAAACGTGCAAAAACGCATGCGTATTCTCTTTGCTATACAACAAACTCAGAGGAGTTGGAACAAAGAGGGCGGAAGGGGATGAATATGGACTTTGCCATAGAGTCACTGAATTCCTGTGTGTCTCCGCTCTCCTCTTGTTCCGTGATACTTTGTAACAGACATTTGCGGCAATACACCATTGTGTCATCTGTGTGTGTTTGGCTGTGTCATGTTACCTGGTGCACCACAACTCGTAGTTTCAGAATCTTCACTTTTTTGTAGCTCAGTCACTGCCGGTTGGTTGAATCAAATGACGTGTGCTCGCACACTGACTGTGGCACATTTACACACGGAACCAGTTATCGTCTCAAAACGAGTCAAACGCATGTGTATTCTCTTTGCTATACAACAAACTCGAGGGGTTGGAAGAAAGAGGGCGGAAGGGGATGAATATGGACTTGCCCTTTGAATTTCTATGTGTTCCCCCTCTCCTCTTGTTCCGAAAATACTTGTAACAGACATTTGCCGCAATACACCATTGTGTCAGTACGCAAGGGCTGTGTAGTTTGATTAAACCGTGTAAGTCAAAGGACGAATACCGCTTGGCTCCCCTACCTTCTGTTTTGAAAGAAACAGGGAAGATTCCTGCCTCAAGTGTTGAGGAGAAGAGAACCGGCACGGGAATGCAGGGCAATTTCTTCACCAGACAGTGCAACATTTGGGAAACATTTCCTCTGCTGAACCGTCTTGCTGGCAGCCAAACAAGGGAAGCTATTCCAAGAGAGAGAGAGAGAGAAAGAGGGGAGAGAGAGAGAGAGAGAGAGAGAGAGAGAGGAGAAAAGAAGAGAGAGAGAGAGACAGACAGCCCGACAGACAGACAGACAGACAGACAGACACACACACAGACACACAGACAGACAGACTGAGTGATTTCCTTTGTGACCATTTATTACACTTTGTTTCCTTTAAATTTGCATCCATCCATCTTCCACCCACCTCGCTTCTCCCTCTAACAGGCATACCACCACCCCCTCCCCCGCCCCTTATTTTACTTCAAACATTTAAGACAGCATAGCATATATGCGTCTCGCCATTTAAAGATTACCTTTGTTTTTATGCATGTGCTGAATGATTGGAACAAATTTAAAAGTAGATTAGAATTGGCAAGTAAAACAAGCCCGCAAATTTATCCTCTTTCCTCTCTCCCCTCTCCCCACTCCTCTCTCTCCTCTCTCCTCTCTCTCTCTTTTCTCTCCCCCTCTCTCGCCACCCTCTCTCTTATGGCCCCCCCTCACTCTCTCTCCCCTCCTCTCTCCCCTCTCCTCTCTATGCTTAGAATATGGAGATATAAAAACGTGCGGTGGTTTATTTTTTTCAAGAATGTTTTTCAAGCACACAACTTGTCGAGCCCCCCACCCCCCCCCCCCTTTTCCCTCCCTTTTCAACTCTCGCGCCTCCGACTCCAACTCCGCTCTCTCTCTCTAAATTTTTTCTTATGGTTATCATTTCAACCCCACACACACACACACACAACACACACACACAACACACACACCAACACACACACACACACACACACACACACACACACAATTAAGTTTACCCGATGAAAATTGTGAACATCTGGTATCAATTTAAGTTTGGGCAAATACAAGCGCACCCAGGGATTCCACCCCCCCCCCCCCCCCCCCCCCCCCCCCCCCCCCCCCCCAGGGGGTTGACATTTTTAATCTTCAATGCACAGGTCTTTAACGGCATCCATTAATCAAGACACTCAAAACCAAACACCAGTCACTAAAATTCAATTTCAGCATCGTTCAGCTTTGAGTATTTTCTGTGTAGAAATAATGGACGACGCAAGTCGTCTTAAAGGGGATGCCTGGGATGAACAGTTGAACCATTTCGAAAGGCATCAAATCTGATCCGGAAAATGGTAAACCATGGTGTGCATCTTCGGAATTTTGGAAATATTATGATCATTCTGATCTCGCTTCGTCTTCATGCATCTACTTACAGTGTTTTCTTTGAAATTCTGGCCTGTTCTGATCTTCTTCTATTAATCATAGATCCCTTATGCATTTTGCTCCGCGATGAATTCAATGTGACCAAACTTCAGCATACCGGTTCCTGGCAGGTAAAATATACAAGATGATGTTGTACACGACAACAGCTTTATCTCCATGGATGCTAGTGTCACTCACCATGCTAAGAGCACTTCTGTGCTGTGGCCACTTCGCGTCAATGCTGTGGGGACGACGAGAAATCACAAGCTGATGCAGCTGTGTTAACCCTTATTTTCATTCTGATCCACTGTCACAATTTTTTTACGGGTAAAAATATAGGGCTTGCTATGAGAATTGCTGTGTATACTGGGACATCTGAAATGTATGTATGGTTTTACGACGTGATTTTCCCTTTGGGTAACATAACCGTATCTTGTATTCTGCCTTTTTCATTGCTGGATTCAGCAACAGTGGGTTTTTGCCAGACGGTTGCGAGATCTGCCTGGGCAGGTTCACAACTTTCTGTACAACAAGCCACTCAGGATTCCAGACGGCAGAAAGTATCTTCAATAACTGTTACTTGATAGCTTTCAAGTGTTGCTTTTGTCCTCCTTAAAGGCGCCGCTCCAAATGATTTGATTGTCTCTCAATATTTTGATTCGAATGACCCGATCGAGTCAGGACAAGCGAGTCTTCTCAGTATCTGGTCACGTCCTATGGAAATTCAATAGTGCCATCAATTTCTACTTGTATTGTTTAACTGGTAGCAAATACAGAGCTGTTTTTGAAACGGGAATGTTTAAAAATCCGAGATTCTCTACGCAAGTTTAAAATCATTTGTGAAAACAGAGTCCTCCCACAAAAAGAAAGAGTAAAGTACAGTATGTGCAGATATGCAGTGACGTAAGCACAGAGTGAGAGCTGCCGCCAAAAGTGATTTGAAAAGCCAGCCATTTGGGGAAAGACACGAAAAGCACGCAAGCAAACAACAAACCGACAAAACAACAGACAGAAACAGTCTACTGCGGTAAAGTTTGTAACACGATTACAAACAAAATTTAAAATCGCCTTGGGGTGTGTGTGTGTGTGTGTGTGAGTGTGTGTGTGTGTGTGTGTGGGGTGTTTTGTGTGTGGTGTGTGGGGTGTGTGTGTGGTTGTGTGTGTGGGGTGTGTGTGTTGTGTGTGTGTGTGTGTGTGTGTGTGTGTGTGTGGTGTGTGTTTTGTGCGTGCGTGCGTGCGTGAGGCGTGCGTGCGTGCGAGCGTGCGTGCGTGCGTGCGTGTGTGTGGTGTGTGTTGTTTTTTTGTGGGGTGTGTATTGTTTTGCTTATATATGATCACCATACCACAGACACTGGCCGCAGGATTAGGTCTTAACGACCTGCTACTAGATCATGTGAACAGGAAAATCCCTCTGGTGGATTCCAGATCGGGAGTTGTCCCCTTTTCCGGGCCAAAGGATTAGGCAAATGGGAGCAACGATTCTAAAATCTTGAAAATAAACACTGCGTATGTGTGTCTGTTGTGCATATAAACCTTGCTTAGAATGGAAGCAGCATAAAACGTGAATGCAGTGTATGCTGCAAGATTGTAAACCTAAATGAAGAAAAAAATATTTTTCTCCTCCTGCCAAAGGCAACCAAAAAAAAAA
>CM031607.1:12745493-12757993 GCA_018398815.1 Conus ventricosus
AATTGTGTTGTGTTAGTGCTGGGGAGGAAGGGACTCCTTGTCTGGGCACTTCTTGAATGACATTGTTTTTTCTTTTTTCGTTTTCTTTTTTCTTCGCCAAGGAAAAATACCATTGCAGTTGATGAGTATGAACGAAAGACATTAAATATTGAAACAAGGTATTCCAGATCGCCGCGATATGGATCCCATGTTATTATTCCATACTATAAAATGCATATTCTATTCAATCAATTTTCATTTCCGTTTAATTCCCCGCCCCACCTTCATTTTTCCAATTTGTGAACAGGCTGGTGAATTGTAACACAATACAATTTTGAGTCATGGGTCCTTCTCTTCTCTCTCTGTCTCTCTGGTCTCTCTCTGTCTCTCTCTGGGGCGAGATGATACTCACTGTGCGACAACACCCTTTTCCTGAGCTCTCTTGAATTTAGTCGTTTTTGTTAATTAGCGCTTTAAACCTTAGTGCCTTTTGGAGAACCTGACCTGACAGTCACCTAGCGGCAAAGTGGTACTGATGACATGAATATAATATTTGTGACTATCAGTGACCATGGCCTGTAGACAACGTCGATTTCGGTGCAAGTGTGGCCTGTTTCTTGCACGTTTCCTGAACTTCATGCAAAGCGTGTCAAGTCGTGTTGAAAATGCCGTACGGAACAAACTGAGGTTTTTTGTTCGGGTTCGTCGCTGCATACCTCTTATGCTGTGACTTGTTGGAAATGACCCCGGGGCCACAGACAATGGGGCGAAGTCCCCACAGAAGAGGCTGTTGCAAACATGAAGCAGTGATGAACCAGCAGTGACAATATTACCATGACTTCCCCTTCCCAGTCTCGCCGCAGACTCAGGTTTCTCCTCTGACGTACATCACAGATACTGGACACCCTCAAACTTCAAAGTGAGAGGTTCGAATCATTGTCATCCGTCTGTTCCAGCATGGAAATAATATAGGCGCCATCAGATCTACATTGGACTGGTGAGAAGTCAAAGGTGAGTAGATTTGAGACGATGTGACAGCCTTGAAAAGATTATACAAGAGATTGCTTCATCTTTAGATGAATCCAGAGAAGACGTTGGGGAGTTGTTTAGCAGTGTGCCGAAAATGAAAAGGGTTCTGAAACTCACCTCCAGTGTTGAAAAAAATAAAAGTGAAATGGACTGTTGAAAGAAAATCCATGACAGATTGGAGGTTATCACGTCAGAATAACCTTCGCTTCTATGGTGTGCCTGAACGGCCAAGTCTGAAAAACTATGAGACTTGTGCCGACTGATCGCCGATTACCCTCAACAGTGTGGAGGGCCGATGAAATGGACAACTCGATGACAACGCCCGAGCTCACAGGGTAGGGGAGAACAGAGACGGCCGACCCAAAGCCAATGGGGGTCAAGTTTAGTCAGTGGGAAGAAGAAGATGGCAGTTGGATCACAGACCGTGGTTTCAGAGAAAGACTGAAAGCGAAGGTGGACAGTGTCCAACGACCAGACCAAACAACAACCAGTATTGTGGCAGAAGCCAGGTAGGCGGGGAAGTGGCCTACTTGAAGAGATGCAGACTGTTGTGGAACCAAAACGACCTAGACCCCAAGAACCTAAGCTGTTGTTAGCAGCCGCAAGGAGCGAACCGCGCCGACGCTGATACCAGAGGAACAGCTTCCGAGGCCAACGCCGACACCGCGAGGAAGCCGGCCAGCTGACAGCGCAACAGAGGGCAGAAGGCAGCAAAAGTACGCGGAAGCAGAGACGGGGATTCCCCTCGTGGCTTCAACGAGGTCAGCCAGTATGACCTGCACGGGCGCACGTGGTGTGCGTCGTGGCAAAGTGGGCGGGACGAGTGGGCATGGCGACGGCAGTCTACACGGCTTCGGGGTCACCTCCCCTGTCAACAAGAGCCCTGGCCAATGAAACACGTCACAGGCGAACTGCTCGGACGACTACACGGTAGGACAGGCCGGATTATCTTGAGGAAGTGGACATTGTACTTGTTTACAATATGGCAATTTATACAGCAGCTTAATGACTTTATCTTTCATGTAGTACATTTCGAAGTTTGATGTAGTGTGCTTGAACCAGAGACTTGTGTGATATTCTTTTGAATTTCAGTAATATTCTTCAAGACTTTGTTAAGTTTACTGCTCGCAGAAAGAAAATTGTCACATCATTGGAAGACATTCTGGTTGGCGTTCTTTCTGTTAGTGCCAAATCCTTTTCAGAAATATTTCAGTAGTCAATGTTAATTGTGAAATGTTGGGCCCAATGGATTGATGACAGATGTGGTAAATTAAACTGGATAGGGATGCGTTATTGTTCGCATGTTTATGTTGTCCCTGAAAATGGCCTTTCTTACACTTCAATGGAAATCAAAGATGGGATAGTGAACTTGGAAGAATGTATCCTTGCAGGCTACAGAAAAGAAAAACAAATGTTTTGATAATGGGTGACCTCAATTCAAGAACTGGAATCTGACGAACCACCACCCCCCGAAAAGAAGACTAATTACTCACCTGAAATTGATGATGACTATTGTGGTGACTGATGATGTTTTGCACAGATTTCAAAAGATGATGTTATAAATAGTTCGTAATCGTGTTTGAATTTATGTTACATGATCAACTGTGTCATAG
Organism: Conus ventricosus; assembly: GCA_018398815.1. Taxonomy (NCBI): domain Eukaryota; kingdom Metazoa; phylum Mollusca; class Gastropoda; order Neogastropoda; family Conidae; genus Conus; species Conus ventricosus. Next base: position 12,748,115 of record CM031607.1, read on the forward strand.
TGCACGGTTGTGTGAAGGTATCTGCTGGGATTTTACGTATGTTTCTTCCTCAGGCCTCTAGTGTGATCGAGTAGTCATTATGTTCTAAGGGTAATGTTTTCTACGCAAGCATTGTTAAGCTGAAGTCGGATACCGTATTGAACTCTGCATTTACCAGTTCATTTTCAGTGGACAAATGTGGGACAGATATGGAAAAGCAGCGGAAGCTGAACAAGGTGTGGAAGAATATGTTTGGTGTGGTCAGACGAATTGCTTAGTTTTTTGAAGAGGAATTAAGTTCTCATGAAGTTGATGAAAGCCTACAGAACGCCTACCACGCTCTAAATTACAGATGTCAATATTCCATTGAACTTTTCGGTAAATCACTTTGCAGCGCTGCTCTTGCATGATTGAGAACAAAAGGAAATAAGAAAAAAGAAAACGACTGTTTACAAGGAATGTGATCGAAAAAAGCAGCATTAAGGGTCAGTACGGAAATGTAGAACAGCTGTCAAAGAAATCACGTGCAGAAAAAAGAGAAGAGTACGAAAAGAAAGATAAAAACCAAATATTTGTTAAGACAGAAAAAAAAAGATGAATTTGACCCAAGAAGATTGAACCAAACTTAATCAGTCGATTAATGATCCAAATTATTTTGGCAAACTTATTCGATCATCAATAGAATTCAGCCAGATACAACTATATTACCATTGATACAGTGGCTTAACCATTTTTACAATGTTCTTTTAATGATGTGGATTTATCATCTACTCCAGAGGAAAATATCGAATTAGCCCATGTGGGAAAACCAACAGATGACTCAGATGTGTTGTCGATGAACTAATTTCGCAGGCATAGTTCAAGCCAGCATTGGTAATCTCAAGGCCGAACAAGTTCTGGTCCTGACAAAATTAGTAGTGAGATGCTGACGCATGCCAGTTCAAAAATTATTTATTCTTTGTTATTTTATTTCATAAATTGTTTGACCTTGGTGTTTTCCAGATGATTGTTCGAAATCTATAGTTGTTTCCAATATATAAAAAGGAAATCCAAACCTGCCAACAACTATTGTGGCATTGCCCTAACGAGTGTTGTAAGTTTAACGTGTATACACAATATTTTAAACAAAAGACTTTCAAAGTGGGTGAGAAAGAGGAAAAATAATAGAAGACAAGCATGCTTCAGACCCTGTTATAATACCGTAGATCATATTTTCACCCTATATGCGAGGGGAGTACAAAAGTTCTTATAAAAAAGTCTAAACGTATGTTCCTTTTCGACTTTAGAAAGGCGTTCGACCCTGTGAACAGAAGTTTTGAGAAATGTGGTGTGAAAGGAAAACTCTATCAAGCTATACCGAAGTGTTTACGATTCTGTTTGGCATGTTGTACGAGATAAATGTTCTATTTGATTACATTGAATTCCCCAGGGGGGTGAAACAAGGATGTCTGCTAGCCCACTCTTATTTTCCTTTTTCATAACGAATTGGCTGTGGATTTGTCAAGCAATGGAAAACATTGTATTTCAGCTTATTCCTGGTGCAGTGAAAATATTCTTATTATTGTTTGCGGATTGATGTTATCTTTGTTAACTACTCTGTACTGGCGTCCAAATCAAATAAATAGTCCTAGAGAAGGGCAGATCGATTAAAGATGACAGCAATCCTTGTCAAAACAAAATGTAATGGTTTTTCAGGACAAGTGCTACTTAAAGTGACAGAGAAAACGGTTTTATCGAAATGAAGAAGTAAAGGTAACTAACTCAGACAAATACTTAGGGATGGCTTTTACCACAAAGTTGAGTGTTAGCATGCCCCCCCTCTGTCTGATGTCAGCCAGATGTGCCCTTTGCGGTCGGCTGGGCTATAAGCAACATTATCTTATCTTATCTGACTGTTGTTTGCAGAAAGGCAAAAAAAAAAAGAGTTTATGGAAATTATGAAATCATTAAGAATAGCTAAACACATTTGATATAGATTTTATTTTTGCAGCTTTTATCGATTACGCAAATTCAGCCTATCCTAAACATACGCCAAGCTGAAGTCTGGGGATAGAACAAGACAAAAAACAGATTGAAAATGTCCCACATGTTTGCCATAAAAGAGATCTGAATATACCCCTACATTACATCAAATTAACAGATATATGGAGAAATTGAGGTATTCCTCTACCGCGTTATAACGACTGTAAAATGCAATCAAAAAAATACTGTTTAAAACATGTTTTAGACTCCCCATGTCGAGAATATGTAGAACACGCCCTACGAAATGCTTCTGTTACAGGCACGAATCTGGTACCTTAATTGGTGTCAGAAGTAACAAAAAGACTCTGACTGAAAATGGCTTTGGTATTGTTGGCTGAAGCAGGAGTTTGTTCTCGAAGATAGTTTTATAACATAATTCAAAGACAGACTCTTTCCTGTTTCAAACAAAATTGCATGCAGAAATAATAATAACGAAAATATAGATACTTCTGTTCTTCAAAAATATTTTTCCAGGCAGAAAAGTACCTAACGTTAGTTACAATAAATGGCACAGAATCGTTGGCCCAGATTTAGGTTAAGGGTTAGTGTCTGAAAAACTGTAAGCAATGGTTCTAAGCTCTGAATTTTCGAATGACACTATTTTGCCTATCTGTGGAAATGAATTAGAAAACGAAGAAACATTTTTTGTTTCATTGTACTACTTATGCTGACAACATAAAAGCTGCCCGACTCCGTTGATTCCGCCAAAATAATGCTAGCGTTGTTTAAGTTTTTTCTAATAACAATGAACGTGTTGTTAAAGCATGCTAAATACATAGCTGAAGCTATTATGTAAGACAAGAATATAATGAGCAAAATACCGTTTACATAAGGAATGAACCAAGGGCGGATGTTCTGGAATGGCGGGGGCTGGGAGGTGTGTGGGCTGGCGGAATAGGGGAAGGAGAGTGAAGGGTTAGTGTCAAGTGTGTGGATTATGGCGGTATGGACGGTGGGGTATAGTAAAGAGGTAGCAGGGTGGGGCGGAGGGAAAGGTGACGACGTGGTGTGTGTGTGTGTGTGTTGTGGTGTGTGTGTTGTGTGTGGGTGTGTGGGTGTTGTGTGTGTGTTGTGTGTGTGTGTGTGTGTGTGTACGTATACGCCATGAAGTTTTTTGCTTTTTTTGTATCGGTGAATGCATTTGCCCACGCCCCGTGGTCTTAAAGGCTTAACTGCTAAACGGAAAATAAAAAATGTGAAGTCAGTCTCTCTCTCTCTCTCTCCGTCTCTCTCTCTCTCTCTCTCCCCACTCTCTCAAGTTCTCTCTCTCTCTATCTCTCTCTCTCTCCCACCTCGCTTCCCCCTCTCTCCTCTCTCTCCTCTCTCTCACCTACGCTCTCGCTCTCTCTCCTCTCTCTCTCCTCTCTCTCTCACTCTGAGCAATTAGCATTCAGATTTGGAAGATAATGATAAATTATAGTTGTTTTATTCCTTCAAGAATGTTTTTCAAGCTGAAAAACATTAGTCCATTTGTACTAGAAAGATGGCACTGGAGGGTTAGTTTTTACAGATTCCAGGCTAAAGGTAAACGGTCACAAAAATTCCAAACAATGATTTCAAAGTGAAAAAAGATGTAAACACCGTGTGGGCCATAGTGTGGAAATGGACAGAGAAATTAGGGTCATCTACTTTTCAATGCACTGCTCATGACGTAAAACACAAGACGCGGTGATAGCGATAAAGTGACTTACAGGAAAACCTGATCAGTTGCCAGTACTAAATATTCATTCCAATACTAATGACAAGGTAACAAAATCAATGTAAGATTTTTAGCAGAAGCAGTGAAGAGCAAAAACAAAAATGGATTAATGGAACAAAGTCAGACAAATTCCAGGGTGATCCACCGTCTGCATACATGCGTGCGCGCCTCTGTGTGTGTGTAGTGTGTGTTGTGTGTGTGTGTGCGTGTGTTGTGCGTAGTGCGTGTGCGTGTGCGTGTGTGCGTGCGCGCGCGCGCGCGCGCGTGCGCGCGTGAGTGTGTGTGTGTGTTGTGTTGTGTGTGTGTGTGTGTGTTTAGGTAAGGTAATGTAAAAGTAGGTAAGGAAGGTAATGTTGCTTTTAACCCAGCCGACTGCCAAGGGACATTTATCAAAATCCACAGAGAACGTGCTATGGATCATAATGAGAAGACTGTCACTATGCCATCATTAACTCACGAATTATGTTCCGTCCACACACAATTTGACGACATAGCCCCAGCACAGAGAAGCTCCCCTAAGTATGGTGAGTGCCACAAGCAATCCCTGAAGAGAAGCAGCACATCTCCATTTTCTTTAACCGTACACATCAGGAACCAGCATTTCAAAGCATGGCACACCGATCTCTATTTGGAGCAATGCACTTAAAACAGTTACTGATCACAGCAGCGGTCAGGCCAGGCAAGAACATGAAGAGAATAGTAGAAGCAATCAAGAAGACAAGCAAATGAGGATTTGTCATGGAATTTCAAAAAGATTCCAAATTCACTTACAATGGGATGCTTAATGTCAGATACCGATCGGAGTTGTTTAAATGGTTCATATGGTCCTATCAAACAAGTCTTTTAAGAGGTGGTGGAATTGCTCATTGTTCTGTTACGAAGTCAAACTGAAGCCGGATGATACTAGATTAAGCTCTGTGTATCGTTATGACTTTAATTGGTGTCTTTGTGGATGCAAAGATTACCTACATTTCATTCGCTGTGACTCATGGCCATGACAACCTACCATGTGATTTAAATCAGTCAACACCAATAGACAGCACCGCGCTCACATGTATTGAAGCCATTTACCTGGTTTCTTGTCGCTTGATTTTGATATTCTCACCGACGTATGCAATGCATTTTAAGAACTGGTGTGCCAATATGCAATATGGAAAACAAGAAACTCAGAAGGAGACAGACAGACAGCCAGCCAAGACAGACAACAGACAGAGACAGAGACTTAATAGGCCCACTGAAAATGTTATGATTGATTATAGACATAAGAAAATAGAAAAGAACACATCGAAGTGCGGTGGAGACCCAGCAGAGTAACAGTCCTCACTGCCGATCGAACCAGTTTAGAAGCAATCTGCATCACCCTTTGAAGCCTGTGCAGTGTTCATACGGACAGACACGCACATCCTCCCGTTAAACGTCGAGGGACAAAATTGCTCCCTGTCAGACGCTACACTGTAATGGCACCGGATGAGCCATGCAGAACTCTGGGGAGTGTTTCCATGGTGTACAAGCCCATAATTCATGACCGCAGAGCCTACTAACGAAACCCACCACCGTCAGCAACATGCTTGTGTGCATCCCCATCCTAACTCGACGCTGTTCCACTACAGGTGAAGACAGTACAAACTCCGAACACGACCAGACATTACAATGATCTTAGTCCTTGTGAGGCGTTCAGTGGTCTATTTCTGTTGAAATCGCAATCCGTTGTGACATTTTGACCCTTGAGAAGGGTTACTGGGACACGAACACAACACTAAATTGAACTCTCAACTGTGCAACACCTGTGTGTTGTTGTTGTTTGTTGTTGTGTTGTTGTTGTTGTGTTGTTATTGCTGTTGATTTGTTGTTGTTGTTGTAGTGTTGTTATTGTGTTTGTTGTTGTTGCGTCGTCGTCGTCGTCGTAACACTGCTAAAAGACTCCAGGATTTATCGGAAGAGCCGAAGGCACTTGAACACTACTAGTGCAAATGCATTAGCTAGGATGAGAACATTAAGAGTGTGACCGTTTTGTTTACCCAGCTACGTGGGCAGCACACTCCGACTTCGAGTGATTTTGGTGGTGTTATATTGCTAGAGCTTGTCACGACTGAAGACAATCCCCGCATCACTATGTCTAAGCATAAAAACCAGTGTTGATATAGCTTTGGTGTTCTTGTCAATTGGTCTGACACGGCTAAGCCCAAGCGAACAGCTGTGTGTGAATCCGCAACGAGGTCCGGTATTAACAATCCAAACTCCCGTTGCTGTCCCCATTAAATGTCAGATTGGTCCAGTGATCACGGGTGTGTGGGAATGCCTTCAGTTTAAAAACAAAAATGTAGATAACAATCCCGCTCACCTTATAAGAAATTAGCTCACGACTGGAAGGAATGGATCAAGTAAAATGGTGTTCAGAGGACTATGTTCCTAAAGCTGTTGCTGAGTAACGACAACTGTGTGATGTTGGATGTGAGATCACAAAGTCATTATACTGCCATTGGCGGTAACTGAACCCATTTTGAGGATAATCCAGGGTCATGTATCTAGTTTTACGGCCTGATTCTAAAAACAATCATGTATCTAGTTTGCACAGCCTGATTCTTAAAAAACAATCAAATGAAATAAGCGAATACCTTACAGTGTTGAACTACATATAGACAATAGGAAACTCGTGACGATCTACAAAGTAGAAGATTGGTTCAATGTGGAGAATGTGTGTGTGTGTGTGTGTGTGGTGTGTGTGTGTGTGTGTGTGTGTGTGTGTGTGTGAGGTGTGTGTGTGTGTGTGTGTGTATTGGAGCAATTGGTTAGTTGACAAGAGAAAAATATTCATGATTTAATAGTTTTGTTAGTAGTACGACGTATTCATTTATTCATAAGCTGTCAGGTACCGTTTTCTTTTCACGTATTGAATTTGTGCCCACATAAGAATTCAAAGCTAGTGTTGGGGAGGAAATGAAATCTGTGCACCATAAAATCAACCAGAGAGAGAGAGAGAGAGAGAGAGAGAGAGAAGAGAGAGAGCGAGAGAGAGAGAGAGAGAGAGAGAGAGAGAGAGAGAGAGAGAGAGAGAGAGAGAGAGAAGGAGTAACGAACAAAATAGACAAAGAAAAACGAAAGGAAAAGAGACCAGAGAGACATAGCAATCGTGTAAACAAAGAAAATGACACTCTCATGTGCGCGCGTGTGTGTGTGCCTGGGTCGTGTGTGCTGTGTGTCCTGTATGAACATGTGCTTCCTGTATGGTTCAATTGCAATAACAATAAACAAACCCTCCCCCAAACACCCACCTCGGGAAAGCATAATTTTAAATGAAAAAAATCATGGTTACACGATAAGTAAAACTATAAGGAGAGCGGTCCGTATGGACCACTTTGTTTGTTCTTGGTCACTGTAATCATATTGGATAGGTGGTACGATGGAGGTCAATGATGTGTAGAAGACGAACGGTTAACCACGCAGAAAAATGTTTTAAACCAATGTAAAGATAAACACACCTGAACATATGTGACAAACGATTGCAATTGTGTAAAGATAAAACCAGTCAGTTGAATCACTCTAGAATAGGACAGGGGGGGAAACCGGATCCATCAGATGAAGTATCGCATAATAATAAAAAAAAACAGTTTGGCTTATAACCTCCTTGCACTTGGACAGCAAAACTAATACATGGTTCAACTCTGTTCTCCGCACATACATGTAACATTTTGGCTGAATTTTTTCGAAGTGAATTCAGATGCATTCTGTGCATTAGCGTTGTATATCCTCTAGGTATAGGAGTCAAGATTGTCTTGATGGGGCCAATAGACTTTTTTTCAGAATGGAGTAACACAGTTGTGGTAATAATAAATATCCTCAGTTCTTTAATACATTCTAAACATTTTACTGGACGCTTCGTTTATAAAGAAATACATTCACTTGAATCTAAGGGTAATTCAAAGTGGTATTGATCCTTCGACATTTCTGACTCCTTCTTGCAGTCTTGAATCGACCCTATCATTTGCTGAAATTCCACTCCACTTGAGAAGGATTTCCAGTCAAAATGTAACAGTAATGCTTTAGCACCAAAGATGTATGACAGATATATTTCTGTTTATCATCTCAACACGCTTTTGGGGGGAAGACTAAATTGCGCTAAGGGCAATTTAGAATCGATGCATACTAGAATTTTGACAAAGTAATGGGAAAACTCAAGACGTCGTGGTAGAGACAGCAAATGGCAACAAGCTCAGCACTGAACATTGAAAAATGTCTACCAAGATGGTACAACATTTCCACTAAAGCAGGTATTATAAATGCGCTCCAGGACTAGATTATCAAGCACTGAAACCATCTGTATAGATTTGCATATAGTCTTTTGTATGTATTTTCTAAATGAATATCGATGACATTTTTCAATGCATAATGTGGATCCTTTAGATACATTTTGCATAATTTGTATCAAAGTAGTTTTCGCTTGCTCGCATCTTGGAATAGGTAAAAAGGCCAGCTTTATTAGCATTTTTGTTTCGTTTGTATAGAATTTTTTTAGGAGTTTAGAGGCAACTGACTGGATTGATTTGTAGATTGTAAAGCTTCTGGCCCGTTTCACGAAATCTTTTTCTGAATTTAAGGATACTCATTTGCACAGAAGTTATCCTGTGAAAGACTCTTTAATATGAATGTTTAGAATACATGCCTTTTCGTAATGCATTCAGAGGCAATATTCCGATTTCACTGTATGTTCCCTATGTTAAATGTATGTGTGGGTACTCCAAGAGCAAGTTTGTAAGCCTTGCAAGTCAATACTCTGTAGTTTCTTTGATAGATATTGTGGTGCGCTGAAAAAGACTTCTGAGGCTAGATTAATCAGTGAACAGCACAACAGCAGTAGATAATAAAGTTAAAATATTGTGTCTTTGCCACACCGCTGTTTGTTAATAATTTCAAAAGCTTTTAACTTTTCCTTGCATTATTAAAGTATATTCAAATGTACATTTCAAAAAGTTTGGAGGTTAAATATACACCTAGGAATTTTACAGTTTTTTACATACTCTAAAGCAGCGCCATCTAAAGTAAATGAAAGGAGTTTCCCCAGGTCATATCCAGCATTGAAGAGCACAATATTTGTTTTTTCTACTGAAAGTACACCCCATTTTCATTCCAAACGCAAACAATTTTATCAGTTTCATTTTGGTATTTATTCTAATTTAGCCATCGTGACGTTTTTCGGTTCATAGTTTACCTTCATCCATATTCATAATCATCAGGAAAACTGGTGCTAAGACGTATCTTACATAGTCTTTTGGAAATCTCCATAAATAATTGAATAAAATTGGGGAGATTACTGATCCTTGCGGAAAGACCCATTTGTATCTTCTTGGATTTTGAATGTACATGTTCATTCTTGTTTTGAAATGGTCCTATTTTCTAAAGACGATTCTACAAAATTATACCATGTACCAACTATTCCAATAGTTTTTCAGTTATACAGAGTTGTTTATACATACTTGCTTTGTTGCTTTTTCTTATTTCAAAGAGGTTTGCAAGGAAACTCGTATTCTTTTTGTCGCGCGAATTGTTGTTTTGACATACGGGGTCAGTTTGACTAAGCATTCTATTGCTGATCTTACCACTTTGAACTCAAGCTTGATTAAAGGTATAATCTGATGCTTAATGCAAACAATACACTACTCTTTTAATATGATTCTTTCCATTAGTTTTTCAATGTGTGATGTTAAGCTATTGGACAGAACTATTAATCTTTGAGCGAGGCTTCCCCATGTTTATGAGTCCTGGAATGATAGCATACGTTTTCCATACTGAAGGTGTTTTGCCATCATTTCAACATTTTCAAAACAAAAACATGAAGTAAATGTTTAACATGTGGTGGCAGGTGCACAATATTTCAATGGAAAATGCCATCCAGAAAACCTACCGGTGTTTTCTGTTTACCTAGGTAAGAGAAATAATCCTTAACTTTCTTGAAGTTTGATGAGGGTGTTTAGAAGAGGGTTTATAAATAGGGTCAGGTTGCTATACATAGCGTTTTTCCTCTTGCTCTCTATGTAATATGCTTAGTGTTGATAAACTCTCCATACAACTGTTTTTTTAGGCAATAAAGAACAAATGCATCTTGCTTTTTCATAATTTGATGGAAATTTAAGATGTCAAGTTTAATGGGGTATTGAGGTAAACGAATTCTATCTTCATCGTTT
>CM031607.1:12775444-12795444 GCA_018398815.1 Conus ventricosus
AACGCACAACAGCAGTAGATAATAAAGTTAAAATATGTGTGTCTTGCCCCCACCGCTGTTTGTTAATAATTTTCAAAAAGCTTTAACTTTCCTTGCATTATTAAAGTATATTCAAAATGTACATTTCAAGAAAGTTTGGAGGTTAAATATACCCAGGAATTTTACAGTTTTACATACTCTAAAGCAGCGCCATCTAAAGTAAATGAAAGGAGTTTCCCCAGGTCATATCCAGCATTGAAGAGCACAATATTTGTTTTTTTCTATCTGAAAGTACAACCCCATTTTCATTTCAAACGCTAACAATTTTATTCAGTTCATTTTGGTATTTAATTCGTAATTTAGCCATCTTGACGTTTTTCGTTTCATAGTTTACCTTCATCCATATTCATATATCATCAGGAAACTGTGCTAAGACTGTATCTTTACATAGTCTTTTTGGGAAATCTGCCATTAAAATATTGAATAAAATTGGGGAGATTACTGATCCTTGCGGAAGACCCATTTGTAATCTCTTGATTTGAATGTACATGTTCTATTCTTGTTTGAATGGTCCTATTTTCTAAAGACGATTCTACAAAATTATACATGTTACCACTTATTCCAATAGTTTTCAGTTTATACAGAGTTGTTTATGACATACTTGCTTGTTGGCTTTTCTTATTTCAAAAGAGGTTGCAAGGATACTCGTATTCTTTTGTCGCGCGAATTGTTGTTTGACATACGTGGTCAGTTTGACTAAGCATTCTATTGCTGATCTACCACTTTGAAATCAAGCTGATTAAAGTATAATCTGATGCTAATGCAACAATAAACTACTCTTTTTAATATGTTCTTTCCATTAGTTTACAAGTGTGTGATGTTAAAGCTATTGGACGATAACTATTAATCTTTGAGCGAGGCTTCCCATGTTTATGAGCTGGAATGATAGCAGACTGTTTCCATACTGAAGGTGTTTTGCCATCATTTCAACATTTTTCAAAACAAACATGAAGTAAATGTGTACATGTGGTGGCAGGTAGCACAATATTTCATTGGAAATGCCATCCAGACCTACCGGTGTTTTCTTGTTACCTAGGTAAGAGAAATATTCCTTAACTTCTTGAAGTTTGATGAGGGTGTTTAGATAGTGGTTATAAATAGGGTCTAGTTTGCTATACATAGCGTTTTTCCTCTTGCTCTCTATGTAATATGCTTTGTGTTGATAAACTCTCCATACAACTGTTTTTTTAGCAAATAAAGAAACAAATGCTTCTGCTTTTTCATAATTTGATGGAAAATTTAAGATGTCAAGTTTAATGGGGTATTGAGGTAAACGAATTCTATTTCTTCATCGTTTTAATTTTCTCCATTGATTTTTTTGTTGTTTAATTCGTCTACCGTCTCTTGTAGCATGTCCATGTTGTCGTGTGTACTGTCCTGACTGTCCTGTCTCTGTTTCGTTTTGTGTGGTCGACGTTTCTTCATTTAAGCCAGGGCTGGCACCCGAGTCACAAACTGAAGATGATGACAACTGACGCTTACTCATGTCAGCCTCACAGAACACCACAACAATACTAAACACATAAAATATTTTGCCACACCACACATTTGTTGTAACGAACGCTTTGGCGACACAACTTCAAACGTAATCACAAATACCGTTCATCTTCTTCACTACTTTCTGATTTTCTTATTCTTTTTTCACCAAACGATTACATCTTATAGTAACAATTGACTATAAAATACATCCTTTGAGAACCTTTTCACACAATCACTGAAACCCGTTTGCCATTTGAAGAGTTTGCATGAAAATCACATTTGTCAAAGCCCGAGTATATAAATCCAGTTTGTCGTCGAATTCCTCGGAAACTCGAGAAAATGTGGAATTTTCAGTCAACACACCAGAAACCACCACAGCTGTACATTGTTGCAATTTCCGTTCATGTAATACATTACTATTTAATTTTTACACAACGCAGATGTGATAAAAAAGACCGGGTAAAAAAAGTGTTAGCAGAGCTCCACGAAACATGTCAGTATGCAATGTGTGCGATAGTCCCGTTTTTACATTTACTGTATGAAAGACTCTTTCTGATAAACAGTTTACTCACGATCATTGTTGTTGGTGCTTTTGTTGTTCCTCTTGTTGTTGCTGTTGTTGTTGTTTTGTTGTTGTTGTTGGTGGTGTGGTGGTGGTGGTGGTGGTGTTGGCTGTGGTGGTTGTGGGGTGAGTGTGTGTTGTGTGTTGTGTTTGTGTGTGTTGTGTGTGTATGTGTGTGTGTGTGTGTGTGTGTGTGTGTGTGTGGTGTGTGTGTGTGTGTGTGTGTGTGTGTGTGTGTGTGTGTGTGTGTGTGGTTTCTAAAATATATTGACAAAAAGGAATTGTAGACCTCGAAAGTGTTATCTGAACAGGGGCTAGCCTCGAAGATTCTACCACTAGCCTACATGTGTGTGTAAAGTATGGGACTGCTTTGAAAAATGGGTTCATGTCACTGCATCGCAATTGAGATTACATTTAGACGAGTGCATCATGATGTTCAAAACACAGTTTCATGGATTGGTCAGATGGAGGTCTATCGCGAGTGATGAATAGCGTCAGTGACAGTGAGCTGAATGAATGCACAGAGCAAAATCGAATGTGAAGAGATGGCTGCTGCACTGTAGCTATGCAACGACAAATGCCGGTCGGTTCTTCCTCTCCATTGAGATTTTACGTTTGTCTTCCAGACCTTGTGACCTCTTTCTTCAAAGATGTGTGCTCCCGTTTTTGATCGCAAGTCCCCAAGCACTGGCATGCTTTTCCCTTCTCAGTTTCAGAAATGCCATAGGCGCCTACTTTCAGACAATTTTGCAGCGTTGAGTGGTCGGCCAGTGACTCTTTTGCCAGATGCCAGCTTTAACAACACGACCAGCTCTGTACGTTGCGTGTTGCCCGTGCGGGCCACCTATCCAAACCACTGGAGCTGAACCTTCATTATGAAAGCCTCAATAACAAGAAAAATTCGCTGTGTGGAAAATTTTTGTGATTACACCTTGTCCATCCCCCTCCCCCCTCCCCCCCCCCCCTTCCTCTCCCACGTAATGCCAGTGACCTATGGGTCGATTTTGTGACAGTTTCTGTGAATAATTTTGTTCATGTTCACAACCCACATAGCAGTGACGTAATGACTAACGCCCTGTAGACCGCCACCTTGGCAATGTCTGCTAATGGTAGATGTTCTCTCTCTCTCTCTCTCTCCTCTCTCATCTCTCTCTCTCCTCTCTCTCTCTCTCTCTCTATCTCCTAATTCAAGTGTTACGAATAAATTTGTTTTTGTTAACCTTTGATTTGATACACACTAAGAACGAATGTGTACTATTTGTTTGCGGGAAAGGAAGAGGGAAATGCTGTTGTTCTGTTACCCCCTCCTCCATGTCAAAAGATCTCTTTGGTAATGACAAAAAATATCGAAGTGTCCCTCTCATAATGAAATAAGATCCCCCTGTCTTCTTTCCCCGCTCTGTCCTTAGCTTAATCTGGATTATGCAGTGTTTGTATGACTCAAAAATGGTAACACGGCAGGTTTTTTTTCCCGAATTATCCCAGTGAATGACATTTATGAGTTGCGTCTGTGGTTTTAAGTGACCGAACATATAGAATGAATCTGTTATTCCAAATAGCTGTCCTGCCTGCCTAAATCACGTAATAAGTCATATAGGCAGACGAGACAGCTTGCCTTCCTCGCAGCTCTTTCAACACTGTCTGGTCAGTTTGATAACGTGGTAAGAAGAAATCTGTGGGCCCGTGATCAGCTCAGTGTCTTTATTCCCAGCAGTCGAAACTGGGATGACATGGATCACACAGATATAACGAATCAGTCAGCCAGAACTGACATAAATCACACACTCATACAGACACACACCCACGCACGCACGCACGCACGCACACACGCACGCACGAACAAACGCACACACACACACACACACACACACACACACACACACACAACACACACACACACACACACACACATACACACACACACACACACACACACACACACATACACACACACACACACACACACACACACACACACACACACACACACACACACACACACACACACACACACTCGCTCAGTGCGCTGCACGCACGCACTGTCTGTCTTTCTCTGTCTCCCTGTCTCCCTCTTCTCACGTCTCTCTCTTTTTTCTCTCAAACACACACACATGCACTCACGTACACACGCACTCACGCACGCACTCACACACACACACACACACACACACACACACACACACACACACACACACACACACACACACACACACACACACACACACACACACACACACACACACACACACACACACACACACACTCATGGGTTAAATTCAATTCAGATTATCAGATCTTTTGTTGCTGGTTGTTATGTTAAACGAGGATTAAGCTGATAAGCAATGTTACTACGATGGAACACGCAAAACCACCGATAAGGCTGAACAACTGTGTGTGTGTGTGTGTGTGTGTGTGTGTGTGTGTGTGTGTGTGTGTGTGTGTGTGTGTGTGTGTGGTGTGAGAGAGAGAGAGAGAGAGAGAGAGAGAGAGAGAGAGGGGAGACAGACAGACAGACAGACAGAGACAGAGACAGACAGAGACAGAGAGAGACAGAGAGAGACAGAGAGAATCAAGCATAAAATGTCCTACGATGTTAAAACACTGGCTAGATAGTAAACCAGTTTACTTGAATGTATTTTAATTTTAAAAAAATGTGTCCATGAGAGAGAGGAGAGAGAGAGGTAGAGAGAGAGAGAGAGAGAGAGAGAGAGAAAAGAGAGAGAGAGAGAGAGAGAGAGAGAGAGAGAGAGAGAGAGAGAGAGAGAGAAAGAGAGAGCGCGCGAACGAACAAAAGAACGAACGAATGTTATTGCTTTAAGTTACAGCTCTTTTAGCAGTCAGTGCGATGAACTTTGACAAAACGCGAAAAATTTCTCATTGACGGGGAAACCCCCAGAAAAGCTTTCTTTTTCAAAAACTTAATGAAAAATTTGGGTTTGAACGACATTTTGTTTCTGATTGTGTGGACGACCATGAGTGGGGTCCCCCCGGTAGAATTGGACCGGCCGGGAAAAAGGTAAACCGCCGTAAGCACGTGCTTGCGTCTCTGTGTGTTGGTGTCGTGGCACGTACCCTTTCCGCGGGTGGGCTATTTTTAACACTTTTCTGATGACATTTCTTGTTTTCCCTGCTTGACAACCCAAACAGACAGTATCTTCCGAACTCGGTAGTGGGAAAAACTCAAAAAACGTTGTCTTTCCTTTCGAACGAACCCAAATCACGCCACTGACGGGTGAAGCCGTTTTTTCGGAATGCTAAGTTTCGTCTTTCTAAAAACCCGTCTTGAACTTGTGATCAGTCAAAGGGAAACATTCTTTCATCAACCTGGTCAAAGCCTCCCACTGTTCTGTCGTAAAAATGCAAAAGGCCTGTGTTGCGACAGGGGGCTGGATCTCCGTTTAAAAACGGCATCGACGGGCTGGAGAAAAAGGCAGAACACTGCCTTAACATTCGACTGTCATTTTTCTGTCAACATCTGTAGGCTTGATTTTCTTTTAACCTGTGTTGAGCAAATTTTTTTTCATTTCTGTGTCAAACGGGGAGTTGTTCCCTTACACAAGGTTTCCTTTTTGCACCAAAGGAACTATAAAAAGCTCATTCGGCTCCCCCGGTCTAAAACACTTTCGCCCGGGCGACCAGAATGGTTTTTTAGTTCTCTGGCAATAAGCTTTCATAACCAAAAAACGCCCCTAAAAACAAACATACGTGAGGTTTTTCCCGTTTTCAATACAAATTTTTAAAAAACTTTTCAGTTTCAGTTTTTGCTTAATTCTATGTTTTTCCTGATCATTTTAAACATCTTTTTCGCGCAAACTTTCTTCAAATGGCCTGTCTTTCATGTGAAATAAAAACAGTCTTTAACTGTTCTCAAAAGTTTTTTAAAAACTGAGAATATTTTTGACATAAAATCCACCCTTACCTAGCAGTCTTCCGCTGAAGGCCAGTTTTGACAAAGTTTTTTCTTTTTTTTAAACTAGTTTTTTCGCCGAACAGCATTTTTTAATAAATAGTGTCTGCGTTCCTTCAAACAGTTTTTTAAAAGTTTAAACACTACTTAGTTTATTGCTAGGTTTAACTAAATATATTTCATCTCTCCTTTTAAAAACCTTCTATCTGATATGCTTTTTTCCCTTTTAATTTTGGACAGAAAATCAATTGATCAAAATTATGCGATAAACGTTTGTAATAGGTCTAGGCAAATATTGTTTTTCCACCCCATCTCCAAAAATTAATGAACAATGGGGGTTTTTGTATAAAGTTTAACTGCTCCATATTTTTTATACTGAATTTAATCTAATCCAGTTTTTTTTTTCAGCTCTCGGGCAAAACTTTCATTAAAAAACCTGTAAGGTCTAAATTGTAAGATTAACCAATCAGTCTGTAAGTTTGTTTATATTTAGACTAATATTGATTTTTTTGCTTGTTGTTATGACCTAAACCTCACCATTGTAAAGAATGACACGTAATTTTAAGTTTTTAAACTCTAAGTTTTCCCGCTAATTAGAATTCCCTTTTTTAAAAGGACGTCACTGACCCACAGCCCCTTTCCTGGCTCATCTTTAAAGAAGAAATTTAAAATACCCTTGTGAACGTGTTTCCTAATTTTTTGGGGAAATGAAGGAAAATTTTGAGAGCTTCCTTTAAAACCCGTTTCCTTCTGGGGAGGAGTACTGTTTTTCCAAGGCGTTTTTTCAATCTCTTTTCGACTATTTCCTCTGGCAAAAAGACTACATGTAGAGGACCTGAGTTGAAGTTTTCTGAAATTTTTTGAGGGTTAAAAAAATGTAAAGGGTTTTGAATTCAAATTTTTTTTTCCCATTCAAAATAGGGTTCCAAGTGGCATTTGGGGCAGGTTTTCGAATATTTTTATTCTACTGGCCAAACATTTTTGCTTCTAGATTGCGCGTTGTTCTAGTTTGGGAAACTTTTGCTGTCGCCAACCTCTTTGCGTTTATAATCCCACTTTGTGTACTAAAAACCCTACAAAGGCCAATCTCACCGTTTTTGTTCAAGCCCGAAACACGGCGGTTTTTTAATTCAAAAGTTATACCCCTTACAGGCGTAATGTAAAACCCCGGGTTTTCTGGCCCAGCGAATTTTTTTTGTACGTTTATTATTTTTTTCCAAAAAACAAGTGCAGGTTATACATTTACGACTTTCCTGTTTTGTCTGTGATCTTTTTATTAAATGACCCAACCCTCCACAAACTAATTTTTTTAAACTGTAAATTAGGGAATTGTATTTCATAATCGCAATATCAGTTTTTCCCCTGACGGAAGAGCTTTTAAAAAGTTGGGGGCCCTTCCCATCAAAAAAGTTTTCATCAGTGCTCGTCATTAAAGAACATAGAGAAATGAATGTAATGCAAATCGAGGGACTTTCCCCCATAAGTTTTTTTGTCTGGTGTAACATAAACTTTTGAGTGCCCATTGTTAGCTTCAAAGCCAAATTTTGCTACTCTTTATCAAAAAAGTAATTTGTTCTTAGGTTTAAATGTTAATAGTTTTTAGATTTGCATGTTAATTTGAGAGTGAGTCAAAGTTTAAGTTCTTTTAGTGAGCAAAACCCGTAAAAACCATCAGGTTTTGTAACTGGCAAATTAAGTTTCTTTCCCCGTCATTTTTTCTAATTTATTTTTTCCCCCTTGGGGATTCCTTTATTAAACCATACGATTTGAAAAAATTTTTCGGGAGGCGACATTTTGGTTCCGCAATCGTTTTTAACAGCAGCTCAAAAAACGAAGGACGGTTTGAGTTGTTATTGTTACAAACTTTTTTAAAAACGAAATAAAAAATGAGGCTTTTTTAAATTATTTAAAGCAAAATATTCTGTGGGGCCGCACTACAATCTTAAAAATATAAAATGATACTCTTTTTCATTTCTGTGCCCCAAATGACACTTTCATAAAAAGGTGAGTACCCCATTAAAGCAGTATCCTTAACCCCCCCTATTAAAAAAGACTACACCCCCAAAATTTTGGTTTACCCATCCGATCGTTTTATCAAAACCCCATTTTTAACTTTGCTTGTTTGTGCATAAACTGGGTTTGGGGAGTGTTTTTTGCGATCACTTAAATCCCCCCCTGTCCTTTGGTGAGGTCGTGTACGTTTAATTTTTATTACACCTTCAGACGTTTTTTGACTGAACTGCAAGCCCCATTCCCAAATGAAAAACCTTTTAAATCCATTCAGCACCGAATAACAAAAGGCTTTGAAAGGATTTGTAACAAATTTAAAATTTTAAAATGTTAAGACAGACTTTAGAAAAAAAAGGGGGATCTTATCAGGTTTAGGCCCCCCTTTTTTGTGGGGCGTGACAGAAATTAACTATATAACCTCCTTTACACTTTTTTCCTTTCAGACGGTGTTCACTGGGGGCTTTGGCAAGAGCAAAAAAAAAAGCAGGGAAACATTTATTTTGGACACATCTGGGGGCCCTAACTAAAGGGGAAATAGTCGAAAAAAACGATTCTATTCGACTTACGTTTGGTGTTTGCTAGGTTCAAAAGCACAACGGATCGAGCATAACTGGCCCTTTACTGGCCTTGACGCACAAAAAAAAACTTAGAAAATTTGGGTGCTATTAATTTTCTTTGTTTTAAACTTCGAGAAAAATTTGGTACCAAGTTGTTTTACAAGCGCAAGAAAAAAAGAGACTTTGCTTTTTGGACGGTTTTATACTGCCCCTTCGACCTCAGACCCCAGTAGGTACAAAATAAACAAAAAACAAAAATCCTTGGGGACCCAATGAACAAAGGGTTTGGGGAAAAACGACATAAATTCAGCCAGAAATAAAAAAAAAATAAAAAAACACTATGAACCCCCAAGTTTTAAGATCCAACCCCCGAGGTCCAAAGCCCAAAGCCCTTTTAAGACGGGCTTTGTTCGCGTGACCAAAATATGAAAAGACAGCGTTTTTGGTTGGATTAATGGCTAGGTTTACTCGTCTTTATTTACTAAATATTAACCCCATATTAAGAGAACTAATGCCCAAAGGCTCAGCCAAAAGCCAACTACTTTGTTCCGTAACAAAAGCCAGTACGATTTCCCTAATATACCAGGTAAAGATCTATAGCTTTCCCGCAATTTTTTTTTAAAAAACTCGCAAATGTTCAAGCTGTTTCTTTCCCCTGATTTCAGGTGGAGGAGAGGCGATGGGGGCACTAAAACTTTGCCCTCCACCGCCGGCCGTAAAAGCCACCCCAGTGTACTTTTTGGGGAAATTTTCCAAGGGTTTTAACGCTTGAAATGTGCCCCTTTGCTCTTAAAATGTTCGGTTTCGTTCTGCTAGTGTTGTGTTTCAAAAAAAATTTTTCGGATTTTCCTTATTTATTACTTGGTTCGTTTTGGGTCTCGGTTAGTAGCCCATCGCTTCATTTTTTGGGATTTTTTTGGTTCAAGATCTTTTAGTCTTTGTTTTATTCTTTTTTTTAATATAGGCCCCTAAGTTGGGTCGTCCCCCTCAACATTTTTTCTTTTTTTCTTTTTTAGCTCCCAGTTCAGTTGTTTTGCTGAATTGTTTTTTTTTCGCCTCTGATGGTTCTTAAACCGTCAAGGGCTATAATTTCTCTCGGGTAGCCTTGGTTCGTGTAGTTTTTTTAATCCTGTTTCTTTTCTTCAGGGATTTCTGCTCCTACTGTATTTTTACTTCGCCGCGTTTGACTTAAACTCAAAGGGGTTTTGTATTTGGTTTACTTTTGGAAGTTTTTGTAGCGTGTTTTTTGGCTTTTTAGAAATTTTACCCCTTATCTAATTTTGGTTTAGCAATGCCAAGGGTTTTTGTACGCTCACAGGGATTCTTTGTCTAATTGTCCCATGGTAAAACTTTAATGGGTCTTGTTTAGTTGAAAGCTGAACCTTGTCCCGGGCCCGGTTTTCACTAAAAATCCATACATCTCGGCAAAATCTTAGGGTCTAAAAACCGGGGTTCAATCCCAAAATTTGGTACAATGATCTAACATGGCTTTCTGTAAAATTCACGTGCAATGAGGGCGTTTGAGCGTGCTGTTTTAAAAGGAGTCTTTCAATCTTTTTTTCGGATTAAAATCTACTCTTCTTCACCCCCACCCTGCCATGTTTTTAAAAAATTAACTTTTTTTTTTTGTTCAAAAAATGTCCAAGTATATGGTTCTTTTTGCCGGATAGAAGCTGCAAAACCCCTATGGCGTGGGGGAAAATAAAAGAATATTATTTTTCCAAAAATCCTTTACTTTTGTGCAGATCAAATTCTCCTGTTAAATTTCCAAGCCTAGGAGCAATGACTATTGTCCCGGGCTTTTACGCGACTTACTTTCAAAATAGAACTCGAATAACAGCACAACCAGGACGTTGTGCAGAATTTGGGCGGGCTTTTTTTTAAAACCCGTTCAGTGCCTCACAAAAGTACAAACAAAGGGTTCCCCCGGTGCCGGGGAAAATTTTATTGGGGTCAAAATTAACAAAAAAAATTCTAGTCAGAAACACAAAAGATAGAAAAATTAAATTATATCATTTTTGAAGGAAAAAATTTAATGAAGATTTTGAATCTGGGGTTCTTTTGTTTTAATTTTGATAAAAAAAGTATTTAGGGGTTGTAGATTTGGATAGATTTTTTGCCCGATCAAAAACATATGTATTTTACCACATCCAAAAAAGAAAACACAGCAAAAAGTTGAAAATAAAGTTTGTATTGTCCCTACACCTTAAATGAAAGTAAAAAAGTTTGGAAGTCTATCAAAACGCTCACACTCGATGCAGACTGACCAGTCCCCCGCCAGCCCCCCCCCCCCCCCCCACCCCCCCTTTCCCCAACTTCAACCCCCCTTTCATCCTCTCTTCCCTTCCTTTTTTGCTGCACCCTTCACCCGCGGCAGGCCCCGATCCCCCTCGCACTGATTTCACATCATGGACACCAGCACGCAGTCAGAGTAACCCCCTTGGTGCCGTTCGACTGCGCTGTCCTGAAAGCACACTGAGGTCACAGAGCCCCATCAAAAACTGACGAATATGGGCGGCAAAAACCACCCCTATCACAATTTACCTTCTGCTCGAGTTGTCGTTGAATAAAAGATTATGTGTTTGTCAAAAAAACTCACAGAGCCTGCCGTGTGTAAATACGTTGACTTTTGGGCGCTGGTCGCTTCGACAACGAAGGTTGCGGCCCCCATCTTTGAAGCGAACACGAAGTCTGGCTGGTTACCCGTCATGATAAGAATAAATGGGCTTTCCCCCCCACGGTGGTCATTTTTTATTATTTTTAAAACACAGACATAAAGGGGTTTCTACGCAAACTCTATTTGAGGCCGTTATGAAATAGTAACGAAAGAAAAAACAAGAAAAATGCATGACGTCGGGGGCTGCCCCTAGGCACTAGAAAACCTTTTATTTTTTGCGTCAGCTGACTGACTAAAGGCGCTCAACGGGGGTTAGAAATTTCATAAAACTTTTTGGGGGGAAAGAAAAATTTTTTTACACAATGCAGACATATTTTTAACCAATTTGATCTATGGCTAACCGAGAATGAAAGGGCTGTCTTCGTTTTAAGGAATAGATAATAAGAAGACTAAAACACAGAATGGCGCCTCAGGCTAAAGGGCAAAAAAGCATGCGCTTAAGTTATCGTATGGAAATCGCTTTTCATCCCCTTTGGGTTTTGAGTTGTTAAGTGCGCTGCGCCTACTACAAGGGGGCATTTAAAAAACAGTTGTCAATGAACTAACTTTTAATGAATACAAACGTGTTATCAGATCCAACAGACACCAAAGAAAGTACAGCATTTCTGACATCGGTTGAGTTTGCTTGTTGGGCTTAATTTGCAGGGTTGATTTAAAAACGTGTAAGTCACTATCATATATTACGAAAGAGTGTCACCCTTTACACATCCCAAAAGCGGGGGAGACACAATATGGGAATTTTTGTTTTTGGTCTCCCAAAATCAAAAAAAAGGGATTTTTTCTGTGCGAAGATGAAGAACCATTTAAAAGACAAACGAAAAATTTTTTTAATCCTAAAAAAAACGAAAGTGAATGCACAATTGATGGTAGCCTAACCAAACTACGCTAGGGGGGTTAGGCCCTTTTCAGCATTTTGATGAGATAAAAAATTGTTTGGAGGTGGGAGGGATAGAAAATCCAAAAGCAACCCTTTTTCTAAAGATCTTCATTTTACAGTGTAAACTTTATGATTATTTAACAACAAAAAAAGGTTTTGGGTTGCCCCAAAGGGCAACAAAGGGTAATAGTTGCATGGGGAAATGGAGAAAGGTTAAAAAAGTAAAAACATTCAAATTGACAAAAAAAAAAGATGACATAAACCGCTTAAGTACTTTGTTTTACAATGATTTGCAGCTGAATATTCAAAAAACGATTCGATTATGTAGAAGGCAAATTATTTTTTATTTTTAAAAAAAATGTCTGTTCGAATTATCCAAAAATACCCAAAGAAGAGATAGAGGCAACTCGCTGCTATGAAGGCAAAATTGACCCCCGGGCCGCTCTGCTGTGAAGTAAAAACCTTTAGATTAACCAACATTACACAAATGCAAAAAAAACTAGACAGGACCTTTCAAAAAAACGCAAAACCAAAAAGAAAGGGTTTTTGCGCCTTTAAGGTTCATATGTTATACTGGAGCATCGACTTAAGCGCCGCATCAAGGAAAGTGTGGCTCTTAGCAACGGGCAAGGCGCACGGCGCTTTGCCCTAGGGGGTTGTCTTTACTTCGGCCCGTGTTCTTGCTGTAGGTGCGCTGGGAAAAAAAAAAAACTAAACCCAAAAGCACACAGCCATGGTTTAACTAATAAACTAAAATTAGTTCCCTTTAAACTGAAATTTTAAAAAAAAGCACTAGCTACTCAAAAATCAGGATGAAGAATTTAGCATCTACGGCCGATTTTGGGGACTTAAAAAAACAAAAGTTTGATCTTCAAAAAAAGGGGGGAGGGCAATTTTTTCAACAGCCAACACCCAACAGATAAAAAGGAAAGCTTAAAAAAAAAAACGAAAAATTAAAATCTGCTCTAAAAGCTCAATAACAACCCCAAAGGGTGTTTTACTTTGTTTATGAGTCCAAGCACAAAAAGACCGTTTTATATGATTAATTTTTTTTTTTATTTAAAAAATATTTGAGTTAGAAAAGAAAATCAGCTGGTAAGATTTATGAAGGTCCCGTGAATTTTTTGAAGCAAGCGTAAGGGAAAAGATTTATCAAGGACTGAATGATTTGATTTGAAGCATTTAAACCGCAAACACAGGCAAGTGTTGCCATGTATTTCTCAATTCTGGGGAAACAACAATAACCCCGGGTTAAAGTAAGTTAGCTGTTTTAATCGACTTGTAACTAAATGAAAAAATCTAGAAGCGGGGTTCAACTAAACAACAGACATTTTTTCAAATGAATTAACACCCGGTTGGGGGGACCAACTGCTTTTCACGTTTGATGTGGGGCCCCGGAAGAAGCCAAAAGAGAGGCTCTGGGTTTGGCGGGGGGCGAAGTCTTTGAGATCAGTTAAACAGGGTAAATATGAGCCATTGTAGGGGATCTTACATTCCACACCCCCGCATTGGTAGCAAAAAAAAGCGTTTAAACATAAGAATTCAGCAACAAATGTTTTATGTGGTGTGTTCTCGCAAGGCTGCATACGTCCGCAAAAAAGGAGAGAGGTAAAACTATGAACCCCCTCAATGATCTTAACTTAGTAGAAAAAACCCTTTTCCCGTTGCGGGGATTCCATTGATCAGTTTGAAGAACAAAAAAACCAATAATGTTAATTCTACACATGGGGTGAGGAAACAAATCTACAACCGCAAAGTTCCAAGAACAGTCCAACGATTGGTGAGCCAACAAAAATATGTTGACTTTCTACTGAGTTTTCACCAGCAGGGTACCCCATTACACATTGATACGAACAATGAGGCAAGCAGCATACTTCAAAACAAAGACGCAAACAAAATTTTGTAGAAAATGTTAAACAAGAACCTTGCTCAAACCGCAAGCGAAAAAAAAACATTGTATCGGCCCCCTTGACTGTAATACGAACTTTACGCCCCCACCCGGATTAATTAGTTTTATGAAGGGGGAAAAGGCGCAAAATTCTCCCATATTTGTTTACGCGACTTCAATCACTCATTGTTTCTTATGAGGGACCAACCCCACAAAACGCCCAAAACAGACTTTGTGATAATCACCAATTTGTTCATTTTTCCTTTATTATTGTCAGGTCGATGGCGCTCATTCAACGCCAAATTATAAGAGGACCAAAAACGGCTAGAAGATTTTTTCAGCGCTGCAGCAAGTCGTAATGATTGTTTTAAAAAACTAAAAATTATCTGAATCAGATGACGCCGAAGACCAACAAACATTTGACCACCCCACTTGTTGGATTTTTGGTTTTGGCCCCATCAAACCCAAATCCGACATAAAGGGCCTATCATTAGTGGGAAGTTAGGGAGCGCACCAGAAAAACAATCTTCAACTAAATTTGATCCAAAGCATGGAAGTGCCCTCTTCTTTCATAACTTGCGAGGTTTCCTTCATCTTAAATGCAAGCATAACCAACGCCTTTAGGATAAAAAGCATTGCACAGTCATCGGAAAAGTACTGGTTTTACTTTAAAATAACAGTCTTTTACGGGGTCTATGCAAACATGATGGGGTTTATTAGAGTCACTGGCTTTGTCCTTAAAGTCCTGCCCAAAAACAGAAGAAAATTTTTCCCCCCCTCTCGTTAGAAAGGGGTTTACCCCATGGTACTGAACATGGGAAAGGTTTTACGAAAAACATTCCTCCTAAAGGGCGTTCTTTTCTAGTTTTGGGGAAAGGCATCAGCGATTTGATTCCAGCATGCTCAAAAAGCATGGCAAAAAGGTTTGTTTAAAACATGGGAGACTATAAGATTCATATTTAATGGCCCTACATGTTTGTTGGCGGACGCTTTGAAAATTATAGAAAAGACCTGCATGAAACATTATAGCCCGGGTCCGCGCGTTACTTTTTTGCGCCCGGAATGGGTGGTGCTTTTTTAAAGTTTTTTTGGGTACAGATTGATTTTTGTCAATTTACCAATGATCAGATGATTGAAAACGGATTGCCGGGGGAATTATTTTGGGGTCGCATCATTACTGTAAAACAAAAAACAATATTGGACCTATGACCCAAATAAAAGGCTAACTATCTCTGATTAGATGCAAAAACCGTAGGATGGCAATGGCGCAATCGCTTCCATTACGTAACTTTAAAATGCACAAACAACGACCAAAAAAAATTTAAAGGGCTTAAAAGGGTTGAAAAGTTTCGCTTTATCACAGCTGGTTTCATTTCTAGAAGTTGATTAGAAAATCCTCTGAAAATCCATCCCCATAAAGACTATTTAGCAGCAAAAGCCTAAAGAGGCAAAAAAAGAGCCGCCTAAACTTGGCCTTCTTCGAGCATAAAAAATTATGTCTGTCATTACGACTTCTACAATTTTATTTAAGGGATGGTTAAAGTTGCATGTTCCGTATAAAACTTTTTATCAAGAACATTTTAGAAAACCCTGCATCATAAAGAACATGATCTCGAATAAATCCGCAGATGCCAGAAAAAAAATTTTTCAAGGATGAACAACAGCTGTTTTGGAAAGACTATGGAGAATCCGCACAAGCGCAAAGATGTCAGATTAGTCACCAAAGAGAATGAAGCAATTAAGCTGACTTCAAAACCAAATTATCAGGACTTTAGAAGATTTCATGATCAGCTTTTTGGCATAATGATGAAAAAAAAGAAAGTCAAATTGGACAAAACCTGTATTTATTGTGTTTACCGTTTAGAATTATCAAAGCTTTTAATGTTAGAGTTTCTTTATGACTACTTAAACCCCTGTATCCAGAGTCCAGAGTACTTTACACAGATACAGATAGTTTTTGTTATAGATATCCCTACTGAAGACATCTATAAAGACATGGAATTAGAAGTGGCTAAAGGGCATGCGGGATGGTATGACACATCTGATTACCCTAAAGATTCGCCTTTGCATTCAATTACTAACAAGAAGGTTTTAGGAAAGATGAAAGATGATTATCTGGAAAGGTGATTAAGGAGTTTAATGTTTAAGGTCGAAAATGTACAGTATTTCAAGCCAGGTGAAAACCATTAAGAAAGCAAAAGGAATATCCCGCAGTGTTGTGCAGTCAAACATATCACATGGCAACTACAAAGAAGCACTGTTTGACAATAAGACTTTTCATCATGACAACGTAAAACTACGATCTAATCTACATGAGATCAACACAACTGTTGTAACAAAGAAGTCATTAGATAGAACAAACACAAACGTGTGTTTGTTAATCCAGAGTTTTCATATGCAATTGGTCACTGTAGAACAGTAAATTAATTAAAGCGGAACTGTGTCTGGCGGGATTATCTGCAGTTCTTCTTTCACAAAAGATCTTTGAGGAGCCGGTTGTTTCGTTGTGTCAGTTTCTCGTAAATAATACACGGGCGGATTCATTTTTACAATTCTTTTTATTTCATATGGATCAACACTCCAAACTGGATCTGTTGCCCTGATGCGAGTGTCCCCTTCTGCTTCCCCCGGTAATAAAGGTACCTTACTTTCAAACCAAACGGCAATAGTTTGCTGGATGAAAACTCTCCTTCAGCAACATTTATTGTTTTTCTTTTGATTGCTTGTACTGGTTTTAACCCTTTAAATTCTTCATTATTCATTTCGCGCAAAACTGAGGGCAGTCTTCTAACCCATTCTGTGTTGCGAGAATTGTCAATCAGCTCTCTGTGATACTGGTAGGAGAAAAGTCTTTCAGATAACTGTTTGTTAAAGTTTTCAACCAAAGCCTGTGATCTGTGAACTCCTGGGATGCCTCTTTTAATGGTAACTCTATGTTTCAACAATAATTGATTCACTCGGCCTTTAAATTCTTTTCCATCATCGACTTGAATCATGCGAGGATAAGTTAGCAGGCCTCGTTGGTATATCAGTTGTATGGCAAACAGCAACAGCAGAAGCACTCTTTTGTGTTAATGGTTCTGCATCTTTGTATCTTGAAGCTATGTCAATGACTGTGAGTGCGTACTTAAATCTTTTTCGTCTAATCGTATCGTGGGGTAAATATAGAAGATCCATTTGATGGGTGTCGTTCGGTATTGTATTCACAAAGTGTGGTCTCTGTATTCGTCTAGGCGCAGGTAAATAAATTTGCCAAATAGCTTGTTTAGATAACCATTCCTTTGCTGTTTGTTCGCTAACTCCCGCTGCTTGGCTTAGCTTTTTTATTGCCGTGATTCCCTTCCAATATCCTTTTGGCGAATAATAGATTTTGTTCATTTTCATTCAGCCAATATTATGCGCAACAAAATACACGACGGTCATCCCAAAGACAATAAACCCGATTTCTTGCATCTTTTGTTTTTCTGATGGCTGATAAAAGTCACTGAATTTTGGTGGGGCAATGTCTCGATTGGTTTGCCTGTTACAAGATAATATTATTTTTATTGCTTGATGAACACCTTTAAATGTGTAAGCTGCATGTCCCTGTTTTTTCAGGGTATCGTTAAATAAAATCTAACTGCTCAATTCTCTGCTTTTCATAGTGATCCTGTTCAGCTGCTAGTTGCTCCATAGCTTTGTTATGTCTTTTTCTCTCGCCGTCATCCCGCAGTTTACTAAATGCGTAATTACTTCCGCTAAAAGCAAGCGCATTAAACCACAGCGCCGCCTATCATCATTACGAGTGAAGCCATTTTCATAAATGTATTTTTTTAATTTTACATATTGATACTGTCAGGAATTATTTTTTGCTTAACTAGAAAATCTTTCGTAGCAAACGAAGCTGCTATAACAGCAATCAGCTTTGCTAAATCCCCAAAGGCTAGTTTGCTAAGATCTGCCGGTTTATATTTTTAACAGGCTTTTACCAAGCATTGTGTATCCTACACTTAGGCCTCCAATAACAGCAGAATGGTATACAAGGTTGGTAACAGTTTTTTCGGTGCTCATTTTTAAAAATAAAATAATTATAATTAATAAAAAACATGAACAGCGATGATCTACTACAGCTACAGGGCAGCCTAAACCTTCCTGAACTTACAAATGAACAAGTTGATAACCAAGCTGTTATGCCCCAAAAGGAGAAGTTGTATTCTTTGGCAGCATGTGGAAAAACAAAACAGTTCCTCGGAAATGAATTCAGCATTGAACAGATTCAACCAGATGTCGCTGCAAGACATTATAAAGTATCATAACAGGTATGAAGCGCAGCTGGGGTCTAGAATGGTAAAAAGTGTTGGGCAAACGGTTCTTAGTTTGTACACTAAACTAGTTAGTAGATTTGCTCCCATTGATTCTGAACAAGATTTTATGTATGATTTAACGCAGGATCCAGTTTTAACAAAGTCATTAGAGTCTCTAGATGTGATCTGTATTACAGATTTGGAACATTGTTATCGCCGTTAATCATGGGATTAATAACTTTTAATCATATAGATTTTATTTCCTTCAAAATGGCCGAGCCAGAAAATCAGCAGAATCAGAAAACATTGAATCAGGTGAAAGTGGTCACTAAAACACCTCATCCTGGACGCATTGCGCCAGGAAAAAAAATTAGCTGAGTGGAACAAACAAAAAACATTACAGTTACAATCACAAAATATAACTCATCATGAAAACATAACACCGCCAACGCCAGAACAAGTTGATTCAATGCCAGCTATAAAAACTCCATATGATTCAAGACTACAGCGCCAAAGTCTTCATGGAATATTGAACTTAAAACTGTTGTCATTTTTGGCGCCCTTGCTGCTGTTGGGGGCGGTTATTATACAGTTATAAATATATATAAACAATGGCAACAAGAACCAAAGCAGACAAAAGAACCTGAACCACTAAATACAGAAGACAACAGCACGCCAGAACCGCCAACAACAAAAGATCATTTTGATCCATTTAAGATGGAATAATATTTTAAGAACTTAATTTTAAATTTTTTTGATAAAAATAGATCATGGCGGATTATTATTTGTTTAAAATGATGGAGTCAATAAATAAAGACATGGAGTCTATAAAAGACATTTCCATAGACCAGAATTGTAATCAATGCGGTTGCTTACGATGTAAGTACTTCATTAAGATCTATGCAAACCAATCTCGCGCCAAAGACGCTGAGCAAGACATCCTTAACGATGGCGCGTTTTTGAGGCGTGTGTGTACTATATTAGACATTTACTATTTAAGATAAAAACATAGATTGTCTTGTTTTTTTTGATAATTATAAGATAACTTAAATAAGAACTTGGTTGTACTTAGAGGATGACTTAGTTATGATCTTAGGCTGACTTGGGTAAGAACTTGAGGATGACTTGAGGACGACTTCAGTTAAGAACTTAGAAGTGACTTGAGGATGACTTGAGGACGACTTCAGTTAAGAACTTAAAAGTGACTTGAGGATAACTTGAGGACGACTTGAGTAAGAATTTGAGGATGACTTAGAAGTGACTTGGGGTAACTTCAGTTAAGAACTTAGAAGTGACTTGAGTGTGTGCATGCGTGGGGTGGGGGGCAAGCAGGGTAGGGTGGGAGTTGGAGGTGGGCGTGCACCTTTGATTATTTATAAGAAACAAATGTCCAGAATATGATATAGTTATTATCAGTAAAACAACAACAATGACAGCAGCGACAACAACAACAATAACAGCATATATACAAGCACAATTGCACGCACACACACACACACACACACAAGATAGGGAGGTGCTTGCATGGAGAATGGGAAAGGGTTTTATGGTTGGCGCTTAAGCGCCGTAAATTCAAGACGGCTGTCGGTCTCTCTGTCAACTGAAGATTATTCAAAGCAGCCACCAAGTGCATTTATCAAAAGCTTGATTCAATAAACAAGACAGTTGAATAAAGTACACTCTGTGGCCACCAGAGAACAGGAAAACACCCGAAGGCAGCC
>CM031607.1:12800097-12821554 GCA_018398815.1 Conus ventricosus
GAGACACAGCCTTTGGAGCCTGTCAGATGTGTTTATACGTCAGACATGCACAGTCATTCCGTTAAGACGTCGAGGGACAGAATTGCTCTTCCCTGACAGACGCCACTGTGTAATGGCCACAGGATGAGACACGCCAGAACCTCCAGGGAGTGTTTCCATGGGTGTACCAGCCCATATTTCATGACCGCAGAACCTACCAACGAAACCCACCACCGTCAAGCAACTGCTGTGTGCATCCCGCATCTTAACTCGATGCTGTTCCGCTGACAGTTGAAGACAGTACAACTCCAGACACGACCAGACATTACAAATGATCTTGGTCCTTGTGAGGCGTCAGTGGTCTATTTCTGTTTGAAATCACAATCCGTTGTGACCATTTTGACCCTTGAGAAGGGTTACTGGGACACACCACTAATTGGGAATTATCAACTTTTGCACAGCTGTGTGTTTTTGTTGCTGTTGTTGTTGTTGTTGTTGTTGTCGTCGTCGTCCTCGTCATCGTCGTCGTACTCCTGACTAAAAGACTCCAAGGATCATCCAAAAAGTCGAAGCACCTGAACACTATAGTGAAAATGCATCAGCTAGGGATGAGAACATTACGTGTGTGACCGTATTACCCGAGAGAACAGTAATATGCCAATCCTAACTCACTTCGCCCTCAAACCAGTTTTCGGGCGAAGTGACCTAGGATTGGCATATTACTGTTCTCTGACAAGTAAGACTTCAATAACCAAAAATAACGATTATCTACAAACATACATACTGTGTAGGATTATCCGTTTTCAATACTAATTTACTAAACTTTTCAGATTTTAATAACATCATTTTCACGCATACAGTCTATAACTGTTCTCTAAAGTATGTTTTGAATGAAAGTGTAAAGAAATTCTCATGGTAGTCAACATAAGCTGTATTTTCACAGCGACCAAACATTTTTCATGGTAGTCATCGGGTGCTGTGATTTCTAGCTACCCCCGTGGAGGTGTCTTCTTGTTTACGGGTAATATGAGAAAGGTAAATGACGGGGGGCAACATCCTCTAATTGCTGGTGCTGGCGGTAAGAACTTGTACACAGGCATGGAAATACGGAGCTAGGCTGACATATGATTACTTAATTTGTGCTGTGGGGCTTTACGACTTGGTAGGGTGCAATAAGGATTTCCGCCTGAGGCAAAACAAATCTAGACATGTTTCTTACATTCACCAACCATAAGCCCAAGATTTAATCACGTGATAGTAAAAGACGTCACATCCGCCCCCAGCACTGTTGTTGACGTTGACAACCGACCAAAGCTGTCTTGTCATTCTTCTTGGGGGTGTTGTGGCGCTAAGACGCGTGTAATTTTCAGTGAGAAAAGTGGTTGACTTTAGTTAGCATTTTGATCATGACAGAACAAAGAGAGTGGAGTATTCCTCAGTTGACAATACTTCAAGAACATCTTGAGTACCATTCTCAATTTCTTCATGTTTTGGATGAACTTAAAACAGCAGGCCCATCTACAAGTGAGAAACTACCTAAACTTCCTTCACAACCCAAACGAAAACTCACCGCCTTGTATGGAGGAAAAACAAATAAATCCAAAACAACAAGGAATCCAAATGAACTACACAAGTATTTACAGTCCAAAATTGTTGATGTGCAGAAGAAGGTTAGAAAAGAAGTGTTCTTTTTCAATCTGGAAGAAATTACATCATCGCAAAGTGCTGTTCAAAAGCTGATTGATGGATATAGACAACTAGCAAGACAAGAAGCAACCACAATGGCTTTTAACCTGCAATACGGGGGACTTTTAGAAGTTGTGTTTAAGTTTTTTGCGGCGGAAGAAAGGAAAGGGACTCACAATAATACGTGGGATGAATGGCTGAAGGAAAATGTTGGTATTAGCCCTTCATATGCACGGAGACTGAGAGAGATAGCTCGTTTGTTGCATCCATACATATCCAAATTCAGCACAGTTGGGCTGTCTTTCAATGAAATCTTCCGCCTTAAAAAGGAGCTCCATGCAATGTTTGAGAGCAGCGAGGAGATTCGGAACTACTGGGCCGAGAAAATACCCACATCAATGGTTCTCGACTGTGCACAGCAATCATCGCAAGAGTAGAATTAGCGAAACCTGAAACTCCTGCCTGTGTATAGGAGTAGCTGAGCTAGAGCATTGCTTGTAACACTGAAGTAGGTCACGCAACTGCCTGTAGCGCTCAAATAGGTCAACTAGTATTGGAACACTGCTGATTCACTGACATTCACTGCTGTCTTCACTGCTTCAACGCCTGGCTTCAACTTTTTTGGCTGCCTTTTCAGGCGGCCACAGAGTGCACTTTATTCAACTGTCTTGTTTATTAAATCAAGCTTTTGATAAATGCACTTGGTGGCCGCTTTGAATAATCTTCAGTTGACAGAGAGGCCATCTTGAATTTACAGCGCTCAAGCGCAAACCATAAAACCCTTTCACATTTTCCCATGCAAGCACTTCCCTATTTTTTAAATATTTGTGCGTGTGTGCGTGCGATCGTGCTTGTATATATGCTGTTATTGTTGTTGTTGTCGCTGCTGTCATTGTTGTTGTTTTGTTGTTTTACTGATAATAACTATATTATATTCTGAACATTCGTTTCTTATAAATAATCAAAGGTGCGCGCGCACACACACGCATGCACACCCCACCCCACCTCACCCGCCCCCACCCCACGCATGCACACACTCAAGTCACCCCAAGTCACTTCTAAGTTCTTACTCAAGTTGTTCTCAAGTCATCCTCAAGTTCTTACTCAAGTTCTTACTCAAGTCACTTCTAAGTTCTTACTCAAATCATCTCAAGTCACCCCAAGTCACTTCTAAGTTCTTACTCTAGTCACCTCAGGAACTTAATCAAGACACCTCAAGTTCTTAACTTAAATCGCCTCAAGATCGTAATTAAGTCATCCTCTAAGTACAACCAAGTTCTTATTCAAGTTATCTTATAATTATCAAAAAAAAAAATCTATGTTTTTATCTTAAATAGTAGATGTCTAATATAGTACACACACGCCTCAAAAAACGCGTCATCATCGAGGATGTCTTGCTCAACGCCTTTGGCGCGAGATTGGTCAGCATAGATCTTAATGAAGTTCTTACATTGTAAGCAACCGCATTGATTACAATTCTGGTCTATGGAAATGTCTTTTATAGACTCCATGTCTTTATTTATTGACTTCATCATTTTAAACAAATAATAATCCGACATGATCTATTTTTATTAAAGAAACAAATTCATTTATGATAAATCAAAAACCAATCCAGTATGGTAGGATTGCAGTATCAATAAATATTAATGCATTACAAATGGATCAAAATCATCTTTTGTTGTTGGTGGTTCTGGCATACTTTTGTGTTCAACTTCTGTATTTAGTGGTGGAGATTGTTCGAACTGCTTTGGTTTTAGCTGTCTTTGTTTATATATTTTATAACCGAAATAACCGCCCCCTGCAGCAATGAAGCCAAAAATGACACCTTTTAGAAACCTTAAAGGCTTTAGTGGTGGTGTTGTTGTTGTAGGGCTAGACTTAACATGTTCTGATGTTTCTGTAGCGAGCATTGAAACAACTGGCTGCGGCTCTTGCACTTTTTCATTATGAGTTATATTATGTGATGGTAATTTTAATTTTCTTTGTCTGTTCAACTCTGCTACTCTTTTTCCTGCCGCAACACGCCCAGGATGTTTACTGGTCACTTTCTCACTTGATTCAATGTTTTCTGATTCAATGTTTCCTGATTCTCTGCTTTTTCTGGCTCGTTCATTTTGAAGGGAAATAAAATCTATATGATTAACCCGTTCAGTGCCTCACAATAGTACAAACAAAGGTGTTCCCAGGTGCCGGGGAAATCTCATGATTTGGGGGTCATAATTAACAAAAAATTCTAGCTCAGAAACTACAAAAGATAGAAAAATGAAATCTATATCATTTTTGAGGAAATTGGATGAAGATTTTGAATCTGGGCTTCTTTTGTTTTAATTTTGGTAATACAAAAGTATTTAGGCTTGTAGATTTGGATAGATTTTTTTGCACGATCAAAAACATATGTATTTTACCACATCCAAACAAGAACACACAGCAAAAAAGTTGAAACTAAAGTTTGTATTGTCACACTACACTGTAAATGAAGTAAAACAGTTTGGAAGTCTATCAAGACGCTCACACTCGATGCAGACTGACCAGTCCACGACCACGCCCCCCCCCTCCCCACCACACCCCTTGCTCAACTTCAACCTCTCTTTCACTCCTCATCTTCCCCTACCTTTTCGTCTGCACCGTGTCACGCCGCGAGCAGGCCACGATCCCCTCTCGCACTGATTTCACATCACTGGACACCAGCACGCAGTGCAGAGTACACACTTGGCTGGCTCGTTCGACTGACGCTGTCAGCTGAACACACACTGAGAGGTCACAGAGCCCTACTCAATAACTGACGAATATGGTCGGCAATTCCACCACTACTATCATCTCACCTTCATGCTCGAGTTAGTCGTTGAATAAAAGATTATTGTGTTTGTCAAAAATCATCAGCAGAGCCTGCTCAGACTGTGTAAATACGTTGACTTGGTCGCTGGGCTTGTCAGGTTGCGCCGCCATCTTTGCAAGCGAGACACGAAGTGCTGGCTGGTCACCAGTCAGTGATAAGAATAAATGGGCTTTCCCCTCACGTGTGGTCATTTAATATTTTTTTAAGACTACAGACTATAAGGCTTTCTACGCAAACTCTATTTGAGTCCGTTGATAGAAATAGTAACGAATGAAAACTCAAGAAAAATGCATGACGTCAGGGGACTGCCATAGGCACATGGAAAGCACTTTTATTTCCGCGTCAGCTGACTGACTAAAGGCGCTCAACGGGTTAAAAGTTATAATCCCATGATTAGCGGCGATAACAATGCTCCAAATCTGTAATATAGATCGCAGCTTAGAGACTCTAATGACTTTGTTAAAACTGGATCCCTGCGTTAAATCATACATAAAATCTTGTTCAGAATCAATGGGAGCAAATCTACTGACTAGTTTAGTGTACAAACTAAGAACCGTTTGCCCGACGCTTTTCACCATTCTCGACCCTAGTTGCGCTTCATACCTGTTGTGATACTTACAATGTCTTGTGGCGACATCTGTTGAATCTGTTCTATGCTGAATTCAGTTCCGAGGAAACTGTTTGTTTTTCCACATGCTGCCAAAGAATACAGCCTTTCCTTTTTGGGCATAATAGCTTGGTCATCAACTTCTTCATTTGTAAGTCCAAGATGGTTTAGGCCGCTCTGTAGCTCTAGCAGATCATCGCTGTTCATGTTTTTTATCAACTATAATACTTTTATTTTTTAAAATGAGCACCGAAAAAACTATTATAACCTTGTATACCATTCTGCTGTATTGGAGGTCTAAGTGTAGGATACACGATGCTTGGTAAAAGCCTGTTAAAATAAAACCGGCAGACCTTGGCAAACTAGACTTTGAAGACTCGGCAAAACTGATTGCGTTATTGCAGCTTCATTTGCTACGAAAGATTTTTTAGTTAAGCAAGGAGTAATTCCAGAGAATACAATATGAAAAATTGAAAAAATACATTTATAAAAATGGCTTCACTCGTAATGATGATAGGTGGTGCAGTAGTGAATGCGCTTGCTTTTAGCGGAAGTAATTACGCATTTTAGTAAACTACGGGATGAAGGCGAGAGAAAAAGACATAACAAAGCTGTGGAGCAACTAGCTGCAGCACAAGATCGCTATGAAAAGCAGAGAATTGAGCAGTTAGATTTTATTAACGATACCCTGAAAAAACAAGGGCATGCAGCTTACACATTTAAAGATGTTGATCAAGCAATAAAAGAGTATTATCTAGTAACGGGCAAACCAATCGAGACATTGCCCCCGCCAAAATTCAGTGAGTTTTATCAGCCATCAGAAAAACAAAAGATGCAAGAAATCGCGTTTATTGCCTTTGGCATGACCGTTGTGTATTTTGTTGCGCATAATATTGGCTGAATAAAAAATGAACAAAATCTATTATTCGCCTAAAGGATATTGGAAGGGAATCACAGCAATTAAAAAACTAAGCCAAGCAGCGGGAGTTAGTGAACAAACAGCAAAAGAATGGTTATCTAAACAAGCGATTTGGCACATTTATCTACCAGCACCAAAACGAATACAGAGACCACACTTTGTGAATATAACGCCAAACGACACCCATCAAATGGACCTTCTATATTTACCCCATGATACGATTAGACGAAAAAGATTTAAGTACGCACTTACAGTCATTGACATAGCTTCAAGATACAAAGATGCGGAACCATTAACACAAAAGAGTGCTTCTGCTGTTGCTGTCGCTATACAACTGATATACCAACGAGGTCCTTTAACTTACCCTCGCATGATTCAAGTCGATGATGGAAAAGAATTTAAAGGCCAAGTGAATCAATTATTGTTGAAACATAGAGTTACCATTAAAAGAGGCATTCCAGGAGTCCGTAGATCACAGGCTTTAGTCGAAAACTTTAACAAACAGTTAGCTGAAAGACTTTTTTCTTACCAGTATCACAGAGAGCTTATTGACAATTCTCGCAACACAGAATGGGTTAGGAGACTGCCCTCAGTTTTGCGCGCAATGAATAATGAAGAATTTAAAGGGCTAAAACCAGTACAAGCAATCAAAAAACAAACAATAAATGTTGCTGAAGACTCCAGTACAACCAGCAAACTATTACCGTTTGGTTTAAAAGTAAGGTACCTGTATTTACCAGGAGAAGCAGAAGGGGACACTCACATCAGGGCAACCGATCCAGTTTGGAGTGTTGATCCATATGAAATAAAAAGAATTGTAAAAATGAATCCGCCTGTGTATTATTTACGAGAAACTGACACAACAAAACAACCAGCTCCTCAAAGATCTTTTGTGAAAGAAGAATTGCAGATAATCCCACCAGACACAGTTCCAGTTGCTTAGTTAATTTATGTAAATATATTTTGAGTTTAAAATGGAAGCTCAGAAGGAAGCGCAGAATGAAACAAGAATGATAAAGGAAAAGACCTTCGAACTGATACGGGAATCATTTGATTTGAGTTCTGCTATTAGTGCAACATTTGCGAGGATTCATCAGCACATGGCAATGCATCCAGATCACCTGCAACCCAAAATCCCAAATTTTGATTATCAAACATGGGGAAAAGAATATCTTGAAATAATAAAAAATATTCAAACGAATCAAGCAAACATGAGAAAAAATTTGTCTGAATTGGAGGATGATATGATTGATTTTATAGATAAAGTTGATGAAAAATATGGACCCGAATATATACCCGAAGAAGATATATAATTATGCCGTTCTCCAATGTCCAATTGCATATGAAAACTCTGGTTTAACAAACACCCGTTTTGTGTTTGTTTTATCTAATGACTTTTTGTTACAACTGTTGTGTTGATCTCATGTAGATTAGATCGTAGTTTTACGTTGTCATGATGAAAAGTCTTATTGTCAAACAATGCTTCTTTGTAGTTGTCATGCGATATGTTTGACTGCACAACACTGCGAGATATTCCTTTTGCTTTTTTAATGGTTTTTTCCTGGCTCGAAATACTGTACATTTTTTTACCTTAAACCAATAAACTCCTTAATCACCTTTCCAGATAATTCATCTTTCATCTTTCCTAAAACCTTCTTATTAGTAATTGAATGTAAAGGCGAATCTTTAGGGTAATCAGATGTGTCATACCATCCCGCATGCCCTTTAGCTACTTCTATTTCCATGTCTTTATAGATGTCTTCAGTAGGGATATCTATAACAAAACTATCTGTATCTGTGTAAAGTACTCTGGACTCTGGATACAAGGGTTTAAAGTAGTCATAAAGAAATTCTAACATCAAAAGCTTTGATAATTCTAAAACAGTAAACCCAATAAATACAGGTTTGTCCAATTTGACTTTCTTTTTTTTCATCATTATGCCAAAAAGCTGATCATGAAATCTTCTGAAGTCCTGATAATTTGGTTTTGAAGTCAGCTTAATTGCTTCGTTCTCTCTGGTGACCAATCTGACATCTTTGCGCTTGTGCGGATTCTCCATAGTCTTTCCAAAGCAGCTGTTGTTCATCAGCTTGAAAAAGTCTTTTTCTGAAGCATCTGTGGATTTAGTTCTGAGATCAGTGTTCTTCATGATGTATGGTTTCATGAACTGTTCTTGATTAAAAGCAATTATACGATGAACTGCTGTCAACTTCAAACCATGTCTTAAATAAAATTGTAGAAGTCGGTAATGACAGACATAATTTTTTTTACCTCGAAGATTAGGCACAAGTTTAGGCGGTTCTGTTTTTGCCATCTTTAGGCTTTCTGCTGCTAATGGATAGTCATTATGCAGGTCATGGAGTTCATGAGGATATTCTAAGTCAACTTCTAGAATGAACCCACGCTGTTGATCTGGCGCCAAACTGCTCAACCATTTTAATGCTTTTTGAATATTATTCGTACCGCCGCCAGTGTACAT
This sequence comes from Conus ventricosus, assembly GCA_018398815.1. Classification (NCBI taxonomy): domain Eukaryota; kingdom Metazoa; phylum Mollusca; class Gastropoda; order Neogastropoda; family Conidae; genus Conus; species Conus ventricosus. The sequence goes on from CM031607.1 coordinate 12,808,605, forward strand.
TTTAAAGTTGCGTAATGGAAGTGATTGCGCCATAGCCCAACCATACAGATTGTTTGCATCTAAATACATAAGATAGTTAGACCTTTTACTTGGATCATAGTCGTCCAAGTATTTGTTGTTTGCTTTACAGTAATGATGCGACGCCATACTAATTCCTCCACGCAATCAGTTTTCAATCATCTGAATCATTGGCAGGTCAGACAATAAATCAATCTGTACTCCAGTAAACTTTAAGAAAGCATCCCAACTCATCCCGGGTGCAGAAATGTAATGCGCGGGATCCAGGCTATAATGTTTCATGCAGGTCTTTCTATAATTTTCAAAGACGTCCGCCAACAAACATGTATCAGCCATCAAGTATGAGTCATGATAGTCTCCCATCGTTTTACACTCTAACTTCTGCCACGCATCTTGAGCATGCTGGTAATCAGAATCACTGATGTCCTTTCCTCTAAGACTAGAAAAGAACGCGCCTTTAGGCAGAAGTGTATCTTCGTCAAACCTTTCCCAACTGTTCATGTACTCATAAGGGTAAACACCCTTTCTAACAAGAGTTGGGTTAAAAATATTCTTCTGTTATTGGGCAAGACTTTAAGGACATAGCCAGCGACTCTAATGAACCCATCATGTGTTGCATAGAGTCATAAAAAGACATGTTATTTAAAGTGAAACACATGTACTTTTCTGATGACTGTGCAATGCATGCTACCCTGAAGGCGCTGGTTACTGCTTGCATTATAAGGTGAGAGTCGTAACCTCGCAAGTTGTGAAAGAATACAGGCAGCTTCCATGTCTTTGGGTCAACCTTTAGTTGAAGATTGCAGTTGTTGTGCGCTGCTCCTCTAAACTTTCCGCTGATGTGATCATGGTCTCTTACTGTTGGATTCGCTGCGTCTGATGAGAGGCTTAAACCGCAAATCCAACAGTGAGTGGCTGAGTCATACTGTTGTTGGTCTTCAGGCGTCATCATGATTTCAGATAAATTCAGATTATTAGAACAGTCATTACGTAATTGCTGCATGCGTTTTAAGAAGTACTCTGCAGTATCAGGCCCTCTATATAATTCTGGCGTTGAATGAGCGCCATCCGACCTGACAATAACAAAGGCAAATGAACAAATCTGGTGATTACTCTTTTTGTCTGTTTTTGGAAGTTTCTCTGGGGTTGGCCCTTCATAAGGAACAATGAGTGATTCGAAGTCTGCGTAAACAACATATGGACTAGTTTGCAGTTTTTTCCAGTTCTTAAACTAACTTTAGATCCGGGCGGGGGCGTAGTTAGTTCTGTATTACAGTCAACTGGGCCGATACAATGTTTCTTATGTTCACTTGCGGCTGGAACAGATGGAATTCTTGTTAAACATTTTCTACAGAATTCTTGTTTATGCCCATTCTTTGAAGTATGCTGCATTAGTTTACTCATTGTACGTATTAATGAGTAATGTGGTAGCCCCGCTGGTGAAAACATCAGTAGTAAGTCAACATGGGTTTTGTCTGGCTCGCCAATCGTTGAACTGTTCTTGGACACTTTAATAGGCCGTAGATTTGTTTCTTCATCCCATGTGTAGATATTAACAGTTATTGGTTTGTTTTGTTCTTCAAACTGATCAATTTTGTCCACGCTAACAGGAAAGGATATTCCGCTAAAGTTAAGATCATTGATGTAAGGGTGATAGTTAGACACTCTCTCTGCGTTTTTGCCCACGTGATGCAGCCTTGCAAGAACGCACCACATAAAACATTTGTCGTCTGTATTTTTTATGTTTAAAACTGCTCTTTTTGCAACTAATGCTGGAGGTAGTGGAATGTAAGCCCTGCCTACAATCGGCGCATACTTAGCCTGTTTTAATCTAATCTCTAAGACTTCGCCCTCTGACCACCCAGAACCTCTCATTTTGGCTTCTTCAGCGGCCACATCAACTGTGTAAGCAGCTGGTCTGCCCAACCAGGTGTTAAGTCATTATGAGAAAGAATAGTCTGTTGTTTAGTCGAGACCCAGACTTCTAAATTTTCTTCATTTATTGTTACATAGTCGATTAAAACAGCTAACATTACTTTAACTGGCGGGTCTATTGTTAGTTTACCTGGAACTTGAGAAATAGCATGACCAACACTTGCCCGTACGCTTGCTGAATCAATAACATCTAGACTGATATCATTTAAAGCTTTTGATAAACGCTCTCCCTCGAGCATTCCTTCAAACAATTCGTCCGGTCCTTCATATATCTTAGCCATGCTGAGTTTCTTTTCTAACTCAAAATATTTATTTAAATTAAAAAAAATACTTAATCAGAATCAATATCAACGGTCTTTTTGCGCTTGGACTCATAAACTAAAGTATAAACACCCTTTGGCGTTGTTAATGTGAGCTGTTTAGAACAGAGTTTAATTTTTCGTTTACTTTTTTTAAACATTCCTTTTTTATCTGCTCAGGGTCTGGGTGTTGAGAAAAAGTTGTCCTTGCCTTTCTTTGAAGATCAAACTTTTGTCTTTTGTAGTCATCAAAATCGGCCTGTAAACGATTAAATTCTTCATCTGTGATGTTTGAGTCAGCTAGTGCTTTATTTATTATCAGTTTGAAGGAACTAAGTTTAGCTGTTATTAGTTGAACTATAGCTGTGTGCTTTTGGAGTTTAGTTTTTATTTTTTGCCAGCAGCACCTACAGCTAATGAACATAGGCAAGAGCTAAAGACAAACCGCCTAGAGGTAAAGCTGCGGGTGCACCTACACCTGTTGCTAAGAGACCTACACTTGTTCCTGCCGATAGAGCATTTATAGTTGATGCTCCAGTATTAACATAGGTAACAGCATTAAAGGCAGCAGAATACCTTCGTTTGGTTTTGCTGTATTTTGAAAGGTCTTGCTCTAGTTTTTGTTGCATTTGTGTAATGTTGGTTAATCTGAAGGTTTTTATTTTGGGGTTTTCTACAGCAGCAGAGACGACCTTAGAGCCAATGTTGCCTTCTATAGCAGCAAAGTTGCCTGCTATCTCTTCTTTAGTTACTTTTGGATAATGCTGAACAGACATGCTTTTTTAAAAATGAAAAATAATTTAGTATTCTATATATTCTAATCTGTTATCTTTAATATTCAGCTGTGCATCAGTTAATAAAAACAAATGTACATTAAGTGGTTTATCGGCATCTTTTTCTTTATCAATTTGAATGTTTATTACGTCTTTAACCTTTCTCCCACTTCCATGCAACTGATTATCCTCTGTTGACCTTAGGTCAATCCATAAAGCGTATTTTGTTGTTAAATAATCATCAAGCCTAACACTGTGAAGGTGTAGATCTTTAGACACAAGGTCTGCTGTTGGACTTCTACCCCTCCCACCCCCAAACAATTTTCTTATTTCGTCAAAATGCTGATAAGGTCTAAGCCCGCTAGCATAGATTTGGTTAGGACTACCATCAATCGAACATTGTACTTTCGTTATTTTTGGATTAAAAAACTTTTCACTTGCTCTTGCGAATGGTTCTTCATCTTCACACAGCAATAAAATACCTTTAAGTGATCTTACTGTGACACTAAGATTAAAATTCCATATAGCGTCTGCCCTGCTTTTGGGATATGTTGAATGATGACGCACTCCTTCATAATATATTGCTAATTTTGCCTCATATTGTTGCTTAATCTGCCTTGCTAAATCAGAGTGGCTAACAACATCAAACTCTAACGTGATGTCAGAAATGCTGTACTTTGCTGCGGTGTCTTCAGATATAATAACACGTTTGTATTCATTAAAAGTTAGTTCGTATGACAATCTGTCTTGTAATGCTCCTTGAAAGTATGGGGCATGCGCTTTTAACAACTCAAAATCTAAGGGAATGAAAAAGCGATTTCCATACGCAAAATTTAGAGCTAGAGACTTTTTGCTGCTTTTAACATTTGCGTCGAGTTCAGCGTCTATTCTAAGTTTTAGTGCTTCTTCATTGTCAATTCCTTGAAACGCAAGATCATCCCTTTCATTCGCGGTTAGCCATAGATCAGAATAGGTTAAAAATATGTCTGCATTGTGTAAAGAAAATATTTCTTGCCCCTCAAGTTTTATAGAAATTTTCTTAACGATAGCCCGTCCCAGATTCTGGACAACTGTTCTGGTTGGGTCTGTTGTTGAAGCGAGGTCTATTTATGAAAGTAAGTCGTGCAGAGCCTGGCACAATCACTCATCCGCTCCTAGGTCTGGAAATTGACAGTAAGAATTTGACCTGCATCAATAGTAGATGGATTATTTGGAACAGTAATATTCCGTTTATTTCCCTTCACTCCATAGGGCTCTTTCAGTTTTCTATGTGGGTTAAGAATTGAACCATATGCTTGTGACATTTTTTTATAAAACAAAATAAAAAGTTAATTATTTAAAAACATGGCGGGCATTGACTTTGGAGATTTTGATATTGTTCCTGCAGACGACTTGAGTAATTACCCCTTGGGAGCAGCATCTATTAGGGCCCTCATTGCATGGTGAATTAGTAGAAGAAGGGCGGCAAAGGCGTGAATTAACAAAAGATAAGGCCAGATCATTATACCAAAGTTTAGGACTAGACCTGCCCGACACTATATACCCTGATGATTTTGAACTAAAAGATAGCCATTTGTATTTTAGAAACGACAAAGGAGAACGTGTTCCGCTTACGTATAACGAGACCCATCAAGGTTTGTAGGTATGGATACAATTAGACAAAGGCTCAGTGTGAGCGAGCGGAATCGCCTTGGCTTTACTAAACGAGAATTAGATCCGGAGGAAGTTGCTACACTTCAAAACATACAACAAGAACTCCCAACAGATAACCAAATGCAAAACATGGAACTTGAAGATTTAATCAAACAGCAGACAAAATAATAAATGCAATAGAAGCAGAAACCAGTTTATCAGAAGAAGCAGCATTAAGAACTATACACGAACCACGGCTACCTGAGAGAGAATTATTAGCCCTTGATCGTGCTTTAAGAACCGTCAATGGGGAATTATTAAACAATTTAGCAAAACTGACTGAACTAGAGGAGCGTATAGAAAAAGAAAAAGAAAAACTCGCTGAGGCTGACGACGCCAACTTAGGCGTGATGTTAAAGAAAGAATAGAACAAAGACTACAAGATCTTAATATAGAAAGATTAGCTAGACTAGAAGTGTTGAATACTAACCGAGAACAAATACAAACTCAAGTGAGCGAAATAAGAGAAACTATCCAAACAAATTTATATGAAAACACAACGCTAGCAGAACGAATAAGAACATTGTTTAGAGAGCAGGGAGTCACATTAGCAAGTGTTATAACTGCTTTAGGATTTGCAATAAGTATGCTGGTGTTGGCTATTACAGGCGGTGGTGGTCAAAGTCCAGTGCCACCACCGCCATCGCCTCCATCACCGCCTGATAAATCATGGGTAAAAAAAAACAGCTTGATCATCTTGCGAGTTTATTAAAAAAAAATTAGCTTGTAAAGCTATAGACTCTTTACCAGGTATATTAGGGAGTATCGTTAGCTGGCTTTTGTCTACTGCAAGCAAAGTAGTTGGTTTTATGGCCGAGCACTTATGGGCATTAGTTCTCTTAATAGTTGGGTTACTATTTAGTAAGATAAAGACCAAGTAATCCTAGGCCAGTTAATCCAACAACAAGTGCTGTCTTTTCATATTCATGGTCATTATTTTTTTCGCGGTCTTCAACAGTCTTTAGACTTTGGGCCTCGGGGATTGGATGACTTAATCTTGGGGGGGTCATGTGTTTTTTAATTGTTTGTAATATTACTGGCTCAGATTTATGTCGTTTTTTCCGACCTTCTGTTCATTGCCTGCCACAAGGATTTCATTATTGTAGTTTATTATTGTACCTATCTGGAGTCTGAGGTCAGAAGGCAGCATGTATAAACCAGTGCCAACAGCAAAGTCTACTTTTGATCTTGCGTATTGTAAAACATTTTGGTACCTTTTTATGCTTGAAGGTAAATCAACTGTAGAATTAATGGCGTCCTCTAAATTTGCCAAGTACTGTTTTTGCGCATCAAAGCCAGTAGAAGGATCAGTTATGCTCGATCTCGTTTGTGCTTGCGAACCTAGCAAACACCAAACGTAAGTACGAATAGAGTCGTTTATTCGTTCTATTCCTGCCCTAGTTAGGCCCTTAGAAGTGTCTAAAATAAATGTTGTCCATGCTGTTTTATGCTCTTGCTCTATGGACCCGAGGTGAACACCTGTGCCTGAAGAGAAAGATGTGTAAGGAGGATGCCAGTCATAGTTATACTTTCTGTGCACGCCCCAAAAATAAGGGGTGCCTAGACCATGATTAAGATCCAACTTTTGTCTAAAGTCTTCCTAAACATTAATATTGAATTCGTTACAGATCCTTTCAAAAGCCTTCATGTCTATTCTGTTGCTGAATGGATTAAACAGTTTGTCATTTGGTAATGGCGCTTGCAGTTCAGTCAAAATACGTCTAAAGGTGTAATAGAAATGAAATCTGTACACTGACCTCACCAAAGGATCAGGATGATTTAGATGATCAGCATACGACACTCCACACCCAGTTGATGCACAAAACACAGCAAAGTTTAACTGGTTCTGATAAAACTGCATCGGATGACTAAACCACACTTTTGGGATGTAGTCTTTTTTAATAGGAGGGTTAAAATATTTGTCCAATGGAGTACTCACCTTTACTTGAAAAGCGACAGACTGAGTCACAGAAATGTCGAGGGCGTCAGTTGTTATATTTTTAAGATTGTAGTGCGGCCCAAAAGAATATTGTGCATCAGTATATTTAAATGCACTCATTTTTATTTCGTTTAAAAAATATTTGTAAGAATAACAACCCAAGACCGCCCTTCGTTTTTTAGAACATGCTGTTAAGAACGATTGCGGAACCAAAATGGCCGCACCCATGAAATTTTTTTACAAAGTCGTATGGTTTAATATAACTGAATCCCTGAATAATAATACGATTATAAAAGTTGACAAAACAGGGCCAAAGTTAGCCAGTTAACAATACCTGATGGTTATTACGGGTTTTGCTCACTAAAAGAAGCAATGAGTAACTTCAACATTACTCTCAAACTTAACAATGCAAATCTAAAAACAATGTTAACAGTCAATCCTGAAAAAGAAGAAGTAGGTTACTATTTTGATGGAAAGCTAGCTAAAATGTTAGGCTTTGCAACTAACAATCAGGACTTTCATAGTTTTAGAGTTGCGTCAGACAAAACTACTTATGAGGTGGAAAGTCCGCTCGATCTTGCATTACATTCATTACTCTATGTTCATTTGGATGAGCTAAGCACTGATGAAAACTTATATGATGGAAGGCCCTCAACTGTTTTAAGAGCTCTTCCATCAGGGAAAGCTGCATATTGCGATTATGAAATTATACAATTCCCTAATTTACAGTTTTATAAAAATTAGCTTGTGGGAGGGTCGGATCATTTAATATAAAGATCACAGACAAAACGGGGAAAGGCGTAAAATGTGATAACCTACACATTGTTTTGGAAATAAAATAATAACTATACTAAAAAAATAATGTCGCGTGGGCCAGAAGAACTGGGAGTTACATTAGCGCCTGTGAGGTGTATAACTTTAGAATTAAAAGACCTTGCAGACGTTGTGGACTTTGAACAGAATGGTGAGATAGGCACTTTGTATGGTTTGAGTACACTAAAGATGGTGATTATAAGCGCAAAGAGGTTGGTGACAACAAAAAGTTTCCTAAACTAGAGCAACTGCGCAATGTTGAAGCAAATAATGCTGGGCAGTATGAATATAAAATAGTTCGAAAACCTGACAGCAAATGGCACTTAGAACCATATTTAGAATGGGACATAAAATTTGAATTCATAAGCCCATTTACATTTTTTAGCCGTCAAAAAAGTTTCAGAAAAGCATTCAACTCAGGTCCTTTTACATGTAAGTCTTATGCCAGATGACAATAGTCGGAAAGAGATTGAAATAAAGCCGTATAGGGAATAAACAGTACATCCTCCACAGAAGAGAAACGGTTTTGAAAGATGCTTCTACAAAATTACAATTCATTCCGCAAATGAAATTAGGAGACACGTTCACAATGATATTTGAAATTTCTGTCTTAAAAGATGTAAAGAGGGATGGGGTTGTGGGCGTTAGTGACGTCCTTCTAAAAGGAATTCTAATTAGCTGGCAAAACTTTGACGTTGAAAAACTTAAAGTTACCGTCGTCATTCTTCACAATGGTGAGGATATTAAGGTCATAACAACAAGCAACAAATCAATATAGTCTAAATAGAAACAATCTTACAGAACTGAATTGGATTAATCTTACACATTTAGACCTTATAGGATTTTATTATACTGAACAAGTTTTGACAGAGAGTATGATAAAAACAATAACTGGATTAGATTAAATTCTGTTATAAAACTATGGAGCAGTTAAACTTTATGATAAAAACCCCTCATTGTTCACTGATTTGTGGGCAGACTGGTTGTGGAAAAACAATATTTATACTAGACCTATTGCAAACAGTTTATCGCTATAATTTTGATTATATTGTGATTTTCTGCCCAACACTTAAATGGAACAAAGCATATTATGATAGAAGGTTTATATGGGCAGATGATGGCATATTTTTAGTTGATCCTAGCAATGACTGAGTGAGTATTTACATGTAGAACAGTTTTATAAACTGTTTGAAGGAACGCAGACACTATTTATTATAGATGACTGTTCAGCAGAAAGAGACATAGTTAAAAAAGAAACACTTTATCAAAACTAGCTTTTAGTGGAAGACATGCTGGGATAAGTGTGTGGATTTTATGTCAAAATATAACTCAGTTTTAAAAGACTTTAGAGAACAGTTAAAGACTGTAGTTTTATTTCACATGAAAGACAGAGGCGCATTTGATGAATGTATGCGTGAAAATGATGTTATTGAAAATGATCAAGAAAAACATAGGATTAAGCAAAAACTGAAATCTGAAAAGTTTAGTAAATTAGTATTGAAAACGGATAACCCTACACAGTATGTATGTTTGTAGATAATCGTTATTTTTGGTTATTGAAGTCTTACTTGTCAGAGAACAGTAATATGCCAATCCTAGGTCACTTCGCCCGAAAACTGGTTTGAGGCGAAGTGAGTTAGGATTGGCATATTACTGTCTCTCCCCGCTACGTGGGCAGCCACACTCCGCCTTCGAGGGATTTTAGAGACTGGTGTTATGCTAGGAGCTTGTCACGACAGAAGACAATCCCTGCACAACTATGCTAAGCACAACAACATGTTGATGTAGCCTTGGTGTTTTAGCCTATGTGAATTGGTCTGACACAGCCTTAAGCCACGGCAAACAGCTGTGTGTGAATCCGCACGAGGGTCCAGTATCCAAACTCCCCTGCTGTCACCGTTAAATATGAGATTGGTCCAGGTGATCACGGGGTGTGTGGGGAATGGCCTTCAGTTTAAAACAAAAATGTAGATAACATTTCCCGCTCACCTTATAATAAATTAGTCTCACTGGACTGGAAGGAATGGATCAAGTAAAATGGTGTTCAGAGGACACTGTGGCTAAAGCTGCAGCTGAGTAACGCAACTGTGTTGATGTTGGATGTGAGATCAGAAGTCTTAATACTGCATTGGCGGTAACTGAATACCACTTTGAGGACATACCAGGGTCATGTACATGGTTTGTATGGCCCGATTCTTAAAAACAATGAAATAAAATAAAGCGAATACCTTACAGTGTTGAACTACATATAGACAATAGGAAACTCGTGACGAGTCATACATATTAGAAGACTGGTTCAATGTGTATTAGTGTGCGTGTGTGTGTGTGTGTGTGTGTGTGTGTGTGTGTGTGTGTGTGTGTGTGTGTGTGTGTGTGTGTGTGTGTGTGTGTATGCGCGCGTGTGCGTGTGCGTGCGTGCGTGGTTGCGTGTGTGGTGTGTGTGTGTGTGTGTGTGTGTGTGTGTGGTGTGTGTGTGTGTGTGTGTGTGTGTGGTGTGTGTGTGTGTGTGTGAGTCTGAGAGTGTGTGTGTGTACGAGAGAGAGAAAGAGAGAGGGAGAGAGAGAGAGAGAGAGAGGAGAGAGAGAGAGAGAGAGAGAGAGAGAGAGTGTGTGTGGTGTGTGTGTGTGTGTGTGTGTGTGTGTGTGTGTGTGTGTAGGAGAGGTGTGTGTGTGTGTGTGTGTGTGTGTGTGTGTGTGTGTGTGTGTGTGTGTGTGTGTGTGTGTGTGTGTGTGTGTGTGTGTGGTGGTTGTGTGAGTGAGTGAGTGAGTGAGTGAGTGTGTGTGTGTGTGTGTGTGTGTGTGTGTGTGTGTGTGTGTGTGTGTGTGTGTGTGTGTGTGTGTGTGTGTGTGTGTGTGTTTGGTTCCAATTGTTAGTTGACAAGAGAAAAATGTTCATGATTTATAGTTTGTTTGTAGTACGACGTATCCATCTTATTCATAAGGTGTCAGGTATGTTTCTGTCACGTATTGATTTTGTGTCCACATAAGACTTCAAAGCTAGTGTTGGGGAGGAAATGAAACCTGGCGCCATAAATCAACCAGAGAGAGAGAGAGAGAGGAGAGAGAGAAGAGAGAGAGAGAGAGAGAGAGAGAGAGAGAGAGAGAGAGAGAGAGAGAGAGAGAGAAGAGTAATGAACAAAATAGAAAAAGAAAAACGAAAGGAAAAGAGACACAGAGACATAGCAATCGTGTAAACAAAGAAAATGACACCTCTCATATGCGCGCCTCTGTGTGTGTGTGTGTGTGTGTGTGTGTGTGTGTGTGTGTGTGTGTGTGTGTGTGTGTGTGTGTGTGTGTGTGTGTGTGTGTGCGTGTGGTGTGTGTCGGTGTGTCTGTGAACATGTGCATGCCTGTATGGTTCAATTACAATAACAAATAAAGCAACCCTTTCCCACACACATACCTCGGGAAAGCATTATTTTAAGTGGAAAAAAAAATCCAATTACACGATATGTAAACTATAAGGAGAGCGTCCAATGGACCACTTTGTCAGTTCTTGATCACTGTCAATCAATGATTGAGTATGTAGAAAGAATAAGTAAGATAACTGAGAGTGCCACTTGCTGTATATCTTTTGCAAAAGCTAGACATATAAAGGGAATTGTAGTTGCCTTGTTTGGAAAAAAAACTACTTTTGTTGCGAAAAAAACTACTTTTGTTGCAGTTGATTCGTTCCATGAGCTTTCCCGCTATATTTTGTATAGCGAGTATGCGGTAGCCATTTAGCTGATGATTATCTTTTCCTGGCTTTGGTAAAGCTTTCAGTAGTTGTGAGTCCAGTCTTCTGGGATATAGCCTTTATCAAAACGTTCCTGGTACAGACTGAAGAGTTTGGTTCTCTCTCCTCTTCTGAGAGCTGTTTGGGAGGATTCGGTGAGTAGCAGCCGTGTCGAGCGGTCACGGTTTTCGCACGCTCCAAGCACGCAGCAAAGTTCGTGAGCTGAGCCTTTTTTTCGACTTTGCCGTTTTTTTTCCGCAACACCGAATCGACACAGTGGTTTACTACTGTGACACAGAGTATTGTTTCTTCACTATTTAACTCTCATATTTGCGAGAATGACTACCGGCGTCAACCCTGTCTTCGTTAAAGTCAAAGGACATCCCTGACTCGAGCAACAACCGACCAACCGTCTTAGAGATTTGTTTGGCAGGTGAGAGGTCAGTAGGACAGGGGTCGATAGTCGGGGCGCAACTGATCAACGGCCTCTGGAGGATTTATCCAGCAACGACAGAGGCAAGAAATCAGCTCCTGACCCAGGGTATGAGGGTAAGAGGGACCATTTTACAACTGGCAAATACCAACCCTTTTATTCTGAAGAGTGACACTGGGGAGGAGAAGCCAACAACGAAAGTGTGGGTCGACAACGTACCCATATCAGTGGCCGACTCAGAAATCGAACATTCCCTGGCGAAGGTAGGGTGTGAGTTGCGTTTCCGCAATTAAAACAGAGAGATCGAGGGATGCAGACGGAAAACTTACCCGTTTTTTGACGGGGCGGAGGTTCGTTTTCATCACCGTTCCTGACGTGCCCCTGGAAAAGTTCATGAAAGTAAGTCTGTTCCGGGCGAAAATATATCATAAGGAACAAAAGCTGGTTTAAAAAAAACCCTCATCTGTTCCAATGCCTGGGACAGAACCACCATGCCTCGGTGTGCGACAAAGAGGTTGTCTGCCGTGAGTGCAGACAGTCCGGCCATAAGCGCGGGGATCCTCTGTGCCAGTTTTCTGTTTCAGGGACTCCAGTCGAGGACAGAGAGGACACACCCAGAGTGGGTGACATCGCGCCGACGGACAGCGACCAGCCCGACGACAGCCGCAGACTGGAGGACCGTGCAGCCAGAGGCAGGCCCAGCGAGCGTCAGGCCACGCTCTCTGCCTCCCTGCAGCTGGAGAGCCTGTCCCGGAGCAGGTCGGAGACCCGAAACGCCGGCGATCCAAGGAGGGGTCCAGCCCTAAAGAGGTAGCGGGGAGGGGTAAGCACCCGAAAAAGGACAGTGGTAAACCCACCCGCCAGGCTCCCCGCAGTACCAACACTGAGGTAAGCGACCAGTGTGGGTAGACGCCCGGCTTCCTAGGACAGACCTCATGGTTTCGGCCTTGCTTGAATAACGGACATTGAGTAATGAATTCGTGTACTAGTGTAATATCCGTATAATACTTCCAATGGATAAAATACGGATATGTTCCTTAAATGTAAGACGTCTCAGGATAAATTTAAACGAGCCGATATTTTTCGTTATTTAAAAAGTAATAAAATTGATATTGCCTGTTTACAGGAAGCCCATGTAACCGAGAATGATGCGTTGCTATGGGAAAAACAGTGGGGAGCAAAATTATTTTACAATGAGGGTACGAAAGGAGTCAAGGAGAGATTATTCTAATATCAAAAGATTTTGATGGTAACGTAGATGTTGAACTGGCTCTAGAGAGAATCTTAGTTGTGTCAGTCAAAAGTGAACTATATGACTTTAAATTGGCAAA
>CM031607.1:12832554-12858193 GCA_018398815.1 Conus ventricosus
TCAAGAGGGTGTGTAGAGAATCAAAATGGCAACATGCTCAGCCCCTGAAATTGAAAAATGGGCTACCAAGATGGTACAAAAGTTTCCACTTTCAAAGCAGGTATTATAATGCTGTCCTGTATTAGATTTTCTGCACTGAACCATTATATAGATTTTCATATAGTTTTTTTTATGTATTTTCTAAATGAATATCGATGACATTTTTCAATATATAAGGTGGCTCCTTTTTGACACATTTGGATAAATTTTTATCAAAAGTAGTTTTGGCTTTTCTGCATCTTGGAATAGATAAAAGGGGCAGCTTATTAGCAATTTTTGTTTCGTTTATATTGAAATCTTTTAGGAGATTAGAGGCAAATGACTGGATTGATTTTGTAGATGTATTCTTCTGGCCCGTTTCACGAAATGTGTTTCTGCTTTAAGGATACTTCATTTGCACAGAAGTTATCCCATGGAAGACTCTTTAAAATAAATTTTGAAAGCACATGCTTTTCGTAATGCATCCATTGGCAATTTTTCCGATTTCACTGTTGTTCCTATGTTAAATGTATGTGTGGTAAATCCAAGAGAAAGTTTGTAAGCTTGTAGTCAACACTCTGTAGTTTATTTAATAGATATTGTGGTGCGTTGAAAAAGACTTCTTGAGCATAGATAATCGGGAAAAGCAAAAGAGCGTAGATAATATAGTTAAGATATGTGTGTCCTGCCCCCACCGCTGTTTGTTAAAAATTTTCAAAAGCTTAACTTTCCTTGGGTTTATTTAAAATATATTCACATGTACATTCCAAAAACGTTTGGAGGTTAAATTTTATTTCCTAGGAATTATAAGGTTTTGCATCTCTAAAGCAGTGCCATCTAAAGTAAATGAAGGGAGTTTCTCCAGGTCATATCCAGCATTGAAGAGCATATTTATTTTTTCTACTGAAAGTACAAACCCGTTTTCATTTTAAAAAGGTAAACAATTTTATTCAGTTCATGTCGGTATATAATTCGTATATAGTTTAGCCATCGCAAAGTTCTTCGTTTCATATTTCCTTCATCCATAGGCATAACTCTCAGCAAACTGTGCTAAGATGTATCTTTACATAGTCTTTTTAAGTAAATCTGCCCAATAAGATATTGAATTAAAATTGGGGAGATTACTGATCCTTGTGGAAGACCCATTTGTAATTTTCTTGGATTTGAATGTACATGTTTGTTCTTGTTTGAATTGTTCTATTTTCCAAAAAAGATTCTAAAAAAAATTAATTTGTTACCACTTATTCCAATAGTTTTCAGCTTTTCACAGGTCTTTTTATTCATACTTGCTCGCATGCTTTCCTTATTTCAAAAGAGGTTGCAAGGATTTCTTTCGTTTGCGCGAATTGCCGTTTGACATGTGTGCTCGTTTGACTAAGTGTTCTATTGCTGATCTACCACTTTTAAATTTTAATTTGTTTTAAAAGGTATAATCTGATGCTTATTGCAATTATAAAAATAATCTTTTTAATATGATTCGTTCTATTAGTTTACAAATGTGTGCTGTTAAAGCTATTGGACAATAACTATTAATCTTTGAGCGAGGCTTCCCATGTTTATGAATTGGAATGATAACAGGGCTGCTTCCATATGAAGGTGTTTTGCCCTCATTTCAACATTTTTCAATACAAAAATGAAGTAAATGTGTTAAAATGTGGTGGCAGGTGGCACAACATTTCATTGGAAATGCCATCCGACTTACGGTGTTTCTTGCTACCTAGGTAAGAGAAATATTCCTTAAATTCTTGAAGTTTTATGAGGGTGTTTAGATAGTGGTTTTTGAATAGAGTCTGGTTTGCTATACATAGCTTTTCCCCCCTTTTGTTCTCTATGTAATGTGCTTTGTGTTGATAAACTCTCCATACAACTGTTTTTAGCAAAAAAAAAAACAATTGCTTTGCTTTTTTATAATTTGATGGAAATTTGAGATGTCAATTTTTAATGCGACATTTTGGTAAACGAATTACATTCTTCATCGTTTTTTAAATTTTTTTTTCCTTTTTTACTTTCAGGCAAATTTTTGCAGCGTTTGAGTGGTCGGCCAGTGTTTTCTTCAAAAACACAGTTTCATGGATTGGTCAGATGGAGGTCTATCGCGAGTGATGATAGCGTCAGTGCAGTGGTTGACTGAAAGGGACAGAGCAAATCGAATGTGCAGAGGTGGCTGCTGCACTGTAGCTATGCAACGACAAATGCCGGGTCGGTTCTCTCTCCATGAGGCTTTCTGTTTGTGCCCCAGACCTTGTGACCTCTTTCTTCAAAGATGTGTTTCTCCCTTTTTTGATCGCAATTCCCAAGCACTGGCATGATTTTCCCTTCTCAGTTGAGAAATGCCATATGCGCTAACTTTCAGGCATTTTTTCCAGCGTTTGAGTGGGTCGGCCAGTGTCTCTATTGCCAGATGCCAGCTCCAACAAGAAGACCAGCTCTGTACGTTGCGTGTTGCCCGTGCGGACCCCCTATCCAACCCACTGGAGCTGACCTTCATTATGAAAGCCTCAATGACAAGCAAAATTCGCTCTGTGGAAATTTTTTGTTATTACACCTTGTCCATCCCACCCCCCCCTCTCAAACGTAATGCCAGGGACGTTATGGAAGCAGTGGAGGTGGAACTGATCGATTTTGTAACCGTTTCCTGTGAATTGTTATGTTGACAACCACATAGCCGTGACGTTTAAAGGGCTACTGCCTTGGAGACCGCCACCTTGGCACTGTCTGCTGAAGGGAAACCTTGGTGTTCTTTTTTAATCTTCGTTATCCATGTAACAGGTAGTGGTTAAGGGAAATAAGTAAATCCCTTCACGCTGCTCAGCTATATTCCACCTGTTTTAATACAAAGTTCTGCAGGAGGCAGATCTAGTGCAAGCTGGGAAAAATCAGTTCTGTTGTCTGTGAGCTGATTGTCCCAAACTGAAGTCTGTCAGCGACTGTGAACGGTCAAATAGAAATTTAAAAAATAAAAAAAAACCACTTATTCATGTTCAATCGAAGCTTTCTGCTCACTTCATCTGATTTTCTGTCCCCGACAAATCCAACTTTTTTTTCGGCATTTCATTTAATGAAGTAAATACACAGAAGTGTGTGCCTTAGATATAAAATATGCTTGTGTTCACAACAACGTTTTTACTTGATGATTAATAGACCAAATTTCGACTCAGGTTATGATTTAGTCCTGTCATTAAAATGTGAAAATGGGCATGTACTAAGAAGCTTACACCTACAAGGAATCTATATTCTTTTCTTTCTAAGTAAAAGGGGTGTATGCTTTGAATCTTTCCATTTGCTTTAATAATAATTTGCCAAATTTGAAAACCCCCAATATTGTCAACCTCGGGGTATGTCAGTGGAGGAAGGACTAAGGAGAGATGTTGAGAGGGGGAGAGAGAGAGTTGCTAATCGATTTAAGAAAAAAAAGGGGGGAAAAGAATAAAAGGCAACTATGTCCATCTGATAGAGCAGACTAAAAGAGAGGAGAGAGAGAGAGAGAGAGAGGGGGAGAGAGAGGAAGGGGAGAAAAGAGAGAGAGAGAGGGAGAGAGAGAGAGATGAGAGAGAGAGAGAGAGGAGAGAGAGAGAGAGTGCAATGCGTTAATGCAGGAAGAAAGAAAGGGGGAAAAGATCAATGTCTGGTAGTCACTGTTCACTGAACCAGGGTTCGACTTCATACCTGGCAGCGCCACTTTCATAGGCCAACGCCAGTAACTGCCAGTGCCATCCCCAAATAAGCATTTAAAATTTTAAGTGAAAAAAAATCCATTACGCGATATGTAAAACTATAAGGAGAGCGTCCAATGGACCACGTTGTCAGTTCGTGATCACTGTCAATCATATTTGGATAGGTAGTACGATGCAGGTCAATTGATGTGTAGAAGGACGAACGGTTAAACCACTCAGAAAAAAATGTTAAACAAATGTAAAGATAAATACCAACTGAACTGTGTGAAAAACTTTCGCAAATTGTGTAAAGATAAAACCAATCATTTGATACTCTAGATAGGACAGGGAACCAGATCCATCAGATGAAGTATCGTCACCAGTTTTGCTAATAACCTCTTTTGTTCTTGAACAGTAAATTAATAGATGTTCAACTCCAACTTTTTCTCCACATGCATGTAACAGTTTTGTTGAATTTTGTTCAAAGTGAATTCAGATGCATTCTGTGCATTAAGCTTTGTATTTCTCTAGGTTAAGAGGTGAGGTCGGGTCTTGATGAGGCCAATAGATTTTTTCTTTCTAGAATTGGGATTAATAGAGTTGTGGTAATAATTAATTTCTGAGTTCTCTAATACATTTGTAAAATTTTTACTGGACTCTTGGTTTATTAAAGAATAGCACTCACTTGAATCTAAGGAAATGTCAAGTGGTATTGATCCTTCGACATTTCGGGCTGCCTTTCTTGCAGCCTGATCGGACCCTCTCATTTGCTGAAATTCCACGATGAGAAGATTCCCAGCAAAATGTAGCTGTAATGCATTTAGCTGACAGAAGATGTATGGCATGATTTATTTCTGTTATCATCTCAACGCGTACTTTTGGATTGGAAGAATTAATAGCGCTAAGGGCCAATTTAGAATCGGTGCATGCTAGAATTTGACAAGAGTTAATATGAAAACTCAAGACGTGGTGTAGAGACATCAAAATGGCAACATGCTCAGCACTGAACATTGAAAAATGTCTACCAAGATGGTACAACGTTTCCACTTTCAAAGCAGGTATTATAAATGCTGCCTGTATCTAGATTATCTAGCACTGAACCATCTATATAGATTTTCATATAGTTTTTGTATGTATTTTCTAAATGAATATCGATGACATTTTTCAATATATAAGGTGGCTCCTTTTTGACACATTTGCATAATTTGTATCAAAAGTAGTTTTGGCTTGCTCGCATCTTGGAATAGATAAAAAGGACAGCTTATTAGCAATTTTTGTTTCGTTTATATTGAAATCTTTTAGGAGATTAGAGGCAAATGACTGGATTGATTTTGTAGATTGTATTCTTCTGGCCCGTTTCACGAAATGTGTTTCTGACTTTAAGGATACTTCATTTGCACAGAGTTATCCCATGGAAGACTCTTTAATATAAATTTTGAAGCACATGCTTTTCGTAATGCATCCATTGGCAATATTCCGATTTCACTGTATGTTCCTATGTTAAATGTATGTGTGGTAACTCCAAGAGAAAGTTTGTAAGCCTTGTAGTCAACACTCTGTAGTTTATTTAATAGATATTGTGGTGCGTTGAAAAAGACTTCTTGAGCATAGATTAATCGGGAAACGCAAAAGAGCAGTAGATAATATAGTTTAAGATATGTGTGTCCTGCCCCCACCGCTGTTTGTTAATAATTTTCAAAAAGCTTAAACTTTCCTGCTTTATTTAAAATATATTCAACATGTACATTCCAAGAACGTTTGGAGGTTAAATATATACCTAGGAATTATACAGGTTTTGCATCTCTAAAGCAGTGCCATCTAAAGTAAATGAAGGGAGTTTCTCCAGGTCATATCCAGCATTGAAGAGCATATTATTTTTCCTACTGAAAGTACAAGCCCGTTTTCATTTAAAAAGGTAACACATTTTATTCAGTCATGTCGGTATATAATTCGTATTATAGTTTAGCCATCGCAAAGTTCTTCGTTTCATATTTACCTTCATCCATAGGCATAACTCATCAGCAAACTGTGCTAAGACTGTATCTTTACATAGTCTTTTTAAGTAAATCTGCCATTAAGATATTGAATAAAATTGGGGAGATACTGATCCTTGTGGAAGACCCATTTGTAATTTTCTTGGATTTGAATGTACATGTTCTGTTCTTGTTTGAATTGTTCTATTTTCCAAAAATGATTCTACAAAATTAATTATGTTACCACTTATTCCAATAGTTTTCAGCTTACACAGAGTCTTTCATGTCATACTTGCTCGCATGCTTTCCTTATTTCAAAAGAGGTTGCAAGGATATTCTTTCGTCGCGCGAATTGCCGTTTGACATGTGTGCTCAGTTTGACTAAGTGTTCTATTGCTGATCTACCACTTTGAAATTCAATTTGTTTAAAAGGTATAATCTGATGCTTATTGCAATAATAAAACTAATCTTTTTAATATGATTTCGTTCTATTAGTTTACAAGTGTGTGCTGTTAAAGCTATTGGACAATAACTATTAATCTTTGAGCGAGGCTTCCCATGTTTATGAATTGGAATGATAACAGACTGCTTCCATACTGAAGGTGTTTTGCCATCATTTCAACATTTTTCAATACAAAAATGAAGTAAATGTGTAACATGTGGTGGCAGGTGGCACAAACATTTCATTGGAAATGCCATCCAGACTTACGGTGTTTTCTTGCTACCTAGGTAGAGAAATATTCCTTAAATTCTTGAAGTTTTATGAGGGTGTTTAGATAGTGGTTATGAATAGAGTCTGGTTTGCTATACATAGCTTTTCCCCCTTTTGTTCTCTATGTAATGTGCTTTGTGTTGATAAACTCTCCATACAACTGTTTTTAGCAAATAAAGAAACAAATGCTTCTGCTTTTTCATAATTTGATGGAAATTTGAGATGTCAATTTTAATGCGACATTTTGGTAAACGAATTACATTCTTCATCGTTTTTAATTTTTTTTCCATTTTTTACTTTCAGGCAATTTTTGCAGCGTTTGAGTGGTCGGCCAGTGTCTCTTCAAAACACAGTTTCATGGATTGGTCAGATGGAGGTCTATCGCGAGTGATGATAGCGTCAGTGACAGTGAGTTGACTGAATGCACAGAGCAAAATCGAATGTGCAGAGGTGGCTGCTGCACTGTAGCTATGCAACGACAAATGCCGGGTCGGTTCTCCTCTCCACTGAGGCTTTCTGTTTGTGCCCCAGACCTTGTGACCTCTTTCTTCAAAGATGTGTGCTCCCTTTTTTGATCGCAATTCCCCAAGCACTGGCATGATTTTCCCTTCTCAGTTTGAGAAATGCCATATGCGCCTACTTTCAGGCATTTTTTCCAGCGTTTGAGTGGTCGGCCAGTGTCTCTATTGCCAGATGCCAGCTCCAACAAGAAGACCAGCTCTGTACGTTGCGTGTTGCCCGTGGGACCACCTATCCAACCCACTGGAGCTGAACCTTCATTATGAAAGCCTCAATGACAAGCAAATTCGCTCTGTGGAAATTTTTTGTTATTACACCTTGTCCATCCCA
Source organism: Conus ventricosus (assembly GCA_018398815.1). Lineage (NCBI taxonomy): Eukaryota > Metazoa > Mollusca > Gastropoda > Neogastropoda > Conidae > Conus > Conus ventricosus. The sequence continues at coordinate 12,839,760 of CM031607.1, forward strand.
CCCCCACTCCTCAAACGTAATGCCAGTGACGTTATGGAAGCAGTGGAGGTGGAACTGATCGATTTTTGTAACCGTTTCCTGTGAATTGTTCATGTTGACAACCACATAGCCGTGACGTAATGACTACTGCCTTGGAGACCGCCACCTTGGCACTGTCTGCTGAAGGGAACACCTTGGTGTTCTTTTGAATCTTCGTTATCCATGTAACAGGTAGTGGTTAAGAAGTAAGTAAATCCCTTCACGCTGCTCAGCTATATTCCACCTGTTTTAATACAAAGTTCTGCAGGAGGCAGATCTAGTGCAAGCTGAAGAATCAGTTCTGTTGTCTGTGAGCTGATTGTCAATCTGAAGTCTGTCAGCGACTGTGAACGGTCAAATAGAATATAAAAGATAACAAAACACTTATTCATGTTCAATCGAAGCTTTCTGCTCACTTCATCTGATTTTCTGTCCCAGACAAATCCAAACTTTTTTTTCTGGCATTTCATTTAATGAAGTAAATACACAGAAGTGTGTGCCTTAGATATAACTATGCTTGTGTTCACAACAACGTTTTTACTTTGATGATTAATAGACCAAATTTCTGACTCAGGTTATGATTTAGTCACTGTCATTAAAATGTGAAGTGGGCATGTACTAAGAAGCTTACACCTACAAGGAATCTATATTCTTTCTTTCTAAGTAAAGGCGATGTATAGCTTTGAATCTTTCCATTTGCTTTAATAATAATTTGCCAAATTTGAAAACCACAATATTGTCAACCTGGGGTATGTCAGTGGAGGAAGGACTAAGGAGAGATGTGAGAGAGAGAGAGGAGTTGCTAATCGATGAAGAAAAAAAAAGAGAAAAGAATAAAAGGCAACTATGTCCATTGATAGAGCAGACTAAAAGAGGAGATGAGAGAGAGAGAGGGGAGAGAGAGAGGAGAGAGAGAGGATGAGAGAGAGAGAGAGAGAAGGAGAGAGAGAGAGAGAGAGAGGGAGAGAGAGTGCAATGGTTAATGCAGGAAGAAAGAAGGGAACAGATCAATGTCTGGTAGTCACTGTTCGACTTGAACCAGGGTTCGACTTCATACCTGGCAGCGCCACTTTCATCAGGCCAACGCCAGTAACCTGACCAGTGCAGCAGTCTAACTGACCAGTGCCAGCAGTCTAACTGACCAGTGCAGCAGTCTAACCTGATCAGTGCCAGCAGTCCAACCTGACCAGTGCCGGCGGTCCAACCTGACCAGTGCCAGCAGTTGTGTTGTGACTGGTGTTTGTGAAAGTGACAGTGAAAAGAAAAGAAAAAAAGTAATGAAAAGGAAAGACAGTGATTCGTAACTAGTTTAAGATCACCTGGCCAGGTAAAGTAGAAAATCTTTTATACCCGGGTTTAGTCTTGTGATTTAGATAAATGGTTTTGTGAAGTTCAAGGAAAAGAGAATGTTTTATTTTGTTTGATTCCATGCGCGTTGATGTTTTCTATGATTATGTTGTAGTAAAGTTATAGACTTTACTAGTGGTTTGATTTGACGAATGCATGATATATGAATGAGATTGTAAGCAAGCTGTGTGTGTGTTTGGGCTGTGCGCTAGTCCTTCCTCCACTGACATACCCCGAGGTTGACAATTTATTGGCGAGCCTGCCAGGTATTCTGGCCATTTATTATAATTGTTCAACTTCTCAGAGAGGAAGCTGGGTGGGATTCAAGTATTGTAATCCTAAGACAAGGTTGTGTCTTACTGTATGTTTCCAAGATAGTTAAATACTAGGCTTGGCATTGCTTCCAATATAGTTATCACTAGGCTTGGCATTTCAGCCCCAGAGTACTTATTTCGCACAGATTGCCTATAATTCGCTCTCATTGTTAGGTTCAGGCGCTAGGCGTCTTATAAAAACTATTACGTTGTCCCAAGCTAATATTATCATTCATAGGATTGTGCTATTACGTCACTGTCGGTAACCACCAGTTTGGCTGTCGTAGTACTAGAATCTTGCTCAAAAAAAAAAAAGAGAAGGATATAATGGCGGACGAAAAGAACACCCCTATTGAACAACTTGTGAGCGTCGCTCGTGATTTAGGCTACTCGGGAGAAGAGTTGCGAGCATTCGTTGAAGCCCAACAAAAGATGGAAAGAGATGAGCGAGCGGAGAGAGACGCCGTGTCGCTAGTAGAAACGCAGGAAACAGAAAGATTAAGGATTCAGGCTAATGATAATCAGGCTAGGGAAGAAACAGAAAGAATGAAGCAGGAAACAGAAAGGATTAAAGCTAGGGAAACGCAGGAAACAGAAAGATTAAGGATCCAATTAGAGTTAGAAAAAGTGAGAACACAGAGGGAGACCACTGATGATGGTAGTTCAGTTTCCGGTGACCCTGTGCGCAGTTATGCCCCCGACCAAAGTTGCCAAAATTCTCTGAGGATCAGATTCGATTGATGCGTACATCAGTCGTTTTGAAACGTTTGCTATAGTCAGGGTTGGCCTTCAGAAGAATGGGCAGTCATTTTGTCAGCGCTATTGACGGGTAAGGCATTACAGATTTTCACTGCATTACCAGCAGACCAACAATCTGATTTTGGTGCTGTGAAGGAGTCTTTGATGAAGGATTTGACCTCACAGAGGAGGGGTTCAGAAAGAAGTTTCGATCAGCTAGATTACAAGCAGGTGAAAGTACACTCAGTTGGTGCACGTTTAGATCACTATTTTGAGAAGTGGTTAGAGTTGAGTGGTACGAGAAAGGAGTTCGCTGAATTGAAAGAGCTGGTTATGAAAGAACAGATATTGTCAGGTTGCGGCCCTGAGTTAACTATACATTTGAAAGAGAGACAGCCAGAGACAGCAGGGGAGTTGCTGAAGTTAGCAGAGGTGTATAGGGAGGCATGTGTGGACACTAAGGTGCAGGAGAAACAGGTGCCAGGCACAGGTGAGAAGAGTGCAAGGAGACTAGGGGAGTTTTCTGCAAAGTCTGCAAACCAGTGGTGGGGCAGAGGGAAGGGCAAAGGGACAATAGGTGTTTCATTTGTCACAAGAAGGGACATGTGGCGAGGGATTGTCGCATGAGGTTCCAGAAGGCAGCAGCCTTGCAAGAGGTTGATAAGGGTCGCCAGGGAAACGACCTGCAGTGGAACCAAAGGGATCCAATCTGAAGAGGGTGGAGTGCAGCCTATGGCTAGTACTGGACAGCAGTCAGTGTCAGGGATGGAGGGCACTAGGCTGAGTGGTTCGTTACCAGTGGAAGAAGGGTGGATTGGCCAGCAGAAGGTGAAAGTGTTACGAGACACTGGTTGTTCATGCGGTGTAGTAAGAACAACGCTGGTCGAGGAAGGGATTTGACAGGGCAAATCCAGACCTGTACTCTAATCGATGGCCACTGTGAAGAAGTTCCAGTTGCTAAGATAGAAGTACGTACCCTTACTTCTCAGGCGAGTTGTCTGCGTGGTGATGGAGAAACCCCTTTATGATTTGATCATTGGAAATATTCCAGGTGCAGGGATCAGGGGATCCTGAGTTGTTGACTGCTACAGGGGCAGCAGTTCAAAACACGGAGCAAGAAGGAGGGAAAGGTTGATAACCGTTAGTCGTTCCAGCAATGAAGTCAGGCATTGATGTATCGCCTGATGAGTTTAGGGCAGCGCAGGAACAAGACCCTTCGCTCGTGAAGTCTTGGGAGTTGGCAAGAGGTGGAGAGAAACAGGTGGTTAGAGGAGGTGAGACATAATTTCTGGTGAAAGGCGGGTTGTTGTACCGAGTGTTTACCAAGGGGAAGACAGGTAAGGTGACAACTCAGTTAGAGGTACCAGCATGTTATCGTGACACTGTCATGTCAGTGGGTCACGAGTCGCTCATGGCGGGTCATCTCGGCACTGGTAAAACGGCTGACCGAATCTTTGATGATTTTCATTGGCCAGGGGCAATGGCAGACATAAAGCGGTTCTGCATGTCATGTGATGTGTGTCAAAGGTCAGCCACAAGAGGGGTGAAGAGGAAGGCGCCTCTTAAACATCCCCCTTTAATTGACACACCATTCAGGAGAGTGGACGTCGATCTGATTGGCCCAATCTCGCCCTGTTCCAAAGGTGGGCACAGGTATTTTTGACGCTCGTGGATTATGCGACCAGATATCCAGAAGCAGTCGCACTGAAAGGCGTAGATACGCAACAGGTCGCTGAAGGGCTGGTAGACATCTTTTCTCGCGTGGGTGTGCCGTCACAATTTCTCAGTGACAGGGGATCACAGTTCACCTCAGGCGTGATGAGGGAAGTCAGCAGGCTGCTAGGGATCACACAGCTTCTCACTACCCCATACCACCCACAATGCAATGGCTTGGTGGAAAGATTCAATGGTGTGTTGAAGGGCATCTTAAAGAAGCTCTGTGAGGAAAGACCAGCAGATTGGGATCGTTGCATTCCAGCGGCATTGTTCGCCTACAGGGAAGCCCCTCAGGAAAGCACAGGCTTTTCGCCATTCGAGCTGCTGTATGGGCGGACAGTCAGGGGACCAGTGTGCATTCTCAAAGAGCTATGGCCGGAGAACAGGAGTCAGAAGAGGTTAAAACCACTTATCAGTATGTGGTGGACCTACGCAATAGGCTAGAGGAGACCTGTAAGTTGCAAGGGAGAGCTTGCAGGAGGCTAGGGTCGTTCAGAAGAAGCAATATGACAGGAAGGTGAGGAAGCAATCCCTCAAGGTGGGAGATCAAGTCCTGTTACTGCTTTCCACAGATCACAACAAGCTGCTGATGCATTGGAAAGGACCTTCACCATCATTGAAAAGGTAGATCAGGATTACCGAATCGATGTGAATGGGAAACCAAAACTTTTCCATGCGAATTTGCTCCGCAAATATATTCAGCGTGAGACTCAGCACATAGCGCAGCAGCAATCATTGATGTAGGTGAAGGAGACCCGCAGAAGAAGGGGAGATTTTGTTGCCTGAGTTTCCAGGAGAAGAGTCATACAGGGATGTGTCACTGTATGAAGGGCTAGACAGTAGGAGACAGGAGGAAGTTAGGGGGCTCCTAAAACAGTATAGTGCGTCCCTGACTGATAAACAGGCAGGACAACTCTAGAGACCTGTGCGGTGGAGTTAACATCGCAAAAACCCGTACATGTGAAAGCCTACCCGGTCCGTATGCCACCAGGCAAGTGATCGAGGAGGAGGTGGAAAAGATGTTGGACCTTGGGGTGATTGAGCCGTCCAAATCATCGTATAGTGCACCCGTCGTCCTAGTGAGGAAAAAGTCAGGTGAGCATCGATTCTGTGTTGACTATAGACGTCTGAACAGTGTCACTTAAGGTCGATGCAGAAGTCATACCGAACGTGGAGGACCTATTCGCTCAGGTCGCCACAAGCAAGAACAAATATTTCACCAGGATAGATTGAGCAAGGGTTATTGGCAAATAGCCTTGAGTGAGGATTCAAAGGAAGTCACAGCATTCTCCACTCCTATGGGGCTATACAGTGGCGAGTACTTCCTTTTGGTATGGTCAACGCACCTGCAGTTTTCCCTGCCTGGAGTTCTAGGTTTTGTTGTTGGAGGCGACACAAAGCAGCCAGAAAAGGGAAAGGTGGAGAAGATGATGAATTCAGAGAGGCCAAAGACCAAAACAGAAGTCAGGAGTCTGCTAGGTTTTATTGGGTTCTACAGGGAGTTTGTTCCAAATTTCGCAGCAGTCACGAGTCCTCTCAGTGATTTGGTCAAGGCAGGGAAACCGGCAGTGGTCGAGTGGTCAGACGCTGCAGAGCAAGCACTGCAGACGGTGCTAGAACGACTAGGTTCCCGTCCCATCTTGAAGTACTGATATGTCTAAATCATTTCTGTTGCGTACAGACGCATCAGGTGGTGGGATAGGTGCAGTATTGTGCAGGAAACGAAGGGGTCGAGTTTCCTGTGAAGTATGCTAGCAGGAGTTGACGAAGTGTGAAGAAGGGTACGCAACTGTAGAGAAGGAGTGTTTAGCTGTCGTGTGGGCCATGCAGAAATTTCACAAATACTTGTATGGGAAAGAGTTTCGTGATAGAGACGGATCATCAACCACTCAAATTCCTGCAGGAGGCGCAGCTGAAAAACAGCAGGGTACTGCGCTGGGCAATGGCACTGCAGCCCTACAGGTATCGAGTTCAGTACATCCCAGGTCGACAGAATGTCGGAGCTGACTATTTAAGCCGTATAGTCTAGCAAGCTGCAACTCAGAGGAAGTCAGTCATATCTGGGTGTGCATAGCTACTTTGTAAATAATATGTGTTGTTTCCAGTGAGATTGAATGGATATGGGTTCATTCCCATTTGGCTATGGTTCATATTTTCTTTGTGAGACTTATTCATGTGAATGTGGTTATGTTTGGAGCATACTGTCGCTTTGTGTAGTGATGCATTATTTGCGATAAGTGAGGATGGAGATTCCTCAGTGAGGTGTCATGGATCGTGGTCATATTAGATTGTGCTCTTCAAAGTAGTTGTGAAAAGAAGAGGTGGCAAATCCGCAGGTGGGGAATTGCATAGGTGCGCACAGAGGTTGTCAGAAAAGAGTTGAAATAAGGCAAAAGCGCACGTCAGTGATAACCCATTGTGGTGATATCACTAGTGATATATGCTTATAATTTGTAAACCGTTTGTGCAAATTATTTTGCAAAACCTGGCACGTGTAGCTGTGGTGTCAGCAAATTCGGTTGTGTTTTTTTTGTACTGTTGTTTTGAGACAATGCTGAGCATAGTCTTTTGCAAGGGGGAAATTGTCACGGACAAAAATAGAAAACCGAATTCGTGATCAGTCGCAGCCAGTTCAAATCGACTTAAGCCCGACTCAGACATCTTGGCGCCGGCAGACGACTTCATGCGTCGCCTCAGCCAATTAAAGGCTATTTTTAGTTCTCAAGGAGACACCAGACAGGCTGAGTGGCTGACCAACGTCTCAATAGGTCTGGCCAGACGGATCGCTACGTCTGGGCCGACTGATCTAGCTAATTTACAGGACCAGTGTCCACAGTTAAGCCAGACACCGCCATCTAAAGTAAGAAGGGGGAGGTATTGTGTAGTGGGGGTGAAATCAAGCTAATTAATTAAATGACCCACTGACCACCACAGAGAGAAGGCGGGTAGATGTGACTTTGACAGTTTGCATGTCCAATGGAATCAGAGTGGAGGTAACCTTGTTACAAGGCGGGAAAATTTCTGACCAATGGTACTCACCCTTTGACACATAGGAACAGGATAAGAAAGCTATGGGAGTGAGAGAAGAACAGAACAGACAGACAGAGAGAGAGGTTCTGAGAGTAGGCTCTGCTCGAGAGAAAAGCAGAGAGATGAGAGGAGTGAAGAGAACCGAGTTGAAGGATTAGCACCAAATAGAGTCTGCAGAGGAAGGACTAAGGAGAGATGTTGGAGAGGAGAGAGAGAGAGAGAGAGAGAGAGAGAGAGAAGAGAGGAGAGATGAGAGAGAGAGAGAGAGAGAGAGAGAGAGAGAGAGAGTTGCTAATCGATGAAGAAAAAAAAAGAGAAAAGAATAAAAGGCAACTATGTCCATCTGATAGAGCAGACTAGAAGAGAGAGAGAGAGAGTGCAATGCGTTAATGCAGGAAGAAAGAAGGAGAACAGATCAATGTCTGGTAGTCACTGTTCGACTTGAACCGGGGTTCGACTTCATACCTGGCAGCGCCACTTTCATCAGGCCAACGCCAGTAACCTGACCAGTGCCAGCAGTCTAACCTGACCAGTGCCAGCAGTCTAACCTGACCAGTGCCAGCAGTCTAACCTGACCAGTGCCAGCAGTCCAACCTGACCAGTGTCGGCGGTCCAACCTGACCAGTGCCAGCAGTTGTGTTGTGACTGGTGTTTGTGAAAGTGACAGTGAAAAGAAAAGAAAAAAAAAAGAAGAAAAGGAAAGACAGTGATTCGTAACTAGTTTAAGATCACCTGGCCAGGTAAAGTAGAAAATCTTTTATACCCGGGTTTAGTCTTGATGATTTAGATAAATGGTTTTGTAAAGTTCAAGGAAAAAGAGAATGTTTTATTTTGTTTGATTCCATGCGCGTTGATGTTTTCTATGATTATGTGTAGTCCTTCCTCCACTGCGCTAGTCCTTCCTCCACTGACATACCCGAGGTTGACAAATATCATGTGTACAATTTCATTTTAATGGAAAATGGGTTGTACGAGAATGTGCATGTATATAGGTTACATGTAAACGTGCATGTATATAGGTTACATGTAAACGTCATACTGGAATGTAAACTAGAGACAAACGACAATTAGAATAAAGTATTGAAGAGATCAGAGGTCGCAGCAGTACCAATTCTAATCAAATGGCACTCTTTAGAATAAAACTGCCAGACCATTATGCCCTTCCATATTTTTTGTTCTGTGTGATTGAGTGTACAGAAATAACATTTTAAGAAAAGGAAAAGCGTCAGCTTTCAGTTCCAAAGTTGGTTTTGGACATATGCTGACTGGCCTGGATGAAGAACAATCAAATCCTTTGGGTGTGATCGTAGCATTGCTTCTGCAAAGCCTGGTGCTGATAGCGTTTTTCATCTGAAATCAGATCTAATTCTGGTGATCTTGGAAGGAGTTGAGAGTTCAATGTGAGTGGAAAGGTCTGGGTAATTGTGGTTGTGTGAAGACACAGAGGAGCAGGGTCAAGGTCAAAATGGGATAGGAGAACCTTGGTCATGGTTGATCTTACTATCTAGACGTGTCTTTCGATGAAATCATTGGACTTGAGGGTACATGTTGAGGACATGGCGTGGATGTAACGTCAATTCTGTGCAAACGTGACAAAGGATCCAGAGCTGACCTGTTAGCCATTGCCACTGATGTCCTTTGCAGGGTTGCCATATTTGCTGAAATATGTTTGGACGCTTTGACAGCAGTGGTGCTCATAGCATCATGCCCAAACTTCCTGACTACAAAATAGTCACTGAAGTAGTCAGCAACAATGAGGTTGTCCTTGCCTGGATTTAAAGAAGGTCTGCTAGAAAGACTTCACAAGGTTGACTGAGTACAACATTTGACGGGAGTATTTCACTTTCCTGTGCAGGTTGGTGTTTCAAGCACATGGGTCAGTTCTTCACGAACCTTTCGGTATTCTGTTTGATGTTGTCCAGGAAGACTTTATCACAGCTCTGAACTTGGTCATCTCTATGCTTGGTCAAAGGCCAAAGGAAAGGCCAAAAGAGACATGATGATTTTCAGGAGATGAGAAAAGAAGAAGACCAAAGAAGACTCCAAAAAGTAGTCCAGCAGAGCCAGCAAGGGCAATGGACAACGTGGGAGAATGCACTCCAAAGAAGTCTCCTTGGACTGGCATTTGGCACATGGCCCTCTCAGAATCAGCTTCATTCTCAGATGTGCATATGACCTTTTGCCCTCAAATGCAAACCTGGTGAAGTGGGAAAAAACAGACGATCCTACATGCCCCCCTCTGCCATGAAAAACAAACAGTGGAGCATGTCCTAAGCTCATGTACAGTAGCCCTGGCTCAAGGAAGGTACATATGGAGGCACAACCAAGTGCTCAAAGAGATTGTACAAGCAGTCTGGGCTAGTACCAACACCACAAAAAGGAAAATCAGGACTCCAAAAGCACCCGCAACATTCTTCACGGCAGGGGGTAGCAAATCATGCTAGAACAACAGTGCCACTCAGAACATGCAGGCAGAGTCTGCTGGACGTTGCGGATGACTGAGAGTGTACTGCAGACATCCCAGAATGGAAGAGTCACTCAGAGATCATCAGCAAGAGTGGCATGAGACCAGATATAGTAGTGCACTCTCAGTCAACCAAGCAGCTGATCATGGTCGAGCTCACAGTGCCATATGAGAACAGAACGGAGGCAGCTCAAATCTACAAGACTGAAAAGTATGCTGATCTGGCAAACAGCCGAGGAGAGAAGGCTATCAGATCAAAGTCCTCACTGCAGAAATTGGAGCAAGGGGTTTGTAGGAACGTCTGCATACAGCCTCATGAAACAGCTCTCAGTTGCAGTGAGGGAAAAAACCAGAGCCCTGAAAGCAATGGCAGAGGCGGCAGAGAGGTGTTCAAGCTGGATCTGGTCAAGGAGGAACAAAAGTGAACTTCATAAGGCTTACATTTCCTACAAATATCAGGTGCCCAGTGGTTCAGTGGTTAGAGTGCGAGTCATTAAGTGGAAAATGAGCATGTCCAGAGGGTCATGGGTTTGAATCGCAGCTATGGATCGTCCCAAGATGGGAAAAAAGGGGCAGCAGAGGGACATCCAGAGTCATGATCCAGGTGTGGCCCAACCCCCTAGAGTGTCAGGAGATAAGGGCCGAAACACTGCTTGAAGGGGGTTTCTCATCTGAGGACTCTCTGCTGCCACGCTGTCCACGAGATTCTTTCTACTGATGCATGGGTAAACCATTGACTTCCGGGAATAGGTCGTAAGACGTCCGGGAAAGACATGATGACACTGAGAAAAACCAGAACCAAGGGCTCTGTGGGCTGGCTCCCCACTTTGCCTTCAACATGTGGCTACTAAGAATAAAAGGACAAGATGCTCCAAGGATTCACCGAAAGGGGGAGAGAATGATGAAACCATCGGTGCTCAACCAATCAGGACTGCAAATCCCAAATGGACTATGAACATGGACCAAATGGAATATCCATGTGACTGTAGAAAGTGTTTCGTACCACCCGTGGCATGAAGATCCACAGAACAAAGATGGGATGTGTGAAGACTCATCTGAATGAGCACTGCATCAGCAGATAAGACGTCGGAACAGCAAGGCCAGAATTTAACCCACAGTGCCAAGGACGTCCACGCTGTTGGTTCGGAATTTGCACAGGCTCTCGATGCCAGGCGCCTGAAACTCAACCTGCCACGAGCAAACGAAACTGAGGATTGGGAGAAACTGGATGCAAAAATCGCCCGAAGACTCGATGCACTGATAGAGAAAAGCACCCTCGGACACAAACTAGCCACATATGGGGACATTGTGTATGCAACATGTAGAGATGCCTTTGGGGCTAAACTACCCAAAGAGGAAACACCCCAAAGAAATCCAGACGCCAAGAAGAGATGGACAAGATCAGGGTCCAAAAGAAAAACACCTCAAGAAGCAAATGAAGACCGCACTGCCAGCTGAAAAACAAGGCTTGGAAAAACTCTGGAAAGACCTGAAAGCAAACCACAGCGCCCTCAGCAAAGCGGAATCTGCGAGGAAGAGGAAGAGCAAAAAGAAGAAGACCCAAGAGCGCTTCTTCAGAGACCCCTTCCAGTTTGCCAGAACACTGTTTGAGCAGGCGAAATCTGGGATCCTAAGTGTGGACAAAGGAGTTCTTGAGCAGCATCTGAGGAAAACATACTCTGACTCACAGAGCAAAGCACCACTCGACATTCATGGTTTGGTGTGGCCAACCAAACCTGAGGAACAGTTCAATGACAAGCCACCAACGTTGGCGGAAATCAAGAAGGTAGTCGACAAAGCCAGAGCCAAATCTTCACCAGGGCCAAACGGAATACCTTACCAGCTGTACAAGAAATGTCCCAAGGTGCTGGAGTGGCTCCACAGGCTGCTGCGGCCAGCTTGGAGAAACCAGAAGATCAGCGGCCAGTGGATGACGGCAGATGGTGTGTACATCCCCAAAGAGCAAAACTCAAGTGACACCACAACCCGATCAATCAGGCCAATATCACTACTGAACGTCTAAGGGAAAATCTTCTCTGTTGTGGCAGCAAGGCTGACCAAGTACCTCATGGAAAACAAGTACTTAGATGTGTCAGTCCAGAAAGGTGGCATCCCAGGCGTGGCTGGCTGTGTAGAACGCACCACAATGATCTGGGACGCAATCCAAAGAGCAAAAACAGAAAAGAGAGACCTGGACGTAGTGTGGCTTGATCTGGCAAATGCATATGGGTCTGTACCCCATGAGATGATACAGTTGGCTCTTGAGATGTACCATGTGCCAAAGAACATCCGCAACAAGCTCAAGAAGTACTTCAATGGGTTCTCAATGCGGTTCCCTACCAAGGAGTACACAACAGATTGCATCAACTTGAAGGTGGGCATTGCAATGGGCTGTGCAATTTCCCCAATACTGTTCATGTTGGCAATGGAAGTCATCTTGAAAGCAGCAACAAGCAACGCAAGACAAACAGACCTTGGCGATGGATACAAGATGCCTCCTCTCAAGGTCTTCATGGATGACACTACAGTGATTTCGTCCAGTGAGAACGAGTCACTTCATGTGCTGGAGAGGCTGGAAAGACATAGTTTGCCTCATCAGAATGAGTTCAAGCCAAAGAAATCACGGAGTCTCTCACTGAGGAAAGGAAAAGTGCCGAATCTGTGGTCTTCAGAGTTTCCAACCAGAGGCCATTCCAACAGTTACAGAAAGCCTGTCAAGAGCCTTGGAAGGTGTGTAATGATGATAGCCTGAAAGACACACAAAGAGCAAAGAAACCAAACAGATGTCGAAGAAGGCTGGAGACCATGACCAGTGTGGGCTCCCTGCAAATACAAGGTCAGGTGTCTGCAGTTCATGCGATACTAAAGCTTCTAATTGCCTCTGATGATATACGACATCTGCACCAGCATAGTGGAGGCAATGGAAGCCAAATCAACAAGTTCACAAGGAAAGGCTTGGTGTCCCACCCTGTCTGACTGACATAGCACTGTACTGTCGCCAAGCAAAGCTGAAACTACCACTGAAATCCATCCTGTAGGAATACAAAGCAGGGAAGATCAGACTTCAAAGCATGCTGAAGGACTCAGGAGACAAGGTGGTAGAAGCAATCAAGCCCCAGCTGAAGACAGGCAGAAAATGGAGACTTCAAGAGGCGATGGATTCTACAAAAGAATGTCTCAAGATAGAGAAATAACAGGACACACACAGACCAACAGACAAGGACTGGGGGTGACCAAAACTGAATGGTGGTCAAAGGCCAAAGGAAAAGCCAAAAGAGGCATGATGACTCAGGAGATGAGAAAAGAAGAAGACCAAAGAAGACTCCAAAAAGTAGTCCAGCAGAGCCAGCAAGGGCAATGGACAACGTGGGAGAATGCACTCCAAAGAAGTCTCTCCTTGGAATGGCATTTGGCACATGGCCCCTCTCAGGATCAGCTTCATTCTCAGATGTGCATATGACCTTTTGCCCTCAAATGCAAACCTGGTGAAGTGGGGAAAAACAGACGATCCTACATGCCCCCTCGCCATGAAAAACAAACAGTGAAGCATGTCCTAAGCTCATGTACAGTAGCCTGGGCTCAAGGAAGGTACACATGGAGGCACAACCAAGTGCTCAAAGAGATTGTACAATAGTCTGGGCTAGTACCAACACCACAAAAGGGAAAATCAGGACTCCAAAAGCACCCGCAACATTCTTCACGGCAGGAGGCAGCAAATCATGGCCAAGAACAATAGTGCCATTCGGAGCATGCAGGCAGAGTCTGCTGGACGTTGCGGATGACTGGGAGTGCACTGCAGACCTCCCAGAATGGAAGAGTCGCCCAGATATCACCAGCAAGAGTGGCATGAGACCAGACATAGTAGTGCACTCTCAGTCAACCAAGCAGCTGATCATGATCGAGCTCACGGTGCCATATGAGAACGGAATGGAGGCAGCACAAATATACATGGCTGAAAAGTATGCTGATCTGGCAAACGGCCTGAGGAGAGAAGGCTATCAGGTCAAAGTCCTCACTGCAGAAATTGGAGCTAGGGGGTTTGTCATTATGTCTAAGGATATGGTTTCTACGTAACATTGTAAGCTGAATGTCTGAGACCGTATTGACTCCTGGCATTTACCAGTTAAATTTCAGTGGACAAATGTTGGACAGGATGTGGAAAAGCCAGCCGAAGCTGAACAAGGTGTGGAAGATAGGTTTGTGTGGTCAGACAATTTGCTTAGTGTTTTTGAAGAGGAATTAAGTTCTCATGAATTTGATGAAAGCCTACAAAACGCCTACCAAGCTCTGGATACAGATGTCAATATTTCCATTGAACTCTTCGTTAACTGACTTTGCAGCGCTGCTTCTTGCATGATGAGAACAAAAGGAAATAAGAAAAAGAAAAACAACTGGTTTGACAAGGAATGTGATCGAAAAAAGAAGGCAGTTAAGGGGTCACTACGGAAATTTAAACGAGTTACAAAGAAATCACGTGCAGCAAAAAAAAGAAGAGTACGTAAAAGAAAGAAAAGAATACAAATATTTGTTAAACAGGAAAAAAGATGAATTTGACCAAAGAAGATTAACCATACTTAATCAGTCGATTAATGATCCAAAGGAATTTTGGCAAACTATTCGATCAGTCAATAGAAAGTCAGCCATATATAACTCTATTACCATTGAACAATGACATAACCATTTTTACAATGTTTTCAATGATGTGGATGTATCATCTACTCCAGAGGAAAATATTGAGTTCAGCCATTTGGGAGAAACAACAGATGACTCATGTTTTGTTCGATGAACCAATTTCCAGATATGAGGTTTAAGCCAGCATTACCAATGCCGGAAAAAGTTATGGTCCTGACAAAATTATCAGTGAGATGCTGAAGCATGCCAATTCAAAAATTATTGATTTCGTATTTATTTATTTCAATAAATTGTTTGACCTTGGTGTTTTCCCAGATGATTGGTCGAAATCTATAGTTGTTCCAATATATAAAAAGGGAAATCCAAACCTGCCGGATAGCTATCGTGGCATTGCCCTAACGAGTGTTGTAAGTAAGGTGTATATGTTACAGTAAATTTTGTGAAATCAGTAAATTCGTGAATTTCCTGACATTTTCAGTAAATTCATGAACTTACTGTTTCACTCAGGGAATTCAGGAATACCCTGAAAATTCCAGGCAATTCACGAATTTCCTGATTATTTGGGGTCAGTTTTACACGATTTTACTGAAACACTTAAGATCATTCAGTAAATATGTGTAACTTTCTGTTTAACTCCGGGAATTCAGGAATTCCCTGAAAATTCCAGTAAATTTGTGTAACATTGTTATATACCTTTTTGTATCAGTGAAAACCTTTAGATGTGCCAGAATCAAGCGGATCCATGCAGAAGCTTATGACAATCAAGTGATCCAAGCAGAACGGATGGTAAAGAGAAGCCGGGTTGAACTCAAAGCGCGAGAACCTGGGGATAATGTCGCAGTTCTCATTCCATTAGTCGATCGCGGTCGAGGAGATCCCCGAAACATTTTAGGTGTCATTGTAAACAGAGACAGAAACTGACCTTTACCGGATCGCCGTGAGAGCGGGCATCTTGGCTACGGGTAATTCAAGAAACCAGTTTGATCTTTGTCACAAAGACTGCTAACCGAGGACGACGTTAACCTGGAGAACTCGGTTACGTTGAGACAGGCAGTCAAATTCCAGTCGCATACAGGAGGACAAGGTTTCGCTAAATGCAACTGCAATGGCCGCAACATTGTCAGAACAATCGTTGCAAATGCTCAAAGCGAATGTCCTGTGTAATTCAAGATGTCAGGGCACGCACTTGCAGACAGTAGCTCAGTCAGTACATGGGTGAGCAGAGAGTCGCTCTGGACACTTTCGGATCACTTAAACCGTTTTTATGTGGCGCTCGGTAACCGCACCATTTTCTTACCTTTGTCTCTGACCTTGAGAGAGAGAGAGAGAGAGAGAGAGAGGAGAGAGAGAGGAGAGAGAGAGAGAGAAGAGAGAGAGAGTGAGAGAGGAGAGAGAGAGAGAGAGAGAGAGAGAGAGAGAGAGAGAGAGAGAGAGAGAAGAAATTCATAAAACTACTGGACATGTGCATTACATTTCTGCTGTTTTAATTGTTTCTCTGTAGATATCTATGCTGTTCATTTTATATTTACGTTGTTTAATTGTTTCTCAGTGAATACATATGTTGCACATACTCAAATGTCATGAGTTCTTCTAATCAAACATGTAGAGACATGTTTAAAGAGAGAGAGAGAGAGAGAGAGAGAGAGAGAGGAGAGGGAGAGAGAGAGAGGAGAGAGAGAGAGTGAGAGAGAGAGAGAGGAGAGAGAGAGAGAGAGAGAGAGAGGGAGAGAGCGAGAGGGAGAGAGAGATCAGTAAATTCATGAAATTACTGGACCTCTGCTTCAGGAATTCGTGAATGTCCTGGAATTTACAGGGAATTCGTGAATTCCCTGAGTGAAACAGTAAGTTCATGAATTTACTGAAAATGTCAGGAAATTCACGAATTTACTGATTTCACAAATTTACTGTAACATATACACATATTGTAAACAAAAGACTTTCAAAGTGGGCAGAGAAAGAGCAAAAAATAATAGAAGAGCAAGCAGGTTTCAGACCAGGTTATAGTACCGTAGATCATATTTTCCCTATATGCTTTTTTTTTTTTTTTTTTTTTTTAAAGTTCAAATCTTTGCCAAGTCATTACTACAACGACTGAAGAATGTTAGCCTGCACTTGTTTTCCCCCACTACTTTATTGTTCAGCATTCTATTGTTGGTCAATCAGTGGGAGATTGCATCTCTTAGGAGATCCAAGTAAAGGTTGTTCTGTACAATTCTTAGCCACTCACAAAGCTTGGGTTATTGAACAGCAGAGCTGACCACTCAGACTGTTTCCATATCTTTTTATCTCCCTTGCATCCTTGAATGGATCCTCAAGCATAGGCTCAAAGATTGTCCCCTATATTTTATATTGTTTGAATAATGCTTTTTGTTTTTCAGCAACTTTTTTCATCTCCACACTTGTGTTTTGTTCCATTTATACCCTCGCTGGTTGCTTTGGGGGTGCTGTTGGATTCTTTTTTGAACCCTTGGTGGTGAGAACACCACAGAATTATGGACTGTGGTTGTTCTCTATTTGACACCAAGAGCACTGACACAATCAGCCGTGTCTCCCTGATGAGTCCGATCCAGCGGAGGTCTAGGAGCAGCAATACAATAAATGTGCTTTCAGGAGGATTACGATGATTCCCTCAAGCAGCTAGTGAAGGGCATCTCATATTTATAATATATTCCACCCATTTTCTTCATCTTCAATTTTTTTTTTTTCAAGTTAAATCTTTGCCAAGTCATTACTACAACGACTGAAGAATTGTTAGCCTGCACTTGTTTTCCCCCACTACTTAATTGTTCAGCATTTTAGTACAAAAGTGTCTTATTAAAAAAGTCTAAAGTGTATGTTGCCTTTGTGGACTTCAGAAAGGCGTTCGATTCTGTGAACATAAATGTTTAATGGGCAGTTTTGAGAAAATGTGGTGTGAAAGGAAAACTTTATTAAGCTATACGAAGTGTTTATGATTTTGTATTAGCATGTGCACGAGATAAATGTTGTTATTCTGATTACTTTGAATGCCAAGGGGGGTGAAACAAGGATGCCTACTTAGCCCGCTCTTATTTTCCTTTTTCATTAGCGAATTGGCTGTTGATTTGTCAAGCAATGGAAAACATGGTATTGAGCTTATTCCTGGTGCAGTTGAAATATTCTTATTATTGTTTGCGGATGATGTTATTTGTTATCTGACTCTGTTAATGCGCTCCAGAATCAAAATAAATAGTCTTAAAGAAGGGGCCAGATCGATCAAAGTTAACAGTCAATCTTGACAAAACAAATGTAATGGTTTTCAGAAAAGGTGGCTACTTAATTAAGTGACAGAGAAAGATGGTTTTATGGAAATGAAGAAGTAAAGGTAACTAACTCATACAAATACTTAGGGATGGCTTTACCCACAAAGTTGAGTGTTAGCAATGCTCTGTCTGATGTTTGTAGAAAGGCAAAAAATGAGTGATGGAAATATGAAATAATGAAGATGACTAAACACTATTGATAAAAAATTTATTTTAGAAGCTTTTCGATACGCAAATTCAGCCTATCCTAACATACGCAGCTGAGTCTTGGGATTAAAAACAAGACCGTAAACAGATTGAAAATGTCCACATGTTTGCTATAAAAAGGTAACTGAATGTATCCCTACATACATCAACTAAACTGATATATGGAGAAACTGGGAGTATTCTCTACGCGTTAAAAACTACTGTAAAATGCATCAAATACTGGTTAAAACAAATCAGACTCCCCATGTCGAGAATATGTAGGCAAGCCTACGAAATGCATTCTGTTACAGCAAGAATCTGGTCATTTTAATTGGGTGTCAGAAGTACAAAAGACTCTGACTGAAAATGGCTTTGGTATTGTTTGGCTGAACCAGGGAGTTTGTTTCGAATATGGTTTTATAACGAATTCAAAGACAGACTCATTTCCTGTTTCAAACAAAATTGGCATGCAGAAATAGATAATAACGATAAATATAGATACTTCTGTTCCTTCAAAAACATTTTTCAGGCAGAAAAGTACCTAACGTTAGTTACAAAATAAATGGCACAGAATCAGTTTGGCCAGATTTAGGTTAAGGGTTAGTGGTCTAGAAAACTGTAAGCAATGGTTCTTAAGTTCTGAATATTGGAATGGCACCATTTGCCCATCTTGCGGAAATGAATTAGAAAACGAAGAACATTTTTTGT
>CM031607.1:12865793-12888293 GCA_018398815.1 Conus ventricosus
GCATATGGCACACGCACCCCTTTCTTACAGTTTGTGGAACATTTTCTACTGCTGTCAAATACAAAGATGTTAAACCCAAAGCATCATTCTTGTTGTTTGTTCAAATCCTGATGTGCAAAGCAGCAATTTATTGAGTCCCAATTCTGCCCAGCAACTTCAGCTAATCAATTTTGCATTTAGTGCAAAACCGAAAACAACAGCTGAAATTCTCTGGAAGAAAACCCAAATCTATTCCAAGGCATGGGAAAACTGAAAGTTTGTAAAAGTAAAGCTATATGTTGATGAGAAAGCCCAAACCCTACAGTTCACCTCACCGAGGATCCCATATCACATGCGGAAGAAGGTGGAAAAAGAACTTCAACGACTTGAAGAGCTGGACATAATAGAAAAGTTGCGGCTCCCCAAACCCAAAAAACCACAGAAATTGGAATCTGTGTTGATATGAGGCTACCAAACAAGCAATGAAGAAAAACCCGTCTTATCATGCTGACTAAAGATGCCCTCCTGTGCAACTCAATCAGTCAAAAGTCTTCAGCAAACTGGATTTGAATTCAGGATATCCCCAAAACTCGAGTTAGATGAAGAATCACGCAATATTACAACATTTTCAACTCATGTTGGTCTCAGAAGGTACAAACGCCTGAATTTTGGAGTTAATTCAGCAGCAGAAATTTTTCAGAATCACATTCTGAAACTACTTTGTGATATACCAGGATCTCTCAATCCCAGTGACGAAAATCCTAATCCACGGGAAAACCCAAAAGAAGAGTAAGACATTGCTCTGAAGAAAGCCCTAGCTCGTTTCAGTGAAAGAGGTCTCACACTAAACAAGACAAAAGTGTGAATTCAAAAAAAGATTTACATTGAATTCTATGGTTTCATTTTGGTGCCGTGGAATTTCACTGACCCGAAGAAGTTTGAAACAATTCAACAAGCGCAACTCCAGTCAACGTCAAGGAAAATTCGCGTCGCTTGGTCTGACATACTATGTATCCAGGTTTATTCCAAAATATGCTGACATTCACGAAACCACTCCGAGATTTGACACGGAAAGGTGTGGATGGAGATGGACCCCAACAGAAGAAAAATGCATTTTAGAAGCTGAAATCATGCCCGACAAATGATTAAACTATGAAGTATTACAACCGTGACTTGAACTGAAGTATGGTTGATGCCAGTCCATACGGTTTAGGCGCAATCCTTGCCCAGCGAAACAAAGAAACATCTCACATGTTGTAGCCTCTGCCAGCAGAGCTCCCTGATGTGGATTTCCCCCTACTCACAAACGGAAAAAGGAGGGGTCTCGCAGGGAGTTTGGGCTGGCGAAAATTTTCTTTTTGACCTGTTTGTATCATTTCAGAGTCATCTCAGTTTACAAACCTTGGAAGGGATTTACAACAATCCGACTTCTAGGACCTCAGCACGGATTGAAAGATGGAATCTGCGGCTACAGACCTACGATTTCATTCTCAATACAAGCCAGGAGGAAACAACCCCGCTGATTTTCTCAAATCGAACCCCCTCGACGCTACTGAATGTCAGTCTACACATGAATTGAAAATCATGAAGAATACATCAAGTTTGTCATCGATCACACAGTTCCAAAAACCATGAAAGTGGAAGAAAATGCCGAGGCAAAAAGAAATGATCCGACACTGCAAGCAGTAAAGATATCTATAAAACTCAATCAACGGCGAACACCCACTGAAAATTTTTATTGATGTGTCTTCATTTCAAATCTTCAAAACAGTCCAAGGGCGAACTGTGTATCAGTGAAAAATATGACATTATTCTCTGTGGTGACCCAATCGTTATCCCAAAAGCATTACAACAGCGTACAGTGGATATCGCTCATGAGGCCATCAAGGTATTGTCAAAACAAAAGGTCTACTGTGTGGAAAAGTTTGGTTCCCCCACATAGACAATTTTGTAGAATCCAAAGTCAAGTCAGTCTTGAATGCTCTCAACGACTCGGACCACCCTTCTGAACCACTGAAAATGTCTTCATTTTCCTTCCAAGCCCTGGTATGAAGTCAGTGTGGACTTTGCTGGACCCTTACCATTTAGGAAAATATTATGGTTGTGGTAGATGCCTACTCCGATTTCCCGAAGTGGAGATAGTTTAAGTCAACAAAAGCAAAAGCTGTTATCCAAAAAACTTGACGCTATCTTTGCACGACATGGAGTACCAGACATCCTAAAAACGGACAATGGACCACCTTTAGTAGTTCTGAATTTGGACGATTCGCTGACTACTTAGGTTTTGAACACAGAAAAAATCACCCCTCTCTGGCCTCAGCCAACCGTGCGTCGAAAGATGCATGCCTATGCTGGAAAAAGACCATCCAAGCAGCTCATTTTGGAAGGAAAAGTGTGGCGCAGGAACTTTTATAAATTCCTGAGAAATTACCGAGCTACTCCACACAGCAGTACTGGTGTGAGTCCGGCAGAGCTCTCTACAACAGGAATGAAGACAAGACTACTGAAGTTGTCAACAAGTCCGCAAAGTCTCAACCCAGTTTCACAACCACAGAGACTTGATAAAAAAAATCCCCCAGCATGATGATCTCATGAAACAAAAAATGAAAACATATGCTGAGAGAGACGTCATGCAACAGACTCAGATATTAAGGTTGGTGATTACGTTCTTGTCCCCCAAAGAAAAAAACAAAGCTGACACCCTACTACAATCCAAACCCTTCAAGTCATGACAAAGAAAGGTCAATGTGACAGCTGGAAAAGGAGAAAAACAAATCACGCGCAACTCATCTTCTTCAAAAAGGTCAATCTGCCAGCAACACCTCCATCCAATGAAAAGGAAGAAGAGAGCCCCCTCACAATGCTACCCAAATCTGCTCTCAAGAAGACAACCGATGAAGTCCGACAGCCCAGCACCAGCAGACCCACCGACAAGACAACTCTCAAGAAGGCCCGAGGGGAAAACCTACTATCTCAAAGACTATGTTTCAAAGTGATTTACACTGAAAAAAATTTAAGTCAGAGACTTCAATGACAAATTTTTCTCTGTTTCGATTGTGATCTTGAATTCTTACACTGAGAGATATTATTATCTCAGTTGACATTTCATTTCAGTTTGTGAACAGACAGTTAAAGTGAAAATTGATGTTAAGAAATTATTTTTCAAGATCCACACAAGTACACAATTTTAGTCTAAGGTTGGGAGGGTTGTAGTCTCTTTAAGTTCCCCTGTTTGTATAAAAAGCCCTTAAATTAACCCTGTTTGGGCATTCCCCCTGGAAAGTAAAAAAGAAAACGAAGCCCCAAACGATCTACGTGTTTCTTTCTTGTCTTTTTTTCAATTGTTTGCTTTTTTAAAAACATTTTGAGACACAAGCTGTGTTGTAGATGTTGTGTAAATGCTCACATACGACTCTACAATCCCATAGCAATTAGTAACGAGTTGAGTCATTGGAAAAAACTGATAAAACGTAAAAAATAAGCTGTTTAAAGAGTTGTAAAACGGAAAAGCTCAAAAGAAAGAAAACACCTGGTTTAAAGGCATTGGTACCCAGACAGAGTTCAGCAAAAAACTCTTATGCGAGAAAGCAAAAAGCCTCCTCTTGACCCCTCATGCAAACAGCCCCAAAAAAACCCCAGAAAAAAGTGAAGTGGGCAAAGGTGATTAAAGCAAAATAAAAGAACAAAGGACTAATTTCCTGAGCGAAACGTAAGATCTACCATGACGTCATTCTCTAAAAAAAAAGAAAAATTCCCTTTTCCGTAGTGTTCTTACAAGATTCGTCTTGTCTGGTTTTAAACAAAAAAGCTTGGGCCCCTATGGTTTCAGTTTTAAATCAAAAGTTTACAAAGTGATGACATGGAGAGGATAAACTCATCTTAAATCACAACCGGCAGCAGTGATTCACTTTTTAAAATAAACAATCTCAAACAGGTGAAGTGAGAGGTGAGAAAGAGATTTCAACTCTGTCAAAAAACATACGCAAATCGTTAAAGAGCATAGGTCGTCTCAGTAATTTGCCCCAGTAGGAACAAAGAACTCAACATGAAAGACAGTTTTTTTTAACGCTCTGGTGTGAAAGAAACTGTTTGAAGACAAAGAAAGTGACTTTTGTTTGCATGCCCAATGAACACTTATCGTCTTAAAGAGCCATTCATCCATTTTTTAAAAGGTTCCGGGCCCTCCCGGCCCGTTTGGGGAGCCCCCTGCGACATTTTTTTTGGCGAAGCCGAGAAACCTGTGGAATTCATTTTTCGTCGGGCAGATGGCATCAACTTCGGCCCCCAGGTCCCCCCCATGGCATCTCGGTTCTTTGGCTTCCCCGGTCCATGGTGGAAATGTATGATGTACTGCAGGATGGGGGTAGCTTCTTTCCCTAACAATTTATAAAGAGTTATGCTTAAAAGGAAACTTTTATCAACCTGTAAGGTTCTGCGGGGTTTCCCCAAGGGTTTGTTTAGGAACATTTTATGAGAACAAAATAAATTTGTCGATGATAATTTCATTGGACATTTTTTTTTTTTCTTTTTTTCCTCCTCTTTGTCAGGAAAAATTTTTTTTTTTTGTTTTGTTGTATTGTTAGTTTAGGTTTTGATTTGGTCATATTCGGGACATGTCTAAATTTTCGATTTTACAAGGGAAATGTAGATCATTAAACCCCAATTTGGTGTTTTTTGAAGTCACTTACAAAATCATAAATTTTGGTTTTGGCACTTCAGTATAAAGTGCAAAGCAATAAGTTGCGATAAAAAACTATTTTTATCCTCCTTACTACAGGATTGCAAAACTAAACGAAAGTACAAATGCATTAATTTAAAGGAGTGAATGTTCCCCAAACTATCCCCTTAATATAAAATGAAATAGAGGTGTATACAAGACGAGCTATGTAAAAAGTCAAAAACAAGCTAAATGTGAACGTTATGTCTGTTATTTCCAAATGGCCCGTAAACGACAACAATAGATACAAAAAAATAAAAAAGGTTTTTTGGGGATTTACGCACTCCCCCGTTTGGAGAATGGATGCAAAAAAGTTAAAAAACTAACCGTCTGATTGAAAAAACTGATGAAACCTATATTATTAAACGAGGGTTCGTCAGGGGAATCCCAGATGCCCCAATCACAGAGAACTTCGGTCGATTTATCCCATTTCACCAGAATTCATTATTGTCTGGTCAGGTGCGGGATGCTTGGGAAGTGTCACTTTCCCAATTGAAATAACTTTGGAAGAAAAAGTTGGTAGATTCCGAGAATGAGTGTGAGAAAAAATAAAAAAGTTTCAATATAAATTGCTAACGGGTTTGTCTTTCCAAAAATATCTTAATAAACCCCTGACTCGGACCCTTTAAAAAACGTTTGTATTGACACTTTTTTTTATTCTAACCAAAGAAGCAATTTAAAAATGCTGCTCTGAGTCTTTTGGGTTTTTAAAAGGGATCATAAAAACCCAAAAAATGTGGAAACATATGGGGGACAAAGAATGGAAGAGGCTGGGGCACAAAAAAAAGAATCTTTTAAATTTGGGTTAAAAGTGTTATAGCAAAAAAAGGAAATGGCTAAGAAGAAAGATCGGTCAGTTATTTTCTAAGATATAGCTGGAAAATATAGAAGAACTTTTTCAAGTATAAAAGAGCAAAAATTACAGAATAAAGTTGTGGCCGAGCCAAAAAAAAACTCTGGACAATTTTTTGCAATATGAAGTACAGAATCAAAGTTACATAAAGTCGGGAAAAAGGGTGAAAGAAATGAAAAGGATTCACGCTACCAATTTTCCTAAAGATAGAAAATAAGCAATTTTAACGTCTAAGAAAAGTGAATTTTTTCTCACTTTTACTAGAACAGTTATCCAAAAATCTGGATGTGAAGGTTATTACAGAATAAAGGGGGAAAGTACAGATTCCTTGTTGACCTAAATCCGCCCAATAACACTATCAAAAAGCCCAATTCGTTTGATGAATTTATTGAAGCACTGGAGTCTTTTCTTCAAATAATTTCTTGTTGGTTTGGATGGCTTTCTTATCAGTTGTTTCATTTCCATTTAATTGGAAAGAATTTTTATTTTCGTTTTACCAAAAATTTGGTTAAATAAAAGTTTTCCCCTAAAATCTGGAAGGTCAATTGAAATTCCTTTTTCCAAAAAACAGGTATCCCGAGTCAGATATAAGTTTTTATCGACAATGTTTTAATTCCCCATCCCCGAAATTTTAAAAAAAACTTATGCAAAAAAGTTATTTTATCCTGTGAAAAACAAATATCATTTAATGAAAGCTGGGTTTAAAAAAGGGGACGTTGCCAACAGAAACTTGTTAAACTTACAACCAAATAAAGAAACAATTCCCCAAAAAGAAAAAGTACACTTCCCACTTTCTTCGTGTACGAAAAGCTTTGTAGTTTTTGGATGCAGACTTTTATATAAAATTGAAAAAAAACAATGGGAAAAACAGGTATAACTTTCATTACATTAGAATTTTTTCAGTAGGTCAATCAAGTCAGCTGGAAATGTTATCTTCAAGAAAAGAATTGATATTTGGGATTCCACAAGGATTGTACTGCTCCATTTTTGTTTTAATATATTATTCTGATTACCAAAAAGTCTATCAAAAAAAAACAATGTTGTGCAATAGAGACGATTTTAGCTTTTGGATCAAACATCTTTGGAAAAAATACAACAAAAGAACTGTTCATTAGTTCAGAAAATAATCAAGAGAAGTCAAAATCTAAATTATTTGAAAGAAAATGGATTGAAGTTGTCTTATGAAAAGACTTATCTTTTGCTTTTTAATAAAGGTGAAAAACCAAAAAATTTCCTCAGTTAGTATTTGGTGGAAAACCCCCGTTTAAAAGATTCTGTTAAGTTTTTAGGTGTCATTTAACATCAAAAATTAAAATTTGGAAAAATTCAAATTTAAAATTTGATTTATAAAAAACAAGAAAAAATTTTTTTTTTAAAATCATAAACAAAAAATGGAGCCAAAATACCAAAAAATTCTACCCTTGCAATTTCTTTAGTTCGATCCCGTATCTTTATGGACAAAAGGTTTTTCAGTGCTTTTAAATTTTCTTTAAAAAAGTTACAAAGCTAGATAGTAGGGTATCAAGCTAGCTCTTGTTCCCATGTACTTAACATATAGAACATATAAGGGCCCAAAGTTGCTTAACAGAAAAATAAAATTAGCGTTTTTAAAAAATATAATCAGAAGTCGTCTGTGTTAAAAATACACGGAAGAAATTTTTAGATCAGAAACATAATTCCCAAGAGAGCAAAAAAATAACACTTCTTCGCCTACGGAATTTTTTCTGAAGACGTTATGAGTAAAAACAAAATGATATTACAATATTTCAGTATGTATTAAACCAATGTGCCCCATGGGAACAAAGAAAGGCAAGGTGTGATAAGAATCACGTTACAACAAAAAAGAAGAAGGGAAAATTTTTTAGTTATGACTTCACCCTTCTTTAGTTCAAAAATTCAAAACTCAAAAATTTTTCCCGATGACTCCTTTGAAACGGCAGAAGTGGTCAGGTTTTGTTATTCTTGTCAGAATAGAAAAGTCATTTATTTAGGGAAAGGTGTTTCAAAATTTAGTCTGAATTTGCACATAATGCAAGTTTTTAATTCATTTGTGATCTACTTATCCGCTTACAAACATCTATGTTTGATTTAAAATCAGTTTTAAAAGTCAAGCAAAAAAGCTGCAACGGTCGTAACGAAATTTTCTTTGAAATTAAGCATTTAATTTCGTTTGTTAAAAGGTTTGATATTGACTTTTGCTGGGGGGCCATCCATTCTGGGCTTTTTGGAAAGAGGTTGCTGATAGAGTGCTAAACGAGGGGCTTTCAATAACTCTGACACAGTTTCAAAAGAGAAATGGCATATCAAAAAATTAAATGTATCTTGTTGGAAAATCCCCGTTACAGTCATCTGTTCTAGATCAACTCTTGACATATACTAGCCTATAATTAGTTTATGTACAAATTTCGATAAATCGTGGGTAGCAAACGAAAAAATTTAAATTTTATTTGAAACTTAAACAACAATTCATACTATATTAGAATGCCCCAATTTTTCTTGCTAGATCCGATTGAAAATAATAGTTTTTTTTGAAGTATGACAAATAAGGGAATTTTCAATGATGAAGAAATTGACTTATTTTGTTGCAAAGTTATTCTATCCCATATTTGGGTGATTATTTTAAGTTTTTTTTTCACTTTTTTTATTTTGAAAGGGGGAGGGGTAACTTTTTCATGGGTTAAATCCTATCCCTTTGGGGAAAAGAATGAAATAAATATCCTTATTTCAACACAACAATCCACACCCCCACCACACACACCACACAACCACAAAACAAAACAGCCCACACACGCAGCACGCCGCAACCCAAAACACACAACCCCCACACCCCCCCCACACACACCACCACACGCAAAAACACACAACACAAAGCTGACCAATTAACTCCCACAAAACAACACCACCACACACCCCACAACAAACCCCCAGACAACACACCACCCAAAAACACACACCCCCACCACAAACACACGAGGATAAAGGATAACAATTTTATTTTTCCAAAAGATGGAAAATTTTCGACGCACAGCAACCACATACAGGACAAAACACCACACACACACAACACCACACACACACACACACACCCCACAACCACCCACCCACACTCACCACAACACCCCCACAAAAAAGGCGAAAATGTGTGTAAAAATCCCTGTAAATCAAAACCCTCAGTAAATATCTTCAGCAAGCACAAACCTCTTTCCCCAAAACACCAAAAACCACAACAAAACACCAAACCCCCACACACACACACACCACACACACACCCCAACCACACACCGTAAAATACATGTGCGTGCGCAGTACGTACGCATCCACTCCCCTTTAAAACATGGAACCTAAAATTTTAAAAGTGCGGATCAACATCACCATTAAAAGCAAGCAACATATACCTATCTAAACTATAATCATATTAATAAAAAGAAAAAATAAATATGACCAGGAACCCCTCGATACAAGATTTTAAACACACAACACGACACGGCGGGCGCCACGCTGCACACACACACCACACACACACGCACACACACCAGCACCACCCCCCCAACCCCCACCCCCCCCACACCCACACACAAACTGTCCATGGACGGGGGAAAACGAGAAGGTATTGCTTAAGATCCCAAAGTTGAAGTAAAAAAATACAGCTTCACCCACAATGTTATCAAAGCACTTCAAACACGCATATCACACTACATGGCTCCCACCTAAACATACTGCCACTCACTGGGAATGGGATGACACGACGCATTCGTTACTCTCCTAACACTACTGAGAACAAAGAAATCAATTTCAATGCTACTAATAATTAATCATTAACAGATCAAATCACACACAATGAAATATCCGGAACATGAACAGATCAATACTTCCCAAATCCCCTGGTATATAATAAAAGACTTCTTACCTGGCCATGTTTTACACACACACAACCACCTTTTCACACCACACCACAGCTACCTGAAAAAGTCCTCATCAACGTCTTTCTTCACACTGCTTGATGGTGATTGCCCTAAGTTAGACTGGCTCCAGGTTTCAGGACAGGGACTTCGTGGTCGTCCTCTGGGATCCGAACTTCGAACACCTTCTACTTCTCCTCTACATCACCCACCTCTGGGTTCAAATTCAGTTTTGTCTGATCTACCCCCACCGCTGGCATCAAAACTTAGTTTCCTTCTCTTCCAGCTTGTCTTTAACTCTAAGACCTTGCTGTTCTCTTCTAACTCCGAGACCACGTTCTCTCTCGACCCTTTCTCTGTCCTGCTCCACTCATACTCTCATCTCCTCTCTGCTCTCTCTCTGTGCCTCACACTTCTCTTCTCCTCCTGGTGTTGTTCTCCCGACACGTTGTTCTCTGCCTCATTTTATAAAGGAGGGAAACAAAGGATTCCCCCTTCGTGCCATGTCCTTAGTCCACGCTGCTTCACAAACCCCTAGTTCACAAGTACCCTGAATTCCTTACATCCACTCGCAACACATCCACACACATCAGCATTTTACACACAACCCCTACCTAATTTGATTAGCAAACACACACTTAGCCCCAATGGACATCGAAAATTCCCGCCGACTTTTCGTGGTCAGTTAAGCACAGTCATTATCTTAAGGAGGGATTACTACAACCTCCACAACACATTCAGCCGGCCTGACAAAAAAAGAAAAAATTAAAAGGAGAAAGGAAGGATAGGATAAGTAGTTAAGACAGGGGGGGGGAGTAGTAAAGGGGTAGGGAAGGGAGGGAGAGAGAGAAGGGTAGGGGAAATAGGGAAAAAGAGAGAATGAAAGGGGGATAGAAAAAAAACAAGGTGTTCGTTCTATGCGTGGACTTCCCGCTTTTCGAGTGTGGGCCCCACCGTCCACGCCGGCTCCCTCTCTCTCCCCTCTCCCACACACTACTACACTTTTGTGGTCACCTTCTCCCTTCCTCTTGCCCCTTGTCCGCCCAACTACACCCTTTTTCCTTCTCTTCCGCCACCCTTTTTCTCTTTTTTTTTCCCCCCCCCCCCTATCCCCCCATTCCCACCCCACCTCCCCGAAACCCCTCCCCCTTCACAAACCGGCCAGTAACCTCCCGCCCCACCGCATCCAGCGCATAATCTCTCCCCCTGAATCGTCGCCTCGTACTTCGTGGTGTAAACAACCCATCCCCCCAAAACTCCCCCGGCCTACCGCACTCTCTCCTAGTGTTGTTTGTCCTCTATGCCCACACCTTCATCCTTCACACAGTTCGTTCGGACTGCGGCCGGAGTGGCGGATGGGTCAAGGTACCCTGGTTAATATGGTCAATTACCTAATGTATACCAACGTAACAATGTCCCTTTGTCTCCAAGCGTCTAATGCCATTTTGTGAAGAAGGATACACGCTCCTTATGACAAATACCCCCACCACGAAGACAATGCCCTTCATTGGCAAAACTTAACATACAAGGAGATGAAACACATAATTTATCCCATTTAAACCATTTCTAATAACGCCTCTCATAAGCCAACCTTACAACCAAGAACAGCCCGCAAGATTTGCTTGCAACCAAAAATATAGAGAAAAAACATACATACACCCTATCAAAGCAAAATATCAACATAAAATCGAAATCTCCAACCAGCTCTAAGTCGTATGGCCATATAACCATTATGTAGTCCTATCTACGGAAATTCACTCCCCTATCTCTTCATACAAGGTGCCCGCATCCAGCCACTGTCACGCAAAGCGCTAGCTACACTGCAAAAGACCACCCGCACACACCTACCAGACTACACGACCGACCATTATTATCATGGCCTACGGCCCGTTCACCTTTCTTCACTCTGCTACCCACGTATTGTCTAACCGCGCTACAAGATTTGCGAGCTGCGCACAGAAACGCCTGGATATCACCAATGCTACCGGCCAGTAGTACTCCCGCGCGTCACATGCCTTTAGTGAGGCCTTCTTACCGCGAAGGCCCCGAGGCTGACGTCACCTGTATTTTTTTTTCTGACATCACATCCTTTCTTGCACTTCGTAGCACACCAACGATCTGTCTTTTTGGTCTTTTTCCCCGAACTCAAGTGAGTGAAAGTTCGGTACAAAACCCCATCCTTTATCTCAAAACCCGATGTTGCCCTCCTTCACACCTTTCTTCTGTCCTGTGTGAGCGAGCCTAAACCTAATTCTAAGCGAGAAATCGCCTTTTAGTTTCTGCTCGTAAGTGAGTGGTGTTAGTCTCACGCGTCACTCACCATCGCGAGATCTGAATGTTTGACTGCCTGGGCCTTCTCCTCAACTTGATTCATTTCCCTGATTCAACTGTGAAGTCAGGTGTTTGGGTTTTCGTACCACGTGCTTCCTGAATGGATCCCCAATATTACCAGATCATACGGTGGCTTTAGGAACAGCCAAAGCCTGTACCCTTCTCACTAAAAACTGGTGTAGCAATAAACACCGGGCCGATTATGAATTCTGCAACTATTCCAGACTAATAGTCTACACCTCTGTGTTTTTAACCAGTGATGCCCTACTCACCAGGGACTCTTCCTTCACCAGACACCAGTGCAACCCAGAGGTCTCAAATGACATTAACCACATTGATCACCTACTTCAGCCTTTGGCACTATCCAGTTTATCGCCATACTCTGCTGTGAACACACAGCACAATCCAGACAAATAACCTGGTCATCTTGTTCAACTAATTCAACTGCCTCTCTCTCTTGCCAGATCCTCATCGCTTCTGCCTTCTGTACTTAAAAATACAATCCCTAGCCAGTGCCCTTATCTAATTGCACAGAAAACAGGTACGCTCATACCTAGCCACTTGGCTATTTTGTTTTTCACCCAAGTATTGTCTACACGTTGACGGCCCGTTGGCCATGGGTGTGTACTACTGACTCCGTGGTGTAGAGACATGTGTCTTGCCTATCGTCCTCTGTAAAGCTCCATGCCCCTACTTGTTGAGGCATCGCGGCCCACGCTTCACGGAAAACCACAGTGCAGGCATCAAGTACTTCAGCTATATGTCGTCGACACCCCTCTCTGAGGAGTATATGTGAGGCCAGCCCACAACCGTCAAGGGTATCTGTTCTATCACACCAGTGACTTGAGTCCTTCAAAATCACTGATACTACATCCACTACACAGTATCTACCCATGTTGTTTAGAAAAAAGTAGGTCCAAACTAACTCCGAACGTGTGTATGTCACACCCTTTTTCGATTCTCGCCTCTGCGAAACTTACGCCAAACCTACTTCAGTCAAATCATATGCCTTAAGGAACTTGCTATGTTTCACCTTGTCCAAATCTCTCTGAAACTCACCTAAGGTTAGGGTGGAAACAGTTAGTGAACGCACGAACCTGACACAAGTGCAGACATGATTTATATTGCCCAGTCATCTATCGGCCAGCCCTCTATCTCCGGCAAACGATTCAAACCCGACTGAAATCGGCACTGCGATCGAATCATATTCTTCCCCTGAACAGGTGGGACTTTAGGTCTAGGAGCGCAACTTAGTCTGACGCCCTACTGACCAGAACA
This sequence comes from Conus ventricosus, assembly GCA_018398815.1. NCBI lineage: Eukaryota > Metazoa > Mollusca > Gastropoda > Neogastropoda > Conidae > Conus > Conus ventricosus. Next base: position 12,878,851 of record CM031607.1, read on the forward strand.
GGTGTCGATTTTCACTACGACTTCAGTACATTAATCTTTTCAACTCAATTGTTTTCAGCCAGAATCTCTGAATCCGCTTCTGCTCTAGCCCTCGCTGCACTCTCTGCATCTGCTCTTCATGCTCTGGCAGCTGCAACTTCTCAGCATCTGCATTAGCCATATGACGCAGTGGTTCTGGCCACTTAGGGTTGTTTTTTTGGGGGGGGGGGGGGGGTGGGCGTTCCCTTTTCAAATTTTCCTCCTTTCAGCCCTTTCAACTCTCCACAGTGCATTCTGCAGAGTTATCAATTAAACTACTGCAGTTCATCTGCCCTGTTATAGCCCTAGTTTTCAATCTACTCCCCTAAACTATCAGTTTCTCAATGTATTAAAACTTACTTCAGCCATTTCTTAACTTATATGTTTTAGCACCACTAAAACAGTTACCTTATAAACCCGTTAAAAGTTGTAACAAACAGATTAATCTACTAAAACGTTCGAGTAACACCAGCCCAATTGTAGATGTTACCTAACACAAAGGATTCCTAAATCTTAAACCACAGCTTCTTGTGAGAGTTAATAAACTTAGAACCATGTTTCTTTCGTTTCTCTGAACGACCATTGATTAAAACAACACCCCTAGCACACAAACAACAGCTCCACACCTCAAAGGAACTAAAGTGAAATAAATTAAAGAGCAAATTACAATTTGCCTTTATGTGGACGCTTCGCCCCATTACAGACTCTATAACTTACATGATTTTTCCCTCCTGATAACTAATTTGGGACCCTAGCAATCCTGGCCAGGCTCGTCCATAAGGTCCAGGTACGTGGGGAAATCGTGATGTTAATTGCTACAGTGTCACTAAGTAGAAAGAAATAAAAGTACTGCTAAACCCACCAAGGTTAACTATTGTACTCATACACGCATATGCACACTCATGCACCCACCAAACATTTCGCCACTCTCTGGTAATGGATGTCACGCATGTCGTTTCTCTCCTAACACTGACTAGAGAAACAAGAAAATACAATTTCTGATGCAACTTATAATAATGCATGAACCATCAAATCATACAACATGAAATATCAGAACACCAAAAGAACAATACATCCTAATCCCGGGTAAATAATAAAATGACCTTCTTACCATTCCAGGTTTTCACACAGCACAACCACGCATTCACACACACCCACCCCATATCTATGAAACAATCTCTACACGACTTCATATCAGCCAATGCTTGATGGAGAATTGCCCATAGTATACTTGGCTCCAGGAAACAGGACAGGGACTACGTGGTCGACACAGGGTGACTCGAGTTCGTGAACTGCATCTTCTTCTCGTCTTACTTCACCCACCTCAGTGTTCAATTCCAGTTTTAGTCTGTCCTACACGCCACCTCAGGTCTTCAAACTTAGTTCTTTCCTTCACTTCCAGCAAGTCATATTAAACACATAAGACCTAGCAGTCTCATCTATCACCATACCACGACACTCATCGACCCTTTCTACAGTCCATTTCTCACATCCCTCTCTCACTCACTCAATGAGCCTTCTCTCTCTCTCCTCCTCCTGTAGATGATTCTCCCGTACAACGATGTTCTCCCTCAGTTTATATAGGGAGGTGGAAACAAATGATCCCCTACGGGCCATGCCTTTTTCCACGCTGGCTTCTCAAACCCCCTAGTTCACACCAATACCCTGAATTCTCCACTCGCTACAATACCACACACATCAGCATATACACACACCCCAACCAAATAGAAATAGCAAACACACACTTAGCCCATAAGTACATCGAAAATTCCATCCCGCCGACTTACGGTTGTCAGTTAAACACAGTAATATACTTAAGGAGGGTTACAACAACCACCAAACACATTACCGCCAGCCTTAACAATAAGAACAACACAGTGACCCACTGCAATACCATCCGAACGAGTCCAATACCCCAGCTCTTTACTGAGCTGTTACTACAAGAACACAGCTGACCGAGCATAAATCGCCGCACTGTTGTGATCGCCGAGTCGTAGTGTTACTTCCCTTCCCCCATTCGCAACCCCGGCGTCATGTCCGAACTCTCTCCAAGGAGTTGTTGTCCATATGACCACTTCCGGCCGTCCTTCAACACAGTTCGGTCCGTGTATGCGGATTGGGTAAGAAACTCCATGTTAATTGGTCAATTACCTATATGATATACCACTTACAATTACCCATAGTTGTCCAAGCTTCTAATTGCCTTTTGTAGAGAGGTTTCAACGCTCCATTGTGACACACACTCACACACAGAAACACACACACACACACACACACACACCCACACACACCCACACCAAACAACTACAACAACACACCACCCACACACACACGACACCACACACACACACACACCCCTTTCTGACCGCAACCAAAATAATTGTGTCAGATAACCACAAGTATGAACAGACAAACACACACACACACACACACACACACACACACACACACAACACACACACACCCAACCACACATACACAAGCTACCGCGTGCTCGCACAACACACGCACATCCACACACACAGCCCGCACACACTCAAACGCGACGCACGCCCCACGCACACACCACACACACACACCCACACGCTCGCTGCCCGCGCTCTCCACAACAACACACACACACGCACACACGCACCGCACCGCCCTCACTCTACGCGCCTGCACCACGCACGCCGACTGACTCACACACACACAACACACACACTACACACACACCTCAATACAACCAACCGCTGAAATACTGTAAAATCACTATATATGTCTGACCAGCACGCGAAACTTGAAAACAACGTGTGGTAATCCTGTAAATTATAGTGTCTCAAAGACACAGAAGCACCGTCGCAACGCTCAATCTATATCCATCTGTCTTGTCCTTGAAAAAAAAAAGAGAAAAAAAAACGTTCCCAACTGCAGATACCCTTGTTCCCGTCCAGATAAATCCCCTACTCTATCATATCACCCAAAACCTTCACCTATCATAACGCCCCTCCCCCCCCCCGCCCCCCCTACCCTCCGCCTTTCTCTCACTCCGCTCCCCTCCCTTGCCTAGCCCGTATTGACATCAAAATGAAGGCAACCTACTCCCCCATGCACACGAGTTCCGAGCTGATTGTCCTTTGCCAGGGTCATACCCTCAAATCCTCGTGATACACCCCCCCATTTGCCCCCCAACCCCGAATTCCCCCCGTGGTGAGACGTTTCAGTAACCCAGAAATGCCCCCGTTTGACTTTTCAGTATCCCAGAATGCCCCCCTTGGGACGTATTCCAATATACCATATTGGTCCCCCGTGGGGACATGTAGGGAAAGCTAGAATGTCCCCCCGGGGGACATGTGTTTAAGCAAGAAAGTCCCCCTGTTGACATGTAGGGTATGCTGACAACGTCCCCCCCTGGGGGAGCAATCTAAAATGTCCCCCCCCGCCCCCCCCCCCATATCAAAATTATGCCCCCCAAGAAGAAAAATTATAAATAATCAAACCAGAATGGCCGCCCCCCCCCCCCATCCCAATACTCTCTCTCACTCTACTCATCACATCAAACTCTCTCTCACTCTCTCTCAAAAATAGACAAACTTATGGCCTTGCGGCCGCGTGCATGCGTGCAAGCGTGAGCCCTTCCGTATTGTGTGTGTGTGTTTGTGATCGTGCGTGTGTCCAAGCGTGAGAGTGAGATTGTGAGCATGCGTTTGTTTTGCGAGGGAGACACAGACAGACTCGAAGCGGTGAGACAGATGGGCAGACAAGGTAGACAGATAGACAGAACAGATAGCACAGATAGACATATAGACAGAGAGACATACAGTCCGACATACAGGGAGACAGTAGATACTTTGAGACATACAGACAATCGAGACAGACCAGACAGCAGACAGACAGACAAAGAATAACAGACATAAAAGGCGACGATAAAACAGTGTGTAGACGGACAGACTGACAGACAGAGAGAGCGAGACAGACAGAAGATATGCGATCCGACAGACAGACAGACAGAGTCTGAGAGAGAAGCGAGACAGACAGAGAGAGCGAGACAGAAGACGGACAGACAGAGATAGATTAGACAGAGAGACAGAGCTGAGACATACAGACCGACAGATAGAAACAAGACAGACATACAGAGAGCAAGACAAACAGAAAAAGCGAGACAGACAGTCAGACAGAGAGAGCGAGACAGACAGTCATACAAATACAGGCAGAGGGAGCGAGAAGACAGTCATTTAGAGCAAGACAGACAGAGTGAGACAGACAGACAGAGAAAAACGAGGCCGACAGAGAGAGAGAGAGAGAGAGAGAGAGAGAGAGAGAGAGAGAGAGAGAGAGAGAGAGAGAGAGAGAGAGAGAGAGAGAGTGTGTGTGTGTGTGTGTGTTTTCCGGAGGTGACTCTTCATGGCAAGTGTCAACTTGCTTTAAATGGAGACATTGTTTCTTTGAAAAAAATAGCAACTGGATGAATGCTAATCAACGGAACATAGTTAGCGTGACGCGTGTCAACAAGTGTCAGAACACAGAAATACGTCACACCTGCTTGTTAGTCCAGGCGATATTTAGGGGTACCTTGTTTTGTGTTAATTACGGTTTTTTGTCGATCTAACATGATTTTGGGGTGCTGAATCCAAATCCGTTAGAGGCCACTTCGTAAATGTTGGGCATTTTGAGTTATTGCGTAAAATCAATGAAAATCACAAAGACACGAAAAGCCATAATCATGATCCGTATTTTGTTTGCAGCTGTCTGTCTGTCTGTCTGTCTGTCCTGCTTTTTTTTTTTCTCTTCTCTCTCTTCCCCCCCTCCCTCGCCCCCCCCCCCCCCCCCCTCTCTCTTTCTCTCTCTCTCTCTCCTCTCTCTCTCTCTCTCTCTCTCTCTTCTCCTCTCTCCTCTCTCTCTCTCTCATGGACAACCTATTTAATAAAATACATTCAAGCAAGCTGGTTTCTTATCCAGCCAGTTTTCAATGTCGTGGGACATTTTATGCATGATTCCTCACACACACACACACACACACACACACACACACACACACACACACACACACCACACACACACACACACACACACACACACACAGAGAGTTGTTCTTCCTTATTGGTGGTTTGCGTTTTCCTGTCGTGTAAACATTGCTTTTCAACCTAATCCTCGTTAACACAACAACCAGCAACAAAAGATCTGACAGTCTGAATTAAATATAATCCATAGAGGTGCGTGCGCGTGCGCGCGCGCGCGCGCGCGTGTGTGTTTTGTGTGTGTGTGTTTTGGGGTTGTGTGTTGTGTGTGTGTGTGTGTGTGTGTGTGTGTGTGTGTGTGTGTTGTAGTAGTGGGTAGTAGTATAGTAGTAGTAGTTTAGTAGTAGTAGTACTTTTAATTTAACGTCTTTTCACAACACTATGTTATATTAGACAAGAAAGGAGAATTAGACAGGCAAATAGAGGGAGATAAATAGAGTTTGTTCATGTTACGCGCGTGTGTGTGTGTGTGTGTGTGTGAAATATTGAAACAAAGTTTCTGTATTGATGCTATCATACATGTGCAGATTTTGGATGCTTGTGAAATGATCAATACTAAAAGAGGATTATTGTGTCTGAACATGAGTAACAGCTTTGTTCTGCCTCTTTCTAAAATATTCCCAGCTGTTTGTTTTAAAATTTGTTGACTCTCTTTCAAAGTGATTGGTATAATTATGAAAAAAAGGGATAATATTAAATAATTTGTACTTAAGACATATCTATTTTTGTAACAAAAATCATATAATACCTACTAATCAAGCAGGTTCTTACCTGCTTGATTAGTAGGTACGTATTATATGATTGTGTGTGTGTGTATGTGTGTGTGTGTGTGTGTGTGTGTGTGTGTGTGTGTGTGTGTGTGTGTGTGTGCGCACGCGTATGCGTGTGCGTGCGTGAGTGCGTGACTGCTTGCGTGAGTGCGTGAATGCGTGAGTGCATGTGTGTGTGTGTGTGTGTGTGTGTGTGTGTGTGTGTGTGTGTGTGTGTGTGTGTGTGTGTGTGTGTGTGTGTGTTGTGTGTGTGTGTGTGTGTGTGTTTGAGAGAGAGAAAAAGAATGAGAGAGGAGGGGGGGGGGAGAGGGTTACAGAGAGAGATAGACAGAGACAGAAGGAGAGAGACAGGGAGACAGAGAAAGACAGAGAGTGCGTGCGTGCGAGCGCACTGAGCGTGTCCGCGCGCGCGTGTGTGTGTGTGCGTGCGTGCGTGTGTGTGTGTGTGTGTGTGTGTGTGTGTGTGTGTGTGTGTGTGTGTGTGTGTGTGTGTGTGTGTGTGTGTGTGTGTGTGTGTGTGTGTGTGTGTGTGTGTGTCTGATTCATGCCAGTTCTGACTGACTGATTCGTTATATCTGTGTGATCCATGTCAACCCAGTTTTGACTGCTGGAAATAATGACACTGAGCTGATCACGGGCCCACAGCTTTCTCTTACCACGTTATCAAACTGACCACACAAGGTTATAAGATTTGCAAAACGATATAATCAATTCGATTAATATGTAGGTTCAATGTAAAAGCATAGTGTTGAATGAGTTCCAAGAAAGGCAAGCACATCAGCGATGTAGGCAGACAGGACAGCTATTTAGAATAATAGATTCATTCTATATATTCGGTCATTTAAAACCACAGACGCAGCTCACAAAAAGTAATTCACTGGGATAATTCGTAAAACTGCCATGTTACCATTTTTGAGTCATACAAAAGACTGCATAATCCAGATTAAGCTAAGACCAGAGTGGGGAAAAAGAAGACAGGGGGATCTTATTTCATTATGAGAGAGACACTTTGACACATTGACACTACGATATTTTATTGTCATCACCAAAGAGGTCTTTTGACAAGGCTGCAAACAAATAGTATACATTCATTCTCTGTTTGTATCAAATCAAAAGTTAACAAAAAAAAATAAATTCGCAACATTTGATTATGAGAGAGAGAGAGAGAGGAGAGAGAGAGAGAGAGAGAGAGAGAGAGAGAGAGAGAGAGAGAGAGAGAGAGAGAGAGAGAGAGAGAGAGAGAGAGAGAGCATCTACCATTATTTGGTCATGAATATGGCTTTTCGTGTCTTTGTGATTGAATCAACTGTAAGAAAGGTCCATGTCTCATTTATCTTTCTTCTCTCAAGATTCACAAACACAAGGAATCAGGACCATCACCTTTGACGTGTAAGCGAACCCTTTACCTGTTCACTGAAGCGTGCATCACCAGGATCAGCAAAGAGGTCAACAGTGATCCTGTTCTCAATCAGCTCATGACAGCCCGTGTCCAAGTCTGGCCAGAAATGCTCCGGCAGCTGCCTGTGGACCTCAGACCATGCTGATCATGCAGACTTGAATTTTCCATAGAAGATAGCGTTGTCCTCAGGGTGATATTTCCCTTTCTATTCCCTGCAAAGTTACGTCCTAGATCAGACCCAATATTCCTACTAAAGCATAGACATGACCAAGTTCAGAGCTGTAATAAAGTCTTATGGGGCAACATCAAACAGAATATCAAAAGGTTCGTGAAGAAGTGTCATCTGCTTGGAGCACCAACCTGCACAGGAAAGTGAAATACTCCTGTCAAATGTTGCACTCAGTCAACCTTGAGAGGTCTTTCTAGCAGACCTTCTTTAAATCCAGGGCAAGGACAACCTCATTGTTGCGGACAACTTCAGTGACTATTTTGTAGTCAGGAAGTTTGGGCATGATGCTATAAGCACCACCGCTTTCAAAGTGATAAAACAGATTTTCAGCAAATATGGCAACACTGCAAAGGACATTAGTGGCAATGGCTAACAGTTCAGCTCTGGAACCTTGTCACGTTTGCACAGGATTGACGTTACATCCACGCCATCTCCTCACAAATGCACCCCAAGCCCAATGATTTCATCAAAAGACACGTCTGGATAGTAAAAGCAACCCTGACGAGGGTTCTCCTATCCTATTTTGACCTGGATTCTGCTCCTCTGTGTATTCACACAACCACAATCATCCAGACCTTTCCAATCACATTGAACTCCTCACAGACACAAAAGCGAGATGCTCAACTCCTTCCAAGATCACCAGAATTAGATCTCATTTCAGAGAATAAAACGCTGTCAGCAACAGGCTTTGCACAAGCAATGCTACGATCAGCACCCAATGGATTTAACTGTTATTCGTCCAGGCCAGTCAGCATATGTTCAAAACCAACTTTGGAACTGAAAGCTGACGCTTTTCCTTTTCTTAAAGTGTTATTTCTGTACACTCAATTCACACAGAACTTAATATGAAAGGGCATAAATGGTCTGGCAGTTTTATTCTAAAGAGTGCCATTTGATTAGAACTGGTACTGCTGCGACCTCTGACCTCTTCAATACTTTATTCTAATTGTCGTTTCTCTCCAATTTACATTCCAGTATGACGTTTACATGTAACATATACATGCACATTCTCATACAACCCATTTTCACATTAAAATACAATTGTAATCATGATATTGTGGTTTTCAAATTTGGCAAATTAATTTTAAAGTAAATGGAAAGATTCAAAGCTATACATTGCCCTTACTTAGAAAGAAAGAATATAGATTCCCTGTAAGTTTTAAGCTTCTTTTGCACATGCCCACGTCATATTTTAATGACAGTGAAATAATCATAACCTGAGTCCGAAATCTGTCCTATTAATCGTCAACGTGAAAACGTTGTCGTGAACAAGTTTTGTTATTTCTAAGGCACACACGTTCTGCGTACTTGCTTCGTTAAATGAAATGCCAGGAAAAAAAAAAGTTTCGATATTTCTGGGACATAAAAATGAGATAAAATGAGAAGACGAAAGCTCCGACTGAAAATAATTAAGCGGTTTTCATATGTTTTTTTTCATAGTGTGTGTGTGTGTGGTGTGTGTGTGGTGTGTGTGTGGGTGTGTGTGTGTGTGTGTGTGTGTGTGTTTTGGGGTGTATGTGTGTGTGTTGTGTGTGTGTGTGTGTGTGTGTGTGTGTGGTGTGTGTGTGTGTGTGTGTGTGTGTGTCACTGGTATTCACTGTCAGTTCTGTAGACGACGGTCACCCCAGGTAAAACTGGATCAGTCCGTGGACAGAGTGCAGGCGCCATAGAGCACATGCTTGGGTCTCTGCATGCTTCGTGTTGCCGCGCGTCTTCTTTTCCGAAGGCAGGCCAATTTAACACATTCCTCCGATGACATGTGTCTTCTTCCTGCTTGTCAAAACAGAATAAGCAATCGTCTTCCGAACACGATCGCAGGAATATTCTAGAACAACGTCGTCTGATTCACACAGCAGCACACCCACGTCATCCGTTTGATGGAGCACGACCTTCCGAAAAGCTTGATTTCTGTGCGGATCTCGAATCGTCTCTGCACCTGTCGCTCTGTAAGAGTAGCGGCATAACCTTAACCATTCCCGTGTCAAAAACCAGCGATAATTTTGTATATAGCTTGCTCCAGACTTGTGTCG
>CM031607.1:12893293-12900793 GCA_018398815.1 Conus ventricosus
ACCCCCCCAAACCATTATTATAAATCCACCATTACCACAACCATCACAAATATGTCCACACCCCCACTAAACTAGACACACAACCCTATCGAAATCACCCCCTCCCCCCCACGCCACCACCACAACCCCCCCCCCCCCCCCCCCCCCCCCCCCCGCCCTTTTCCTCTCCCATAATCCCCTCAGTCGCTTCCGCCTGGTGGCCACTCTCCCGACCACATGGACCACAGATGAGTCATTTTTCGTTCTTTGTTTGTACTGTCCTAAATGTTAAATGTTACCTGAAGAAGACCCAAGAGGTCGAAATGCATCGTGTCTTGTCATATGCTTTGTTTTGTCAATGTCATTGCGGTAACTAAAACCCTCTCTTTCAAAGTTTTGCTTCGACTCCGCCGCAGTCACTCCATTTAAAAAGAATCATGTAATTAATGAATTTGTAATTCGCAAGGTTGAGATAAAATTTTGTTTATACCAAAAACTATGTCCAAAACTGATAGGTATAGTCTTATATATGTTTTTACATATATAAAATCCTCGATTGACACCCCAAAACATTTGCACTGGTGGACAATCAAGAAAAATACTCAATATGATCAATTGTGTCAGGACAAAACGAAAACTTTTTTACTTTTTGTTTTCACTTGCATTTTACATAAATGAATATTTGTGGGGTAAATATATGCAATTTTCCAATGCAGGACTCTTAATCTTGTTTCTGTTGAACGTCTTTCGCCCTTGACCAAATAGATGTATCTAGCCTGACACCAAATTTTCTGAACCAAAAATTGAGGGCACATGAGTCACTGGGTTTTTTTGCCGTTACAGACAAATTTTCTTAATATCCTTTACTTTTCTACTGAACTGACTCGCCTCGCATTTTTACTTCCATCTTCTTTTTCGCCGTTCTGTATCCACTGAACCCATGTCTTTGGAATAGTGGTAATTAAAATTTTATAATCTAGTGGGAATTTGCTCTGTTTTGCCCTATCATGTCTTGTAATTCCTCCAGAGTGAGTAAAACGGTTTTATTGAAAATGAATAATCGTTCATGTTTCAATTCCTTTCTTTGCCAAGTTGGAAAGAACAACGTTTTGTGCTTGTAGGTAAGCATTACTTTAAATTGAAGATCATTTGACTTTGAAAATTGTTGCAATTAATATCTTCCATCTTAATAACAGATTTGTTCTCTAAAATATTATAAGTCATTAGGACCTCTGTCCAAATTCGTTGTCTATTTTTTTCACAAGCCTTAGGACCTCTTTCCCAAAAATTTCATTGTCTATTATTTCAAGTCCTTTAATATCTTTTTTTTTACAGTTGATATGGAAGATTCTATCACCTTTTGCCAGCTTTTCCAAATGCCATTTGGAATAAAACTCCATTTATATTTTTCGGTCGCGTCAAACAGTTTTCCTGCCCATTGTAAATAAAAGTATTTTTGTAGCTCGAGCATGTTTAAAACATTTTAAGAACCCCCCTCTCCATACTCACCTTCCATCACTTTTCGTTTCACTTTTTCAAATGCCATCCTATTACTTTGTTTTTCCTTCTGTCAGAGGAATTTATACGTATTGGTTTTTTTTATTTAGTACACTATGGGAAAGACTATAGATTGATTACGTATATAAATTGACTGATCAAAAAGGTCTTTATAACCACAACTTTAACTTGAATACTCATTCCCATTTACCCATTCCTTAATGGATGGAATTCATTACATCTAATCTATGAGGCCAGATGTCTTCAATGTCCCGTGCCATTTTGTTTGTTTCAAAAAAAATGCCCAATATTTTTTTTTTATTTTACTGACCAAAGTAAAGGGAAATATTTCCATCTTCATTCTCATTCCCCCAATTCTTAAAACCTTATTTTTGTGTATTTAATCTAAGGCCAAAATTCTTTTGAACTCAGTTAATATTTCTAAAGCTGTAAGCATGTCTGTTGTTTTCTTCAGAAAAAGTGTTGTGTCGTCGGCCTTTTGGGTTTATATTTTCATATGAACGGGGCTTGTGCAATGGGCAATTGGAACTTTAATGCCCTCTATCGAACTGTTCCTAATTTTAATTGCAAGCAGCCTACAGCCAGTACAAACACAAGAGGTAAAAAAGGTAACCCTGTCTGATACCACGGGAAATATTAAAAGGTTCGGAAAGCCATCCTTAAAGATTAATACACTAAACTACCGTTGTTAAAACATTTTCCCACCTTTTAAAGTCCACACCAAAACCAAAAACATCAAATGCATGTAACAAAATAGTTCTGGATATTGAATCGAAGGCTTTACAGTAGTCTACTGCTCGTAGATATCTGCCCTCATTACGTGCGTTTAAGTATTTATTACATCATAAATGGACCTTGTAATTGGGTTTGCAATATTTCTACCTTTCAGATAGCCAACCTGATCGTTGTTAATTTATGAATAACGTTACCAAGTCTTTCCGCCAGAACGTTTGCAAGGATTTTATAGTCTGTATTAGCCAGGGTAATTGGTCTTCAGTTTGTTAACTGATCTCTTTCTAAGTCTTTTCCTTTGTGTAATAAGTGATGATTCCTTGTCTTTCAGTGTACGATAAAACACCTTTATGAAAAGATTCATAAAAGAGCTTGTTACCAATTTACCTAATTCACCTCCAAAAGAATTTAAAGAATTCTACTGTAAATTCCGTCACAAAACCCGTGTCGACCGTTTACGTAGTTTACTTAGCGCATTTGTTGTTTCCTCTAAGGGAACCAGTCCTTCACAAAGGCCCGCAGCATCATCATCTAAACATGGAAAAAACTTCTGTCTATAAATTTGTTAGTCTGTGCTAGAACATTTCTGCGACTGTTGTTTGCTGTACATATTTTTATAAAACGAGACTTGCTCTTGTAAAATAAACACTTTGTTTAGTTAATACTTCTCCTGTGTCTCTACGCAACCTTGTTATGACTTTTCGTTTTACCCCTAACTTTTTCTAAATTGTGAAATACTTAGTGTTTCGTTCCCCATCTTCGACCCATCTAACTCTCGACTTATCTTTGCGTCATGCAGTTCTTTTAATTCTAATTTATGCTTTAAATGCATATATGTGGCTTGCGACCCTTCATTTGAAGGGTCTTAATGAGCTTTTTTTCATTTCTGAAATCTGTAGGTTTTTGTTTTAGCAAATCGGTTTTCTTTTGGCATGACAATTCTTTTCCAAATTCGCTACAAAAATTTCTTTTTTCAATTTTCAACATTTCCCATTTATCAATATTGGACAAATTGTCATTGATATTGTCGTTAAGCTCTTTGTCTAATAGACTATTCAATTGCTGTACAAAATCAGGTTTTTTTAAATAACTATTGTTGAATTTCCAATGACTTGGTCCACGAATGAAATCACACTGATTCAGCTGACTGTCACAGCCTTATGGTCCGAGTTTCGAATGGTCAGATGTTCACATGATACCCCACTCACTTAATACATCCTCTGTTGTAAAGCAATAGTCAAACCTACGAGCTGTAAATCGACTGCACCTGTACCATGTATAGTCATGTTCATTAGCATGAAAAACTCTCCAAAGATCATTCAGTTCTAGGGCTTTCGTTACTTTAAAACCTCGAAATTCATTTCACGGTGGGGGTTGCCCGATATTATATCAAGAGGATTGCTTTTGAAAACAGTTTTAAAGTCTCCAAACAACATAATTTTTTTTTTGTCACTGTACTTTTTACATTTTTCTTTCAATAATTTGAAAAAAATCCACTTTTCAGTACTATTATTTGGAGCATATATTTTGCTAAGTAGAAGTCATATTTAACACATGTGACTGAAACAATGAACATTCTATTTTGTTCCATTGCTAACGGACTTTTCCCAGGAAATGTTTTGCAACCAAAATGACTTCTCCCCTGCTCCTGTTTTACCTCCGTTATAAACAATTTTACCTCCCCATTCTTTTTCCCATATAGATACATCACTGTCAGTTATATAAGCTTCTTGGAGACAGATCAAATCAAACTTTCCGTTTTTAAAGAAATGAAAAATTGACGTTCTTTTTTATTTGTTTTTAGTCTTCTACAATCGTTTACGTTAAACCGGATTTAACCATTTTATGAAAAATTTATATGTCTTTTGCCTACGAATTTTACTAAATTCGGAGCGGAAATCGTCATATTTGATAATAAGTGGGGCTTTTAAACTCACAATCCATTTTCATGCGATACGTCATCACAATGTAACATTCTAATCAAAACCAGACGTTAGCGCCGCTCGCTAAAACCGGAACGAGTGTCGTGTGACGTTTCCTGGCGGCGGAACGCCCCCCCTCTTGTTTCTGTTGCTTGTTTTTTTCCCTCTTTTATCAGGACTGGGCCCTCTCGAGACCTGCGTCGTTTAGGGGTTTCCGAACGGTGGCGAGGTGGGCTGTGCAGCTCCAGGGAGGATCCCAGCGAGGCCTGACGTGTGCCGGATCGTCCTCGTTCTGGCGGGTGTTTTTTCCCCCCTCCAAATTTTCTCCTCTCTCTGCACATTACGCTCTCGCCCCTCTCTCTCATCCTCGCTCTCCTCCCTCTCACTCTGATCCCCATTCTTTTCATCACTCACACACACACTTTTTTTGCCCGCTGATCAGACACAGTAAGATCACAAGCAGGGTCTCCTCGTTTTTGTCCCGACTTTTTACATGCCCTGCACACCACATCATTCATGCATACCGATGCATGGTGATTGTTTTCCAACAGTAGAACATACCACTGGCCTTTTCACTAGTTTCTGCTCTTTGTGGTAGATTTTTTACTGTGAAAAAGCTGACTTTAAGTGTTTTCTCTAGGGGGACAGACGGGGCTGCATAAAAACAAATCGTCGTCCTGTGAGAAATCGTGTCAGTTTTATTATCGTTGTCCCTCCCCTCTTTCGCATTTCAAAGTGGAACGAAGTTCGCAACCCCGCTTGAGAAGGGAGTTTCTCGATTTCACTGTCAGCCACAGAGATTAGAATGTTGTCAATAAAGACTTTAGTAGCATTTTCTCCTCTCCTGTCTGGTCTCTCAAACATTAGGGTTTTGTGTTTACACCTTAGCACAATACCTCTGAGGCGAATACCTTGCACAAGTGGTAGGGACCCTCGCCTCTTCAGTAGCTGGGGAACTCCATAACCCTCCAATCTGCTGTGCCCCAACAACTGACCCTTGTCCGGCGGTACGTTCTCAGCTAAGCACATCTCCAGAACAGTGGCTGGGCGGTTACTCGCAGTGTCCGGGAATGTCTCTTGATTTTATGAAGATAGGTCGAACGCTCGCGGCCATATCCACAAATCGAAAGTGAAAAACGAAAAAGAAACAAAAACAAAGTAAATCGGAAGACGATAACTGTACTGTACTGTATTTAAAAAGATTTCGAGACGGCTACAGTCCGAATACAAGAGAACGCACGGCAGGGAAAATCGTAGTGGAACACAGCTCACATTTGGGTTTTTTCGGGGCGCAAGTTGCACATGTCCCCCCTCGGCGCGGCTGTCCCCTCACCGAATCCACGAGGAAAGAACATACTTGCAACCATTTTTGATATAAGGAAAGCATACAAGCAAATGTTGAATAAAAGACTTGCATAAACTGAAAACTATTGGAGTAAGTGGTAACATGTATAATTTCTAGAATCATTTTAGAAAATATAACCATTCAAACAAGAATAGAACATGTTTATTCAAATCCAAGAAAATTACAAATGGGTCTTCCGCAAGGATCAGTAAATTCCCTAATTTTATCTAATATTTTAATGGCAGATTTACCCAAAGGTCTAGCAAAGATACAGTGTTAGCACAGTTTGCTAATGATATATGCCTATGGATGAAGGTGACTATGAAAAGAACAAACTCCTTTAAGATGGCTAAATTAGATACCAGCATGAACTGAATAAATTGTCAGCTTTTTTTTAAAATGAAAACAGGCTTGTACTTTCAGTAGAAAAAAAAACAACAAAGATTATGCTCTTCAATGCTAGATATGACCCGGAGAAACTCCTTTAATTTACTTTAGATGGCACTGATTTAGAGTATGTACAAACTGTAAAATTCCTAGGTGTATATTTAACCTCCAAACTTTCTTGGAATGTATATATTGAATGTATTTTAAACAAAGCAAGGAGGATTTTAAACTTTTGAAAATTATTAACAAACAACGGCGGGGCAAGACACACACACTTTAACTTTATTATCTACTGCTCTTGTGCGTTCACGATTAATATGCTTAAACAGTTTTTTTTCAGTGCACCACAATATATATATATATATAAAATATATATATATATATATATAATATATATATAATATATATATATATATATATATATATATAATATATATATATATATATATATATATATATATATATAATATATATTAATATATATATATATATATATATATATATATATATATATATATATATATATAATATATATATATAAAAATAACCTACAGTTTATTGACTGCAAGGCTAAATTAGATACCAGCATGAACTGAATAAATTGTTTGCTTTTTTTTAAAATGAAAACGGGCTTGTACTTTCAGTAGAAAAAAAACAACAAAGATTATGCTCTTCAATGCTAGATATGACCCGGAGAAACTACTTTAAATTACTTTAGATGGCACTGATTTTGAGTATGTAAAAAACTATAAAATTCCTAGGTGTATATTTAACCTCCAAACTTTCTTGGAATGTATATATTGAATGTATTTTAAACAAAGCAAGGAGATTTTAAACTTTTTGAAAATTATTAACAAACAACGGCGGGGCAAGACACACACACTTTAACTTTATTATCAACTGCTCTTGTGCGTTCACGATTAATATGCTTAAACAGTCTTTTTCAGTGCACCACAATATATATATATATATATATATATATAATATATATATATAATATATAATAATAATATATATATAATGTTATATATATAATGAAATAACCTACAGTTTATTGACTGCAAGGCTAAATTAGATACCAGCATGAACTGAATAAATTGTTAGCTTTTTTTAAAATGAAAACGGGCTTGTACTTTCAGTAGAAAAAAAACAACAAAGATTATGCTCTTCAATGCTAGATATGACCCGGAGAAACTCCTTTAATTTACTTTAGATGGCACTGATTTAGAGTATGTAAAAACTGTAAAATTCCTAGGTGTATATTTAACCTCCAAACTTTCTTGGAATGTATATATTGAATGTATTTTAAACAAAGCAAGGAGGATTTTAAACTTTTTGAAAATTATTAACAAACAACGGCGGGGCAAGACACACACACTTTAACTTTATTATCTACTGCTCTTGTGCGTTCACGATAAATATGCTTAAACAGTCTTTTCAGTGCACCACAATATATAATATATATAATATATATATACTACACATCATTATTGAAGGGCCAGAACGTTTTTGAGTCAATTTTTGAAAGGAGAAATAACCTATTTTCTCTTACTCTTTTCTCCAATTCGTTGCCGTAACTGAATGGATAAGAGCTCAGACAACATTGCAGTTTCCTTT
>CM031607.1:12905793-12917692 GCA_018398815.1 Conus ventricosus
ACAGTAATTCTGCTGGGTCTCACCTGCACCTTCAATGTATTCTTTTCTATTTCTGATGTCATACATTATAACATTTTCAGTGGGCCTATTAAGGCTCTGTCTCTGTCACTGTCTGTCTGTTTGGTCTGTCTGTCTGTCTGTCTGTCTGTCCTCTCTCTCTCTCTCTCTCGCTCTCCTCTCTCTCTCTCTCTCTCCTCTTCTCTCTCTCCTCTCTCTCTCTCCTCTCTCTCTCTCTCTCTCTCTCTCTCTCTCTCTCTCTCTCTCTCTCTCTCTCTGAGTTCGTGTTTTCCATATTGCATATTGGCATGCAGTTTTTAAATGCAATACATACGTCGGTGAGAATGTCAACATCAAGCGACAACTAAACCAGGTAAATGGTTTCAATACATGTAGGTGCGTTGCTATCTATCGGTTTGACTGATTTAACATCAGTGTGTAGGTTCTCATGCCACTGATCATGGGTAAATAAAATATATTAGTCGTTGCATTAAACAAGACACCAAATACACTCATAACGATAACAGAGCTTAATCTAGCTATCTTCAGGATTTAGTTGTCTTCGTAACAGAACAATGAGCAATTCAGATCGTCTTAAAAGACTTGTTTGGTAGGATCAATATGAACCATTTAAAATGACATCCAATCTGATCTGGAAACTAAGCAATCCCACTGTATGTGTATTTGGAATGTTTTGAAATTTCATGACAATCATCATATTGCTTTGTCTTCTTGCATCTGCTTCCACTATTTTCTTTCATGTTCTGGCCTGGTCTGACCAGCTGCTTTTGATTACTAATCTTTTTAAGTGTATTGCTCCAAATAGAGAAACGTGTGCCATGCTTTGAAATGCCTGGTTCCTGGTAGTGTAAGATTAAGAAAATGAAGATGTGCAGCTTGATCTTCAGGGATGCTTGTGGCACTCACCATACGTAGTGCAGATTCTCTGCTGTGGCTATGTCGTACCAATGCTGTGTGGACGAACGAAATTTCATGAGTTACTGCTGGCAGACTAATCGTTATTATCATTATGATTCATTGTCACGTTCTCTGTGGATTTGATACATGGCCCTTTGCAGTCGGCTGGGCTATAAGCAACATTACCTTACCTTACCCTACTTTACTTTACCTTACGTAACGCACACGCACGCACACACACACACACACACACACACACACACACACACACACACACACACACACACACACACACACACACACACACACACACACACACACACACACACACACACACACACACAGGTGCGCACGCACGTATGCAGACGGTGGGTCATCCTGGAATTTGTTCCATTAATACATTTTTTTTAAATCTTCACTGCTTCTGCTAAAAATCTAACGATGGATTCCGTTACATGTTCGTTAGTATTGAAATGAATATTTGCTACTGATTCCTGATCAACGTTTCCTGGTAGTGAATTTAAGATATCACAACCTTCGCGTTTTCATCATGATCAGAGCGATTGAAATGTAGATGACCCTAATTATCCGTCCCATTTCTACACTATGGGCACACCTTGTTTACATCTTTTTTTTTTTACTTTGAAATTATTGTTTGAATTTTTTTACCGTTTACATTTCGCCTGAATCTGATTAAACTAACCCTCAGTGCCATCTATCCAGTACAAATGTATAATGTTTTTCTGCATGAAAAACATTTTTGAAGGAATAAAATCACCTTTATTTACCATTATCTTCCAATTACAAATGCCAATGCCAGAGAGAGAGAGAACTCAGAACTCAGAACTCAGAACGCTTTAATGTACATCGGCCTTGGGCCACAATACAAGGTACAAAGGGAAGGGGGGGAGTGGGTAGGAACGGGGAGGAGTTAGCATATATGTGTTGTAAACAGAACAAAAAGCATTGCAATAATAATTCCCCAAAACTACGTGTAAAGATGAATATCATTCAGATACGTTTAGAGTACACGAAATTACAATACAAATGAAGTCAGTCATTTCAAGGAAAACCAAGGTAGTGGTAATTGTCCGCAGTAATTTATCCACTAAAGAATGACTTGATCCTTCTGTTTATGGCATGAAAAATGTACCTTGATAGGCTATGTCTGTGCGAAGCACTGGATACCTTAAGAAGCAAATGAAGGGGACAACTGGCGAATTCTTTGAGAACTTTACTCCTTAGGTCTTGATAGAGGGAGCATTGAAATAAAAAATGTTGCTCATTCTCTACCTGATCATGGCAAAATGGCATGCTTTGTCCTTTTCTGTTTTACTATAGCGATGCAAATTGTTATTCAGTGGAAGCAAATTAAACCTGGTCGTGTAATGGCAACACGGAAACAGTACGTATTCGTATCCAAAAGATATCTTTCCTTTTCAAAAACAGACTTAAATTACTATAACATTTGTATCTCTCACGGTCTCGTATGGTGCCAGTCCATTCTTGAATGAACATATCAACAAGCCTTTGTTTAAACACATTTAGGAACATTTTAAACGTCTCCAACACCTTGTTGTAACCAAACAAAATTAAAACCTGTTGAACACAAGATTTCTCTTACCCTTGAGACCCAGCACTGTTTTCCAGATCTGTCTAATTCCAACAGCATCAAATATGCTTTCTGAGGTAACCTTTCAGCTTCCATCTGTAAAAGTCTAAACCAGTATCGTAAACAAGTGACGTAGGAATTAATGTATAAAGGATATCGACCCAAATCTCCGTAAACCATTTTGTTTGGCGTAATTCCTGGAACACCCAGAAATATTTTGCATGCCAGCATATGTACTGTTTCTAAATGTTCTAATCTGTGTAATCCCCATATTTCGACAGCATACATCAAGATTGGTTGAATCTTGATGTCAAAAACCTTGAAAAAAGTACTTTCCGTCATTTCCCTGTATTTTGTAAAGATTCTGCCGAGTTGAACTACTGCCTTTTAGCCTTAGTTGCTAAATGAAGGGTACCCTGTTTTGCACTGATCATGGTGGTGAAATTAAACCCTAGATAGCAATAATTATTCACAACTTCCAGTCTGTTACCATCGTAAAACCATTTCTCATGCTTCCCTAAATATCCTCCTTTTCTAAATACTATTACTTTGGTTTTGTTGATATTGACAGATAGTTTCATGTTATTACAACAGGTCTTTAATACATTCAACTGATTTTGTAGGCCACATGGTGTAGTAGATAGCAATGAGACATCATCAGCAAACAGTAATATAAATAATTCAATGATATCCGGAAGTAACCTAACTCCATGTTTACCTTTTTCATTTATTTGATCTGCTAACTGGTTTATGAAAATTGAAAAGAACGTAGGACTTAGAACACATCCTTGTCTAACTCCAACAGGAGTTTCAAACATTTCGGAGAGTTCTTGATTTGCTTGAATACAGGATAACAAAGAATGATACATAGCTCTAAGTGAGGCCAGAAATTTACCCTTCACACCCTGTTGTTTAATACATTGCAAAAGTTTATCATGTCGAACAGAATCAAAAGCCTTTTTAAAGTCTACAAAAGCGACGTATAGCTTCCTACCTTTTTTACTCAAACAGTTCTGAACAGAGGCATATAAAGTAAATATCTGATCCACTGTCGAATAATTTTTTCCGGAATCCTGCTTGACATCTGAAATTACATTGTTGCTTTCTAACCAGGCATACAGTCGTGCATTTAGTAAAAGTAGTATAGCATTTAGATATAGTACTCAGAAGAGAGATTCCTCTGTAATTATCGACATTTTCAGGTCACCTTTTTTATATACTTGGATTATAAGAGCTTTAGACCATTCCCTGGGATAAATACCTTTGTCAAAAATTGTATTGAATAGTTTTTGTCAGAAATAGCTCAACACTCTTACCACCTCGCTTCAGCATTTCAGCAGAAATTTCATCAATTCCACTAGCTTTGCCTGTTTTTAGTTTATCTATAGCTTTTTAACTTCTTCTTCCGAAAACGGAATATTTAAGTCATGTTCTGATTCGTCTAACACATCCGTTTCAATATGGTGGTCCCTTCCGCCTTCTTCATTGCTGTTTTGGAAAACGGTCTTAAAATGATTAAACCATTCATCAATACTAATGTCATTAACAATTTCTTGTCTTTTTGCACATCCCATGTTTCTAAGATGCCTCCAAAATTCCGACGAATTATTAATTTCCTTGGTTAATATTTCTAATTTGTGTTTTCTAAAAGCTTGTTTTTTTCATCCTTAATAAGTGTTTATACTTCTTCCTTGCATAGACATATGTAACTCTGGCTTCTTCAACCTTAGTTTTCATTTCTTCTTCTGAATTGAGGATTCTTTGTGTAATGCCCAGAGAGAGAGAGAGAGAGACACAGAGAGAGAGAGAGAGAGACAGAGAGAGAGAGAGAGAGAGAGAGAGAGAGAGAGAGAGAGAGAGAGAGAGAGAGAGAGAGACAGACAGACAGACTGACAGACAGACAGACAGACTGACAGACAGACAGACAGACAGACAGACAGACAGACAGACAGACAGACAGACAGACAGAGACTCAAGACTCAAGACTCAAGACTCAAATAAATTATTGTGTTACAATCCATCAGCCTGTTTAGAATTGAAAAAGGGAAGGTAGGGCGGGGAATAAACAGAAAGAAAATCGATTGAATAGAATATGCATTTTATAGTATGAATACATACCATTCTTTGAGAAATGGGATCCATATACGCGGCAGTCTGGAATATAATGTTGAATATCTAACTGTCCTTTCGATATAATACAATACAACTATAATGTTAATATTTTTCCTTGGGGAAAAAGAAAAAAACCAATATCATTTCAAGAAGTGTCCAGACAAGGATTCCCATCCTCCCCAGCACTGACACACACACTGCCAGTATTTTTTTTTTTTTTAAATCACCAATACTGGCGAGACGACCAACCATCGCTTGTGCATTGGTTTTTTTACGCAAGTCATTATCAGCTCGTTTATGTTGTTCTTTTGTTGTTGGTTCGATGATGGATCGTCTCTTATTCTGTCAACACTAACACCGTTGTTAGCACGAACTGTGTTGTCTTTCGTCTCCTGTGCCAGTGTGTCATCTGTGTGTGTTGGCTGTGTCATGTTAACTGGTACAGCACACCTCACAGTTTCAGAATCTTCACTTTTTTGTAGTTCTGTCACTGCCGGTTGGGTTGCGTCAAATGACGCACACTGACTTTGCGCACATTTACACACGGAACCGGGTTATCGTCTCAAAACGTGTCAACCGCATGCGTATTCTCTTTGCTATACAACAAACTCGGAGGAGTTGGAAGAAAGAGGGCAGAAGGGGATGAATATGGACTTGCCCTTTAAATTGCTATGCATTTCCGCTCTCCTCTTGTACTGTGATACTTGTAATGGACATTTGCCGCAATACACCATTGTGTCACTACGCGAAGGCTGTGAAGTTTGATTCACCGGTGTAAGTCAAAGGGCAAATATCGTTTGGCTCCCCTGCCTTCTGTTTTGAAAGAAGGCATGGAAGATTTCTGCCTCAGAGTATTGAGGACACTTTCTAGACGAGAAGAAAAACCGTGCACAGACATGAAGGGCAACTTCTTCACCAGACAGTGGAATACTTGGAAACATTTCCTCTGCTAAACCATCTTGCTGGCAGCCAAACAAGGGAAGCTATTTCAAGAGAGAATGAGAGAGAGAGAGAGAGAGAGAGAGAGAGAGAGAGAGAGAGAGAGAGAGAGAGAGAGAGAGAGAGAGACAGACAGACAGACAGACAGACAGACAGATAGCCAGACAGCCAGACAGAAAGAATTAGTTTCCTTGTAACCACTTATTACACTTTGTGTCCTTTCATTGCATCCATCCATCTACCCCCCCCCCCCCACCCCCACCCCACCCCACCTCGCTTCTCCTCTAACACACATACCCCGCCCCCCCCCCCCCCCCGCCCTTTTTTTTCTTCAAACATTTAAGACACCATAGCATATATGCTGTCTCACCATTTAAATATTACCTTTGTTTTTGATGCATGTGCTGTAATGATTGGAACGAATTACGTAGATTAGAATTGGCAAGTATAAAAAGTCGCTATTTATCCTCTCCTCTCCTCTCTTCTCTCTCTCTCTCTCTCTCTCTCTTCTCTCTCTCTCTCTCTCTTCTCTCTTCTCTCTCTCTCTCTCTCTCTCCTCTCTCTCTCTCCTCTCTCTCTCTCCTCTCTCGTACTTAGAATTGGAAGATAATAATATTTGCAGGTCGTTTATTTTTCAAGAATGTTTTTCAAGCACACAACTTGTCGAACCCCACACCCCCACCCTTTCTCTCTTTTCAACTCTCTCCCTCCCCACCCCCACCTCGCTCTCTCTCTTTCTCTCTGATTTTTTCTTTATGGTTTATCATACCAACACACACACACACACACACCACACACACACACACACACACACACACACACACACACACACACACACACACACACACACACACACACACACACACACAAGCACGCACGCACGCAGGCACACACACACACACACACACACACACACACACACACACACACACACACACATACACACACACACACACACACACACCACACACACACACACACACACACATACACACACACACTTATTTAAGTGTACCCGATGAGATTGTGAACATCTGGTTACAATTAAGATTGGCAAATACAAGCGCGCCCACGGATTTTTCCCCCAGGGTTGACAGTTTCATCTTAAATGCACAGGTCTTTATGGAATCCATTATTCAAGACACGGCAAAACTCAAACATAGTTATTAAAATCATTCCAGCATCTTTCAGCTTTGAGTATTTTCTGTGCATGAAATAATGGACGACGCAAGTCGTCTGAAAAGGGATGCCTGGGATGAACAGTTTGAACCATTTCTAAAGGCATCAAATCTGATCTGGAAAATTGGTAATCCAGTGGTGTGCATCTTCGGAATTTTTGGAAATATTATGATCATTCTCATCTCGCTTCGTCTTCATGCATCTACTTACAGTGTTTTCTTTGAAATTCTGGCCTGTTCTGATCTTCTTGTACTAATTATAGATCCCTTATGCATTTTGCTCCATGATGAATTCAATGTGACACACTTCTACATACTCGGTTCCTGGCAATGTAAAATATACAAGATGATGATGTACACGACAGCAGCTTTATCTCCATGGATGCTTGTGTCACTCACCACGCTAAGAGCAGCTTATGTGCTGTGGCCACTTCGTGTTAATGCTGTGTGGACGACGGGAAAATCACAAGCTGTTGCAGCTGTGTTAACCCTTATTATCATTCTGATCCACTGTCATAATTTCTACGGATTTGATATAGGGTCTTGCTATGATGTATGCTGTGTTTACTGGACATCTGAAATGTATGTATGGTTTTTCGACATGCTTTTGCCTTGGATAGACTTAACTGAATGTTGTCTTCTGCCTTTCGCGTTGTTGGTGGTCAGCAACAGTGTTCTTCTCCGACAGTTGTGAGATCTGCCTGGGCAGATTCACAGCCTTCTGTACAACAAGCCACTCAGGATTCCAGACGGCAGAAAGTATCTTCAATAACTGTTACTTTGATAGCTACAAGTGTTGCTTTTTTCCTCCTTACGGTGCCGCTCCAAGTGTACTTGATTACCTCTCCATATTTTGATTGGAATGACCCGATTCAGTCTGGACAAAACGAAGTCTTCAGATCATCTGGTCACGTCCTATGGTACTTCAATAGCGCCATCAATTTCTACTTGTATTGTTTAACTGGTAGCAAATACAGAGCTGTTTTGAAACGGGAGTGTTTAAAAATCCGAGATTCCCTATGCAAGTTCAAGTCATTTGTGAGAACAGAGTCCTCCCACAAATGAAAGAGTAAAGTACAGTATGTGCAGATGACGCAGTGACGTAAAGCACAGAGTGAGAGCTGCCGCCAAAAGTGATGTTGAAAATGCCAGTCATTGGTGAATGACACGATGAAGCACGCAAGCAAACAACAAACCGACAAAACAAGCAGACAGAAACCGTCTACTGCGGTACGTTTGTAACACGTTTACGAACAACAATTCAAAATCTGCCTTGTGTGTGTGTGTGTGTGTGTGTGTGTGTGTGTGGGGTTGTGTTGTGTGTGGGGTGTGTGTGTGTGTGTGTGTGTGTGTGTGTGGTGTGTGTGTGTGTGTTTTGTGTGTGTGTGTTGTGTGTGTGTGTGTGCATGAATGTGTGTGTGTGGTGTGTGTGTGTGTGTGTGTGTGTGTGTGTGTGTGTGTGTGAGTGTGTGTGTGTGTGTGGTGTGTGTGTGTGTGTGTGTGTGGTTGTGTGCGTGCGTGCGTGAGTGAGTGCGTACGTGCGTGTGTGTATGTGTGTGTGTGTGTGTGTTGTATACGTGTTTGCTTATATATGATCACCAGTACCACAGACACTAGCCGCGGGAGTTAGTTCTTAACGACATGCTACTAGATCATGTGAACAGGAGATCCCTCTGGTGGATTCCAGATCGGTAGTGGTCCCCCTTTTCCGGTCCTAAGGATTAGGCACTGGCAGCCCAAAGATTCTAAAATCTTGAAAATAACACGCATATGTGTGTCTGCTGTGCATATAAACATTGCTCCTTGCTCAGTTCGAAAGCAGCATAATGTGTGAATGCAGTGTATGCTGCAAGATTGTAAACCTAAATGAAGAAAAAGAATATTATTCCTCCTGCCGAAAGGGACAAACAAGACAAAAAATCAAAACACGACAGGTTTCAATTTATTTTGTCTTCTTCAGACAAGAAAAACAAAATTCAGGACAATGAAACGAAGAATCAGCAATCACCTGTCTCCTCAAATTGGGCGCGAAGTGGACATTGAATCGGGATTGTAACAAGGTGTATACTGTTCCGAACCATTTTGTTACAAACACGCTCGCACACACAACATTGTTTCCTGACAGCTTCATCCTCGCAAATATAGGTATTGACGCCTGAGTCTGGAAACACGCCACAGCAGTTATGTACACGTTCACTCAAAAGGAAGAGGAGGAAATTAAAGAAGTGCAACCAGCGTATTGACATGAGAAGGGAGATAAATCCAAAGTGCGTAATGTCAAGCTTGAAATATCTTTTCGTTTCTCTCTGTGTCATGAAATCCGCTCGCACAAAAGAACGCATGCAGATAGAGGGATAAGGAGATTACATGGAGCCTCACAGTAAAGGAAGGAGGAGGGAAATTTAATGGCTCAAAAGGCAAAGCAGCAAACAAATACTCCCCACCCGTAACACCGAATAACCGGGTACAAGCTGCATCAAGCCATTGCAAAACACTTCTGGTATTAACACTGTGCGATATACGTATAAATAAGCATGGATTACAATGCAGTGGAAATGAGATATATTGAAACTATTCCAAAACCAAATCGGCATTTAGTGGTCGGTTTGGTGATGAAAAGACTGTAATGTCGACGATGTTCTGAATACCCCCTGACACAAAGCAGGGAAGATAAAGTCTGGAAGTCTGAGTGACTGACATTTGACTGAATGACGTGGGAAACAAATGAAGAACACAAGCATGCTGCACTTGGGTGCCACTTCACAGGTAGACAGCCCGCAGTGTAAACGAGGTGTGGATTGTAAAGCGGTCGAAACCTGGTCTCCAGCCGAGGCAAGGTGTTGAATAATGATAATGATGATGACAAAAATAATGTTGATGATGACAGCAACAGTAATAATGATAATAATGATAATAATAATAATGAAAATATAATTACAATGATTATCACAATAATAGTAATAACAATAATGATAGTAACAGTAGTAATAACAATACTAATAGTAATTATAAACATAATAGCATAATAACCATAATAATAATGGTTGAGATAAGAGCAAGGCAGACCTAGCACCAACTAATTCTCCTATGGTGGCGATGCATTTATCCAAGAGAAGGGAGTCTCCATAAAAGTAATTGGGTAAAAAAACTCCGGGCAAGAAAGTCATGGCCTACCCCATGATGACGAAACTCTGAAGTGTCCAACTGAAGAACATAGATAGACGCACAGATGAACGATGCCAAGAATACTGAATGACACACTATGCAAATTCGATACGAGGGACAACTCGATATCATGACGATCCGGGTCAGGAGAACAGAGATCGCGAGTGGAGGAAGCATTTGTGAATTTCACGTGTGCGTATTCACATGCGCTCTACACCAGGTCACTAACTTTTTTTAAATAATCAAACAATTGGAGCATACAGATGCCCAGAAAGAGGACAGTGCGCAAAATCAGGTAAATGAACAGCATGTCTGCATGTCTCCCCTCACAAATAAACACCTGTTACACACACACACACACACACACACACACACACACACACACACACGCACACACGCACGCACGCACGCACGCACGCACGCACGCACGCACGCACGCACGCACGCACGCACGCACGCACACACACACACACAACACACACACACACACACACACACACACACACACACACACACACACGCACACACACACAAAGAGACATCAAAGCATGAAAATGCAAATCAAGCGAAATGCATCTTCAACTAATGTATCTTTCACAGTGCAATATGAAACAGTACAATACAATACAATGTAAAACAACACAAAAACCATACAAGACAATACAAAACAGTCACAAGCCACCGCGTCTTTGCCACAAAAACATATTCACATTGCATCGAGAGGTATATGTACCCAAACAAAGAAAGAAGAGTATCTGAGAACCTTTTACTAAATTTCCAGTTATCTGGTTACACTTTCAGTCGCAAAAATAACAGCTTTGTCAATAGGGAGGGGGTTAATCATCGTCCAGGGCCCTATAGAAACACAGTTTCCGCAGGAAGTCTGTGTACTGCAAATTTATTTTAGCTATGTGTTCTTCAGTAGCATATCTGTTTTCAAGATGTCATCTAAAAAAGGTAAATTCTGGAATAGTATTTTCACATTTACATTCGTAAAGAAAATAAAATTGCACAGATAAGAATGAAATCGAGTATGTCGTCAGTCTTATTTACATCATCGTTACCAAAAAAACACAAGTTCCTTCGTAAATCTGCATTTTTTGGTATTATCACAGCTGTTCAGAACAGCTTGCATTTCATTCCAGAAATTAAATGTCACCTTGCATGATCAAAACAAATGTTTAATTGATTCTCTTTCAGTCTGAAAGAAAGTACATCTGTCATTTTCAGAGACGTGCATCTTTTGTAATATAATATTTGTCGCCAAGATCCTATGAACCAGTCTGATTTGAAACCATTTCAGTTTTTTTCTTCTTTTTTTTCTGAATCTTCAGAAATGTAATATTCCATTTAATGCTTTTGGATATTTCGTTGCTCCATTTATTACAGCCGTTCGGTGGATGTTTGTCTGCGATAAGGATGTTATTGTTTAGCCTTATCCCTTTTCTTGACAGAAAGTATGGTATTAAGTGATCTCGGTATATTTCTTATTCTGCTACCGTCTAGGTCATCTCAGTTTTCTTGCAATATTCTTTTATTGTACGCACGCACCCTAAGAAATCCATAAAGTTTTTTGAATGTCGTATTCATGTTTAAAGTGTGGATACGTCATGGTTTTCCTCACTGATTCCCTTAATTCTATTCCCGTTTTCAACTCCTTTAATCTTCGCTCATGCTTTTTCCCCTCTGTCGATTTCTTCCTTTTGTACTCCCAGTTCTTAAAGAACAGTGAGTACTTTAGAATGGGAACGAAGAAATGCTGTCTGTGTGTGGTGTGTGTGTGTGTGTGTGTTGTGTGTGTGTGTGTGTGTGTGTGTGTGTGTGTGTGTGTGTGTGTGTGTGTGTGTGTGTGTGTGTTGTGTGTGTGTGTGTGTCTGTCTGTCTGTCTGTTCTCTGTGTGTCTGTGGTCAAAATGTGTTCCACTCGCTCCAGACAAAACTACTGGGTTGATCTTCTGAAAATTTGCAGGTATTATTTA
>CM031607.1:12918692-12937733 GCA_018398815.1 Conus ventricosus
TGGTTTTCGTTTTATTTCCTTCACGCCACGGGGTTTTTTCAGTCTTCTATGCGGGTCAAGAATCGAGCCATTATTGTGACATTTTTATAAAACAAAATAAAAGTTAATTATTTAAAAAACATGGGGGGAAATTTGGAGGTGAAGAAGATTATGATATTAGTGATCTTGGAGACGCCGACATAGATAAAAGGACCCCTTTGACACAGCACCCCTCGGAGCTCTATTCCCGGATGAATTTGAGGGGGGCAAAGCGTAAAATTAACAGAAGTAAGGTAGTTCATTTACAAATTTTTAAAACAAAACCCCCTCCTGCAACTATATACCTGATGATTTTGAACTAAAGTAACCTTTTGGTATTTTAGAACGACAAGAGAAAGGGTTCCGCTTACGGATAAAAACGAATCATCAAAGTTTGTAAAAAAAAAGGTACAATTAATCAAAGGCTCAGGCAAGCGAGTGGAATCCCCTTGGCTTTACTAAACCCAAAATTAAAACGAAGAAAGTTGCTAGAGCTCAAAACATGCAAGAAGAACCCCCAACATTTTCCAAAACTTTGAACTTCAAGATTTTAATTCCAGCAGCGGACAAAAAAACAATGTAAGTAGAAAAAGCAGAAACAGTTTTCAGAAGAAACAGCATTAAAAACAATTAATGATTCCCGCTACCCTTGAAAGGATTAGATCAGGCTTAAGAAAAATTAGAGGGAATTGACAGACAATTTAGCAATACTGGATGAACTAGATGAGATAAAAAAAGGGAAAAGAAAAACTTTTAGGTGACGACGCCAACTTAGGGCGTGGTGATAAAGAAAGAATAAACCCAAAGACTAAAAAATCTTGAAAAAGAAAGAAGCAGCAAGACTAAAGCGGCGTCTACTAACCGAGACCAATTACAAAATCAAGTGATTAGAATAAGAGAAATATCAAAGAATTTTTTTATGAAGACACAACGCTGCAGAAAGAATAAAACACTGTTTAGAGAGCAAGGAGTCACATTGCGAGTGTTATAATGGCCTTTGGATTTGCAATAAGTCACTGGTGATGGTATTACGGGTGGTGGTGGTGCGGTCAGTGCCTCCACCGCCCTCTCCTGATAAAAACATGGGTAAAAAAACGCTTGATCTCTTGCGAGTTTATTAAAAAAATTTTGCTGGTTAAAACTATAGACTCGTTACCCGGTATATTAGGGGTATTTGTTAGCTGGTTTTGTCTTACTGCAAGCAAAGTAGTTGGCTTTATGGCCGAGCACTTATGGGCATTAGTTTCTTAATTGTTGGGTTCTATTTAGTAAGATAAAGACCAAGTAATCCTAGGCCAGTTAAATCCAAAACAAAATGCTTTTTTCAATTCGGTATCGCGAACAAAGTCCATTTTTCACGTCTTTGTGTTTTGGCCCTTGGGGTTTGGTGATTTTAATCTTGGGGGGCGGTGTTTTTTTTTGTTTGTTATTACGGGCCAGAATTTATGTTTTTTTTTCCCAAACCCTTTTTCATCCCTGCCACATGATTTCATTGTTGTAGTTATTATTGTTCTACCTGGATTTAAAGGTCAAAAGGGCGCTTTTAAAACCCAGTGAAACAGAAGTTTTCTTTCGATCTTGGTTTTGTAAAAATTTTGGTATTTTTATATTGATCTAAATAAAATGTAGAAAAAAAATGGGTCCTTAAATTGCTAAGTTTTTTTTTGGCATCAAAGCAGTGAAAAAATAGTTATGCTCGCCCTTGTCTGTGTTGCGGCTAGAAAACCCAAAAAACGTAAGTACAAAACAGAGTGTTTATTGTACTATTCCCGCTTGAGTTGGCCCTAGTATGTTATTTTAAATGTTGTCCATGTGTTTTATGCTCTTGCTCTAGGCCCCGGGTAATGTTGTGCTAAAGAGAAGATGGAAGGAGGTTTCCGTCATAGTTAAAATTTTGTCCCCGCCCAAAAATAAGGGGTCCCAAACCCAGATTAAGATGGGACTTTTGTCTAAAGTCTGTCTTAAAATTAATTTTGAATTTTTACAGATTTTTAAAAACCCTTCTGTTATTTGTTGGGAAAATGGTTTTAAACTTTTTGTTTTTTGGGAAATGGCGCTCGCATTTTCAGTCAAAAACGTCTAAAGGTGTAAAAAAATAAAAATCTGTAACTGCCTCCCAAAGGATCAGGATTATTTAATGATTAGATGCATAACCCCCATCCAGTTTTTGCAAAACACAGCAAAGTTTAATGGTTTGATAAAATGCAAGGTGACTAAACCACATTTTGCGATGTAGTCTTTTTTTTTAGGGGGGTTAAGATATCTGCTTAATGGAGTATCACCTTTTTTTTTAAAAGTGAAGTTGGGTCAAGAAATGCGAGGGTGTCATTTTTATATTTTTTAAAATTGTAGTGGGCCCCAAAAGAATATTTTTTCATCGTTATTTAAAAGACCATTTTTATTTCGTTTAAAAAATGTTTGTAAAAAATAACAAACCAAAAAGTCCTTCGTTTTAGAACTGTGTTAAGAACGATTGCGAACCAAAAAGGTCGCACTCCCTGAAAAATTTTTTCAAAGTAAAGGTTAAAAATAAATGAAAAAAGGGGGGTTAAAAAGATTACCCAAAAAATGAAAGGAGAAAAAAACCCGTTTAACAGTTAACAAAACTGTGGGTTTTTACGGGGGTTTTGTCACTAAAAGAAGCAAGGTAACTTGAATTATCTTAATTAAATGCAAAATTTAAAAAAAATATTAACATTCAACCCGAAGAAGCAAAATACGTTTTTATAGAGAGCTAGCTAAAATTGGCTTTAAAAATAGCAATTACCCCTCATGTTTAGTGTTTCGCCAGATGAAAAATACGTTTTTAGGGGGAAGCCCCTCAATTTGCATTACATTTATTACTCTATGTTCATTTGGACGAGCTAAGCACTAATGAAAACTTATATGATGGAAGGCCCTCAACTGTTTTAAGAGCTCTTCCATCTGGGAAAGCTGCATATTGCGATTATGAAATTATACAATTCCCTAATTTACAGTTTAAAAGATTAGTTTGTGGGAGGGTCGGATCATTTAATATAAAAATCAAAGACAAAACGGGGAAAGTCGTAAAATGTGATAACCTGCACGTTGTTTTGGAAATAAAATAATAAGTTGTACTAAAAAATGTCGCGCGGGCCAGAAGAACCGGGAGTTACATTAGCGCCTGTGAGGTGTAATAACTTTAGAATTAAAGACCTTGCAGACGTTGCGGACTTTGAACAGAATGGTGAGATAGGCACTTTGTATGGTTTTGAGTACACTAAAGATGGTGATTATAAACGCAAAGAGGTTAGCGACAACAAAAAGTTTCCTAAACTAGAACAACTACGCAATGTAGAAGCAAATAATGCTGGCCAGTATGAATATAAAATAGTTCGAAAACCTGACAGCAAATGGCACTTAGAACCATATTTAGAATGGGAAATAAAATTTGAATCATAAGCCCATTTACATTTTTTAGCCGTCAAAAAAGTTTCA
The DNA here is from genome assembly GCA_018398815.1 of Conus ventricosus. Classification (NCBI taxonomy): domain Eukaryota; kingdom Metazoa; phylum Mollusca; class Gastropoda; order Neogastropoda; family Conidae; genus Conus; species Conus ventricosus. The sequence continues at coordinate 12,922,170 of CM031607.1, forward strand.
GAAAAGCATTCAACTCTGGCCCTTTACATGTAAGTCTTATGCCAGATGACAATAGTCGGAAAGAGATTGAAATAAAGCCGTATGGGAATAAACAGTACATCCTCCACAGAAGAGAACGGTTTTAAAAGATGCTTCTACAAAATTACAATTCATTCCACAAATGAAATTAGGAGATGCGTTCACAATGATATTTGAAATTTCTGTCTTAAAAGATGTAAAGAGGGATGGGGTTGTGGCGTTAGTGACGTCCTTCTAAAGGAATTCTAATTAGCTGGGCAAAACTTAGACGTTGAAAAACTTAAAGTTACCGTCGTCATTCTTTACAACGGTGAGGATATTAAGGTCATAACAACAAGCAACAAAATCAATATTAGTCTAAATAGAAGCAATCTTACAGAACTAAATTGATTAATCTTACACTTAGACCTTATAGGATTTATTATACTGAACAAGTTTTAACAGAAAGTATGATAAACATAATAACTGGATTAGATTAAATTCTATTATAAAACTATGGAGCAGTTAAACTTTATGATAAAAACCCCTCATTGTTCATTAATTTGTGGACAAACTGTGTGTGGAAAAACAATATTTATCCTCGACCTGTTACAAACAGTTTATCGTTATAATTTTGATCATATTGTGATTTTCTGCCCAACACTTAAATGGAACAAAGCATATCATGATAGAAGGTTTATATGGGCTGATGATAACATATTTTTAGTTAATCCTAGCAATAAACTGTGAGTGAGTGTCTAGAACGCTTTTTTTAGATTGTTTGAAGGAACGCAGACACTATTTATTATAGATGACTGTTCAGCAGAAGAGACATAGTTAAAAAGAGAAACACTTTGTCAAAACTAGCTTTCAGTGGAAGGCATGCTGGATAAGTGTGTGGATTTTATGCCAAAAATATAACTCAGTTTTAAAAGACTTTAGAGAACAGTTAAAGACTGTAGTTTTATTTCACATGAAAGACAGAGATGCATTGATGAATGTTTGCGTGAAAATGATGTTATTGAAAACGATCAGGAAAAACATAGGATTTAGCAAAAACTGAAATCTGAAAAGTTTAGTAAATTAGTATTAAAAACGGACAATCCTACACAGTATGTTTGTTTGTAGATAATCGTTATTTTTTGGTTATTGAAGTCTTACTTGTCAGAGAACTATAAAATGCCGCTTTTAGGCCCTTTCGCCCAAAAACTTGGTTTGGGAGCAAGTGAGCCAGGAATGAATATTTATTAGTTCTCTGAGAGAGAGAGAGAGAGAGAGAGAGAGAGAGAGAGAGAGAGAAGATGAGAGAGAGGAGAGAGAGAGAGAGAGAGAGAGAGAGAGAGGAGAGAGAATTAGGGGAGAGGTGTAAGCAGAGAGAAGCCTGGAAGGAAGTGGGAGGCGGGCTGAGAGGGTTGGTGGAGAGAGCGTCAGCTAATATATTTATGCTGGAGATTCGACTGGAGGCCAGACATGTTCTTCAAAAAAAAAGACACAAGCGACATTATCATTGACAGACCATGACTCTTGTTTCTGTATCACTGGAAGAGTATGTCACCTGATCAGATACTCTTTAGGAGTGTGATGCCATCTGACATAGGCACGTGTAAACCGTGCCAATCTAAGGTAGATTTTGGGTATCTTTGCAGTTGTTGACTGTCAGGACAGAACCAGGAGGGTGTTCTTAATTGCGGAGTGGGGCCCTCGCGGTGGCAATGGTAGACGCAGTGTGTTGTGTGTCGAGTTTGTCAGTGGGGCGGTCGGGTGGGCGCTGATTGGTCAATGAGGTTTGTGTTGTGTGATTTGTGTTCACCACGCTTTGGTTGAGAGGGAAGAGGGAAGTCCGTATCACTGAGTTGTAGCGTGTGAGCTGTTTGCTGTAAGGCGTTTGTGCCAATTTGTTTTGAGAGGCTTCTGCTGAGTACTAAGGACTCGTGGGCTCATGTCCTTGACTTAGTCTGGTTCGTCGTTTCGTTGTGCATCTCTTGGGAGGAGACCAGGGTGCGTTGGTTGTCTTGGCTGAGAGTGACCCTGTTCGCTGCAGCTGCAACCCTCCACTGCCAGCTGCAACCCTTCACTGCCAGCTGCAACCTTGCCGCAGCTGCAACCCTTCACTGCCAGCTGCAACCATTCACTGCCAGCTGCAACCTGTCACTGCCAGCTGCAACCCTTCACTGCCAGCTGCAACCCTTCACTGCCAGCTGCAACCCTTGCCGCAGCTGCAACCCTTCACTGCCAGCTGCAACCCTTGCCACAGCTGCTGCCCTTCACTGCCAGCTGCAACCCTTCACTGCCAGCTGCAACCCTTCACTGCCAGCTGCAACCCTTGCCGCAGCTGCTGCCCTTCACTGCCAGCTGCAACCCTTCACTGCCAGCTGCAACCCTTCACTACCAGCTGCAACCCTTCACTGCCAGCTGCAACCCTTCACTGCCAGCTGCAACCCTTGCCGCAGCTGCAGCCCTTCACTGCCAGCTGCAACCTTCACTGCCAGCTGCAACCCTTCACTGCCAGCTGCAACCCTTGCCGCAGCTGCTGCCCTTCACTGCCAGCTGCAATCCGTCACTGCCAGCTGCAACCTTCACTGCCAGCTGCAACCCTTGCCGCAGCTGCTGCCCTTCACTGCCAGCAGCAACCCTTCACTGCCAGCTACAACCCTTCACTGCCAGCTGCAACCCTTCACTGCCAGCTGCAATCTTTGCCGCAGCTGCAACCCTTCACTGCCAGCTGCAACCCTTCACTGCCAGCTGCAACCCTTCACTGCCAGCTGCAACCCTTCACTGCCAGCTGTAACCCTTGCCGCAGCTGCAGCTCTTCGCCAACAGCAGCCCTTTGTCATCAGTTGTCGCCCTTCTCTTCATCTGCGACTCCACTGGTCTCGACTACTGCGTCACCATCAGGGGTGTTCTGTGTGAGATCAAGATTTCCCCAGTGTGGCGCGTCGTTGGGGTGTGTGAATTGTGTCTGTGGGCTTCTGTGTGAGCGGGGATAGTGTTTGTGCTGTGAGAGCACAGCTAGCCGTTGTGACAACTCAGCAGCTTGTCGTCGCTCTGGTACTCAGTCTGCATCATCACAGCGTCAGCTTGACAGTGTGACAGTCAGCATATTGTCATCACCTGCAGTTCAGTCTGCGTCGTCACGTGTGCGGCTTCACGGTGTGACAGTCAGCATCCAGTCGCCAGTCTACAACTCCCTAGTGTACTAATGAGAGAATGGGGGTGTATGCAAATAAAGTATGGGGATGTGTGGAGTGGATGATGTTGCTGACATGAGCTGATTTATTTGTGATATTGAGCATAAATTGTTGTGACCCAGACAGTGGGGTAGGACATACTCTGTTAAAATTTAGAATCTTGGTGTGGTGATAGATACCCTTTTCCATAAATGTAAATTCATTAATCGGTATTAAATTCTTTGTTTTGGAGCCCTGCTGGTGCATCCTTTGGAGTTGGTGTGTGATGTATTGTGAGTGTGTGTGTGTGGTAGCATAAAAGGGTTATATGTATACCTGTGGGGTTTAAGTGTGGTTGCATTTAGTGTTGTAATAAAGTTCGTGTTTTGTGTAAACTTCTGTGTTTCTTAGGTGTGGGTTGTCTGCGATAGAGTAAGTTTGGTACGGGAGGGAGTAAGTCAGGCTGAGCGACCTTGACAGAGTAATCTCAGTCATGTCAAAGGCGCCGACCTGAAGAGAGTAAGGTTTGATTGACGGCTGTTTCTTTCATGGCTGTCTTGTATATTACTTCACTCGATTTACGAAGGAACTTGTGTTGTTTGGTAACGATGATGTAAATAAGACTGACGACATACTCGATTTCATTCTTATCTGTGCAATTTTTTTTCTTTACGAATGTAAATGTGAAAATACTATTCCAGAATTTACCTTTTTTAGATGACATCTTGAAAATAGATATGCTACTGAAGAACATAGCTAGAATAAATTTGCAGTACACAGACTTCCTGCGGAAACGGTGTTTCTATAGGGCCTGGACGATGATTAACCCCCTCCCTATTGACAAAGCTGTTATTTGCGACTGAAAGTGTAACCAGATAACTGGAAATTTTGGTAAAAGGTTCTCAGATACTCTTGTTTCTTTGTTTGGGTACATATACCTCTCGATGCAATGTGAATATGTTTTTGTGGCAAAGACGCGGTGGCTTGTGGCTGTATTGTATTGTCTTGTATGGTTTTGTGTTGTTTTACATTGCATTGTATTGTACTGTTTCATATTGCACTGTGAAAGATACATTAGTTGAAGATGCATTTCGCTTGATTTGCATTTTCATGCTTTGATGTCTCTTGTGTGAGTGTGTGTGTGTGCGTGTGTGTGTGTGTGTGTGTGTGTGTGTGTGTGTGTGTGTGCGTGCGTGCGTGCGTGCGTGCGTGCGTGCGTGCGTGCGTGCGTGCGTGCGTGCGTGCGTGTGTGTGTGTGTGTGTGTGTGTGTGTGTGTGTGTGTGTGTGTGTGTGTGTGTGTGTGTAACAGGTGTTTATTTGTGAGCGAGACATGCAGACATGCTGTTCATTTACCTGATTTTGCGCACTGTCCTCTTTCTGCGCATCTGTATGCTCCAATTGTTTGATTATTTAAAAAAAAAAGTTAGTGACCTGGTGTAGAGCGCATGTGAATACGCACACGTGAAATTCACAAATCCTTCTTCCACTCGCGATCTCTGTTCTCCTGACCCGGATCGTCATGATATCGATTTGTCCCTCGTATCAAATTTGCATAGTGTGTCATCAGTATTCTTGGCATCGTTCATCTGTGCGTCCATCTATGTTCTTCAGTCGGACACTTCGGAGTTTCGTCATCATGAGTGAGGCCATGACTTTCTTGCCCGGAGTTCTTTACCCAATTACTTTTATTGAGACTCATTCTCTTGGATAAATGCATCGCCACCATAGGGGAATTAGTTGGTGCTAGGTCTGCCTTGCTCTTATCTCAACCATTATTATTATGGTTATTATTACTATTATGTTCAAAATTACTATTATTATTGTTATTACTACTGTTACTATCATTATTGTTATTACTATTATTGTGATAATCATTGTAATTATATTTTCATTATTATTATTATCATTATTATCATTATTACTGTTACTGTCATCATCATCATTATTTTTGTCATCATCATTATCATTATTCAACACCTTGCCTCGGCTGGAGACCAGGTTTCGACCGCTTTACAATCCACACCCTCGTTTACACAACGGGCTGTCTACCTGGGAAGTGGCACCGAAGTGCAGCATGCTTGTGTTCATCATTTGTTTCCCACGTCATTCAGTAAAATATCAGTCACTCACACTTCCAGACTTTATCTTCCTGCTTTGTGTCAGGGGGTATTCAGAACATCGTCGACATTACAGTCTTTTCATCACCAAACCGACCACTAAATGCCGATTTGGTTAGGAATAGTTTAAATATATCTCATTTCCACTGCACTGTAATCCATGCTTATTTATACGTATATCGCACAGTGTTAATACCAGAAGTGTTTTGCAATGGCTTGATGCAGCTTGTACCCGGTTATTCGATGTTACAGGTCGGGCATTTGTTAGTTACCTTGCCTTTTGAGCCATTGCATTTCCCTCCTCCTTCCTTTGCACTGAGGCTCCATGTACTCTCCTTATCCCTCTGTCTGCATGTGTTGTTTTGTGCGAGCGGATACATGACACAGAGAGAAACGAAATGATATTTCAAGCTTGACATTACGCACTTTGGATTTATCTCCCTTCTCATGTGAAGCCGCTGGTTGAACTTTTTTTCTTTCCTCCTCTTCCCTTCGAGTTAACGTGGGCATAACTGCTGTGGCGTGTTTCCAAACTCAGGCATCAATACCTTTGTTTGCGAGGATGAAGCTGCCAGGAAATATTATTGTGTGTGCAAGCGTGTTTGAAACAAAATGGTTTGGAACAGTATACACCTTGTTACAGTCCCTATTCAATGTCCACTTCGCGCCCAATTTGAGTAGACAAGTGATTGCTAATTCGTCGTTTTCGTTGTCCTGAATTTTGTTTATCTTGTCTAAGGAAGACAAAATAAATTGAAACCTGTCATGTTTTGATTTATGTCTTGTTTGTCCCTTTCGGCAGGAGGAATAATATTCTTTTTCTTCATTTAGGTTTACAATCTTGCAGCATACACTGCATTCACGCATTATGCTGCTTCATACTGAGCAAGGTTTATATGCACAACAGACACACATATGCAGTGTTTATTTTCAAGATTTTAGAATCGTTGCTGCCAGTGCCTAATCCTTAGGACCGGAAAAGGGAGACAACCACCGATCTGGAATCCACCAGAGGGATCTCCTGTTCACATGATCTAGTAGCAGGTCGTTAAGACCTAACTTCTGCGGCCAGTGTCTGTGGTACTGGTGATCATATATAAGCAAAACACACACACACACACACACACACACACACACACACACACACACACACACACACACACACACGCACGCACGCACGCACGCACGCACGCACGCACGCACGCACGCACGCACACAAACACACACACACACACACACACACACACACACACACACACACACACACACACACAAGGCAGATTTTGAATTTTGTTTGTAAACGTGTTACAAACGGACTGCAGTAGACTTTGTTTTTGTCTGCTTGTTTTGTGGGTTTGTTGCTTGCTTGCGTGCTTCTTCGTGTCATTCACCAATGACTGGCATTTTCAACATCACTTTGGCGGCAGCTCTCACTCTGTGCTTTACGTCACTGCATCATCTGCACATACTGTCCTATATTATTTCATTTGTGGGAGGACTCTGTTTTCACAAATGACTTGAACTTGCGTAGAGAATCTCGGATTTTTAAACACCCCCGTTTCAAAACAGCTCTGTATTTGCTACCAGTTAAACAATACAAGTAGAAATTGATGGCATTATTGAAGTACCATAGGACGTGACCAGATGCTGAGAAGACTTCAGCTTGTCCTGACTGGATCGGGTCATTCCAATCAAAATATGGAGAGGCAATCAAATACACTTGGAGGGGCGCCGTAAGGAGGAAAAAAGCAACACTTGTAGCTATCAAAGTAACAGTTATTGAAGATACTTTCTGCCGTCTGGAATCCTGAGTGGCTTGTTGTACAGAAAGTTGTGAATCTGCCCAGGCAGATCTCGCAACCGTCCGGACAAGAACACTGTTGCTGAATACCAGCAATGCAAAAGGGCAGAATACAAGATCCGGTTATGTCTATCCAAGGCAAAAATCATGTCGAAAAACCATACATACATTTCAGATGTCCCAGTAACACAGCACATATCATAGCAAGACCCTATATCATATCCGTAGAAATTGTGACAGTGGATCAGAATGATAATAAGGGTTAACACAGCTGCAACAGCTTGTGATTTTCTCGTCGTCCACACAGCATTGACACGAAGTGGCCACAGCACAGAAGCTGCTCTTAGTGTGGGTGAGTGACACAAGCATCCATGGAGATAAAGTTGATGTCGTGTATACCATCATCTTGTATATTTTACACTGCCAGGAACCGAGTTTGCTGAAGGGTGTCATACGGAATTCATCGCGGAGCAAATGTATAAGGGATCTATAATTAATACAAGAAGATCAGAACTGGCCAGAATTCCAAAGAAAAACACTGTAAGTAGATGCATGAAGACGAAGCGAGATCAGAATGATCATAATATTTCCAAAAATTCCGAAGATGCACACCATTGTGTTACCAATTTTCCCGATCAGATTTGATGCCTTTAGAAATGGTTCAAATTGATAAATCCCAGGCATCCCTTTTAAGACGACTTGCGTCGTCCATTATCTCGTACACAGAAAAGCTGAAAGATGCTAGAATTATTTTAGTAATTGTGTTTGAGTTTTGACGTGTCTTGATTAATGGATGCTGTAAAGACCTGTGCATTGAAGACTAAACTGTCAACCCTGGGGCAAAATCTGTTGGCGCGCTTGTATTTACCAATCTTAATTGATATCAGATGCTCTCAATCTCATCGGACAAACTAAAATATGTGTGTGTGTGTGTGTGTGTGTGTGTGTGTGTGTGTGTGTGTGTGTGTGTGTGTGTGTGTGTGTGTGTGTGTGTGTGTGTGTGTGTTGGTATGATAAACTATCAAGAAAAAATCAGAGAGAGAGAGAGAGAGAGAGAGTGGGGTGGGGGTGGGGTAGGGAGAGAGATAAAAAGAGGGAAAACGGTGGGGAGGGGGGGGGGATTCGACACGTTATGTGTTTGAAAAGATTCTTGAAAGAATAAACCACTCATACGTTTTATAATCTTCCCAATTCTAAGTATCTAGAGAGAGAGAGAGAGAAGAGAGAGAGAGAGATGAGAGAGGAGAGAGAGAGAGAAGAGAGAGGAGAGAGAGGAGAGAAGAGGGGGAGAGAGGAGAGAGAGAGAGAGAGAGAGACGATGTTAATGGTTCTGTATTCTACGACGATAAATAGCGAGTTTTATACTTGCCAATTCTAATCTACTTAATTAGTTCCAAACACTACAGCACATACATCAAAACAAGGGTACTTTTAAATGGTAAGGCAGCATATATGCTATGGTGCCTTATGTGTTTGAAGAAGAACAAGACGCAAGCATATAAACGTACTCCCAGTTTTCCAAATCGCTTATAAATCGGTCAAGTACTTTCTGAGATAAATAACGGCAAAAAACACTATGTACCTACCAAATTTCATACAGATCGGACAATATGTCAAGAATAACGGTTTTTAACGGTCAAATTTTGAAAACACTATATGGAAGTGCCATTTGTATGTGACAACCTTTCTGTATACTAAATTTCATTAAAATCCACCAATATATAAGAAATAACGGCAAAATAACGGTTTTAACGGTTATATAAACCCATGTACACTTTTGAAACTGGTATTTTAGTCATCACTGAGCTAAAGCCTATGTACATACCGAACTTCATCCAAATCGGACAATATGTCAGAATAACGGTTTTTAACAGTCGAATTGTGAAACACTATATAGAAGTGCCATTTGTGTGTGATAACCTTTCAGTATACCAAATTTCATTAAAATCCACCTATATATAAGAAATAACGGCAAAATAACGGTTTTTAACTTGTTTAATCGATATTTAGCGTAACATCACTTACATATGGAAAGAGGAGCCTATTTGTCACAAGATTATCGAAACCGCTTATAAATCGGCCAAGTATTTTCTTAGATATTCCATAAAGAAGCAAAACCGTTTTGGGTCGTTATAACGACGGTAACGGCTATTCTGGTCAAAACATCGGACATCATTCATGACCCATAGTGAACATACCTACAAATTTTCAGAAAGATGGGCCAAGTACTTTCTGAGATATTCCATAAAAAAGAAAAACCGTTACAGGCCGTTACAGCCGTTAGTAACGGCTATAACGGGGTAAACTAAAACACGGGCATCATCCGTGGCCCATAATGAACATACTTAAACAATTTCAGAAAGATGGGCCACGTACTTTCTGAGATATTCCATAAAGAAGAAAAACCGTTGCAGGCCGTTACAGCCATTATTAACGGTTATAACGGGGAAATTAAAACATCGGGCATCATCCGTGACCATTAGTGAACGTACCTACATATTTTCAGAAAGATCGGCCAAGTACTTTCTGAGATATTCCATAATGAAGAAAAACCGTTACAGGCCGTTACAGCCGTTAGTAACGGCTATAACGGGTTAAACTAACACATCGGGCATCATCCGTGACCCATAATGAATGTACCTGCTCATTTGTTTTACAAAGATCGGCAAAGTACTTTCTGAGATATTACATAAAGAAAAAACCGTTACAGGCCGTTACAGCCGTTAGTAACGGCTATAACGGTAACTAAAACATCGGGCATCATCCGTGGCCCATAATGAACATACCTACAACTTTTCAGAATGATCGGTCCAGTAGTTTTGTCTGGAGCGAGTGGAACACATCTTGACCACGGACACACCACACCACACACACACACACACACCAAAACACACACACACACACACACACACACAGCATTTCTTCGTTCTCATTCTAAAGTACTCCCTGTTCTACAAGAACTGGGAGTACAAAAAAGGTAGGGGGGGAGGTCATATGGGGAGTCTGTGTGTTAGAGAAGGTGGTGGGTAGTAGATGGACGGATGCAATGAAAGGAAACACAGTGTAATAAGTGGTAACAAGGAACTCAATCAGTCTGTCTGTCTGTCTGTCCCTCTCTCTCTCTCTCTTTCTCTCTCTCTCTCTCTCTCTCTGTCTCTGTCTCTCTCTCTCTCTCTCTCTCTCTCTCTCTCTCTCTCTCTCTCTCTCTCTCTCTCTCTTAGAGTAGCTTCCCTTGCTTGGCTGCCAGCAAGACGGTTCAGCAGGGGAAATGTTTTTAAGTGTTGCACTGTCTGGTGAAGTAGTAGTCCTTTATGCCTGTGCACGGTTTCTCTTCTCCTCTGGAAAGTGTCCTCGACACTCTGAGGCAGGGATCTTCTCTGTCTTCTTTCAAAAGAAGAAGGCAGAGGGAGCCAAACGGTATCCGTCCTTTGACTTGCACCGGTGAATCAAACTCCACAGCCTTTGCGTAGTGACACAATGGCTGTATCGCCGCAAATGTCCGTTACAAGTATCTCGGAACAAGAGGAGAGCGGAGACACATAGGAATTCAGTGAATCTGTGGCAAAGGGCAAGTCCATATTCATCCCCTTCCGCCCTCTTTCTTCCAACTCCTCCGAGTTTGTTGTATAGCAAAGAGAATACGCATGCGTTTTGCACGTTTTGAGAGGAAACCCGGTTTCGTGTGTAAATGTGCGCAAAGTCAGTGTGCGATCACGTCATTTGATGCAACCCAACCGGCAGCGACAGAGCTACAAAAAGTGAAGATTCTGAAACTGTGAGTTGTGGTGCACCAGGTAACAGCCACCACACACAGATGACACACTGACACAGGAAACGAAAGACAACACAGTTCGTGCTAACAATGGTGTTAGTGTTGACAGGATAAGAGGCGATCCATCAGCGAACCAAAAACAAAAGAACAATATAAATAAGCAAAGAATGACTTGCGTAAAAGACAATGCAAAAGCGATGGATGGCCTTCTCGCCAGTTTTGGCGATTACAGAAAAAAAGTGGCATTGTGTGTGTCAGTGCTGGGGAGGAAGGGGATCCTTGTCTGGACACTTCTCGAAACGATATCGTCAGCATAATAGTTCTCTATGTGTTCATTAACTAGATTTCTTAAAACATTTGGAGGGTGATTTTTGTTCAAACCTGTATGATCAATATCAAAGATAGGTTTAATTTGTTCCCAAGATGGTTTACAGGTGAAAAGATGGTTTCGGTGCTATTGCTTTGCCTTTTAATTCTGGGGGAATTTACACATCAGAGACAAAACGAATGTATTGGTTATAGTGAGTGGATATTGTTTTAGCTCTTTTAACAAAATCTTTTTCGGAATCTAGCCTAGTTTCTTCCTTACAAAACGCGTCATTCGCGAACGAATTTATTACAAATTTCGCTGAATAGCTTTTCCTGTGTTCGTCAAGAGGAAGAACACCTGCCTCTTTATAAACCCTTGATTGGAAGCATGAGTTTGAAAGCTTTGCAATCTATGCTTTGTAATTTGTTTAATAAGTATTTTGGAGCACTAAAAATATTTCCTGGGCGTAAATTAAACGAGATCGAACTAAGGAGTTAGCAAGGCTAAAAGTGCTTTTGTATCTTGACCCAGCGTTGTTTATTTATGATTTTGAGGAAATTTAAAGCCTTTCTCTCTTTTTCCAATATGTACTGTATATGTTGATTCCAGGTAAGTTTAGATGACAGGTAGACACCCAAGAACTTAACACTTTGTGCATAATTAATTACATTTTCCATTGATAGTAAAAATAGGCAGATTTTCAGGGTTATACCCTGAGTTAAACAGAACAATATTTGTTTTTTCTAATGATAACGATAATCCATGTTCCTTCACGAACCTGGTAATTTTATCTAATTCATTTTGGTATACTTTTTTGGTATAATTTAAAACTCTAATTGGGGTATTACGCTTCATTGTTACCCTTTTAAACCACTACATAAATCATCTGCGTACTTGGCTAAAACTGTATCTTTACGCTTCATTGTTACTTTAACCACATACATAATCATCTGCGTACTGGGCTAAAACTGTATCTTTCGAAAGATTCTTTGGAAGATCTCCTATCAGTATATTAAATAACATAGGTGATAGAAATGAACCCTTGGGGAAGCCCATATGGAGTTCTCTAAGCTTTGAGTATGTGCTTCCAACTCTTACTTGTATGAACGATTTGCTAGAAAATTTTGTATATTTAAATTTTAATATTACCATTTAAATTGTGTTTCCGAAGTTTTTGTAATAATCTGTAATGCCATACTTGGTCATAAGCTTTCCTTACATCAAAAAAAGTTGCAAGAATATTTTTTCCGTCTAGCAAACTGTTGTTTAATTTGCGTCGTTAGTTTTACTAGATGTTCAGTGGTAGAGCGGCCTTTCCGAAAGATGGCGGACATAAGCAGCAGCTAATATTACATCTGTGGCAGTTCTCGTGAGTCAAACAAAAATGATGCCCAAAAGTATTCCAAAGAAATTGTCTACGCCAAAAGCAGCAACTTCGCGACCCCGGCTATTATCGACTTTATTGAGGGGTGATCGTCAACGGAGAACTGGGTCGAGAATGCCCAAACAGCGAGACAACACGCCCTTAACCGGGCCTCAGTTGATCAGCTCACCGCCCTCCACCCGCCTTCTACATCTTCAGACAAGGTCGGTGCTGAAAAAGAAAGGCTCTTGAATCGAGAGCAATTCAAAAAATCACTTTTTGACCGAATGGCATCACTAGAAAACGCAGTATCGTTTTTTAACAAAGATTTTAGAGAAAACGACCCAAGCCAAAGTAGTCATGGTTACCGCAGCTACACAGACAGAAAACAGCCTGTCGGACGATCGTTCGTACGCAGCAGTAAAACCCGAACTGGTGTTGCAATCCACTCGGACTACGCCCAACCGCCTCCTGTGCCTGAGAAGGTTGTGAATCGAAGTAAAAGTCTAAACAGACAATCAAAGAATAAGAACAATCACGATGACGCCAGAAGTCCCCTCCGAAAAGACGCAAAAAATCGTAACGTCATAACACGTCCCGAAAACAAAGTTCGAAGAGAGAAGAAAACAAAAAAGAACTTTGGTGATGAGCTAGACCCACCCCAAGTTGTAGTGATCCATGATTCAGTTGCAAAAGGTGTGGAGGAGCGGAGACTGGGAACGTCATACGACTTGAAGGTCTGCAAGCGTAGGAGCTACACTGCAAAAGAAGTAGAGCAGCGTTTACGTGAACTGGACACTGCTGAAGTCAAACTGATGCCGTAGTTGTACACTGTGGCATCAATGATTTGAAGGCATCAGAAGCAGAAGAAGTGAGCAGACTTTTGTGCGAGCCCTAAAAACAGCGGCACAAAAACATGCTCATATAAAATTCGCAGTAAGCAAAGTCACAGAGGTATCGGATCAAAATCTCAACATCAAACGACACCTCTTCAACGCCAAAATCACCTCTGAACTGTTTGAAGTCAAGAACATTTCATTCATTGAAAACAAGAACATCAAGATCGAGCATCTTCGGGATCCAGTTCAACCTGTCAAAGAGAGGTTCCAGCCTGCTTGCAGGGAATGTGGGACGCCACGTGAGGAACCTTGTGTGGGAGACCCCAAGAAGCCTGCCCGACATCCACGTGGACCGCCAGTACTATGGCCACCCCACTCCACATTTCTCCAGCTGGTACAACCCATTCTACCCGTTGGAAGGCTGGGACTTCTATTGATCGACTCACGTCAACTTTGCCACTTGCATCCTATGCAACATAGCCTAACTGTTGTTTTACATCTGTGCATTTTGAACTCGTATGTTTACTTATACTATAGTAGTGATTGTTTTAATGCTAGGAGAAAGGCTGTTTATAGATATTCTGTTTTAAAAGGTTACTTAGTATATGGCATTAAGAAACAGGGTTTTTCAATGGAACTGCCGGTCATTAATCTCAAACTACGATCATATAGTTCAACATCTTGCTCAACATCAGTACCACGTGTTAAGCCTCCAGTCACTGAATGTTAAAAAAGATAAGATACCTAGGTTTCATAATTATTATTCCCTCCTATCTGTCAAAAGAAGGACTCGAACGGGAAAATAAATACAGCTATTTACATATATGAAGAGGTAAAGTACACTCTGTGCCCTAGCCCTGTTCCACCAGATATACCTAATATACACTCGTGTGCTGTGACAGTTCAACTTGATTAACATTTTATTAACGGTCATATCCGTATATTTACACGGGGACCAGACGAAAATAACACCGAATGGATTCGCACACTTCAAGCGGATAAAGGCAACAAAGTTCTAGTAACAGGAGATTTTAATGCGCATGCGCCTTTTGGGAGAAGAACTGTGAAAACATAACAAGCAACCGTTTTATTGAGAATATAATTGATTTCAACATTATATCTACTGAATGATGGTCGAGTAACACGCATTCCTGACAATCCTAATCATAGAGCTACTGCTATTGATCTCACGATGGTTTCTCCAGACCTTGCGCCAATTTGTGAATGGAACACACTTATTGATAGCTTAAATAGTGATCATTTCCGGTTATTTCTAGCTTTGAAGTTACGAGCACAACAACCATTGATCCAGTTGAGGACAAAGTTCCAAAGTATAACTATAAATTTGCTAATTGGGACAAGTTTGAAGAAATACTGTCTACATTTTACGTTGAGGATATATATGATAAAGATGTGAATGACCTATATTCTACATTCACAGACGCACTCCTAGGCGCTGCCAACGAAGCTATCCCAATGCTAAAATCAAAGAAATCTCATAAACACTCTGGTAATATTGGTGGAACGAGGAATGCGAAAATGCTAATGTTGAAAAATGGACAAAATTTGAAACGTACTTTAGAGAGAACAGTCCCAAATCATCAAGAGGCAAAAAAGGCAAAAAACAAATCAAACAGAGTTAATGCTCAAGCAAAAAGACAGTACTGGTCTTCTTTTTGTACTAATGAAATATACAGCTATAAAGATATGCAAAAGGTATGGGAAAAGATGAAAAACATGAAGAACGGAATTAAATTACCGCAGTGTCCAGTTACACTGGTGATTCAATTCTACCCTCTAATCTAGAAAAACAGAAGCCTTTGCTGACATGTTTGCAAACTACAGTAGATATACAGGATTATCAGCTGATAATAGACTATATAGAGAAAATGAAGAGCAAAACAGTATAACAGCTCGCGATAATAACAAGCCTAAAATAAAAAGCTCGTTATTGAGGAGGTAACAGAATGTATTTTTACACCTGAGTAAGGCATAACGTCTGTTGAATTAGATGGACTATCTAATGAAATGTTAACGCATTTACTCCATGTTATTCAGTTTTTACATTATTTACAACATGTTGGTCCCGTGGAGAATGCCCTTATCTGGAGCACTCAATTGTTATCCTATACTAGCAAGAAAACTAGGCAGATAAAACAGCTATGACCATCTTAAGTCTCATGTTTGCAACTTATGG
>CM031607.1:12938733-12948801 GCA_018398815.1 Conus ventricosus
AAAGATAAAAAGCCAAAGTTTTGTTATAGATATCCCTACTGAACATTTCTATAAAGACATGGAATTAGAAGTAGCTAAAGGGCATGCGGGATGGTACGACACATCGATTATCACAAAGATTCGCCTTTGCATTAATTACTAACAAGAAGGTTTTAGGAAAGATGAAGGATGAATTATCTGGAGGGGTGATCAAGGAGTTTGTTGGGTTAAGGTAAAAAATGTACAGTATTTCGTGTCAAGAAAAAAACATCCAAAAAGCAAAGGGAATATCTCGCAGCGTTGTGCAGTCAAGCATATCCCATGACAACTATAAAGAAGCATTGTTTGACAATAAGACTTTTCGCCCATGACAACGTAAAACTACGATCTAATCTACATGAGATCAACACAACTGTTGTAACAAAGAAGTCATTAGATAGAACAAACACAAAACGAGTATTTATTAATCCAGAGTTTTCATATGCAATTGGGCATTGGAGAACAGCATAATTATATATCTTTTTCATCCGCGGTTCGGGTTCATATTTTTCCTCAACTTTATCTATAAGCTCAATCGCATCATCGTCCAATTCATCCAAAATTTTTCTCATGTTTGCTTGATTGCTCGAATTTTTTTTATTATTTCAAGATATTCTTTATCCCATTTTTGATAATCAAAATTTGGGATTTTGGGCTGTAGGTGATCTGGATGCATTGCCCTGTGCCGATGAATCCTCGCAAATGTTTCTTTAATAGCAGAACACATATCATATGATTCTCGTATTATTTCCAAGGTCTCTGCATTTATCATTCTTGCTTCCGGTTTAGTTCCATGTAAGAATTCTTTCTCTATGCTTCAATACGTAAGGTTTCTTCGTTGTGGGCTTCCATTTTAACTCAAATATATTTACGCAAATCAGTTAAAGCGGAACTGTGTCTGGCGGAATTATCTGCAGTTCTTCCTTCACAAAAGATCTTTGAGGAGCCGGTTGTTTTGTTGTGTCAGTTTCTCATAAATAATACACGGCAGATTCATTTTTACAATTCTTTTTATTTCATATGGATCAACACTCCAAACTGGATCGGTTGCCCTGATGCGAGTGTCCCTTCTGCTTCCCCGGTAAATAAAGGTACCTTACTTTTAAACCAAACGGTAATAGTTTGCTGGATGAACTGGAGTCTTCAGCAACATTTATTTTTGTTTTTTGATTGCTTGTACTGGTTTTAGCCCTGTTAATTTAAATTCTTCATTATTCATTGCACGAAGAACTAAGGCACCTTCTAACCCATTCTGTGTTGCGTGAATTGTCAATAAGCTCTCTGTGATACTGGTAGGAAAAAGTCTTTCAGCTAACTGTTTGTTAAAGTTTTCAACCAAAGCCTGTGATCTGTGAACTCCTGGAATGCCTCTTTTATGGTTAACTCTATGTTTCAACAATAATTGATTCACTTGACCTTAAATTCTTTTCCTTCATCGACTTGAATCATGCGAGGATAAGTTAGCAGCCTCATTGGTATATCAGTTGTATGGCAACAGCAACAGCAGAAGCACTCTTTTGTGTTTAATGGTTCCGCATCTTTGTATCTTGAAGCTATGTCAATGACTGTGAGTGCGTACTTAAATCTTTTTCGTCTAATCGTATCATGGGTAAATATAGAAGATCTATTTGATGGGTGTCGTTCGGTATTGTATTCACAAAGTGAGGTCTCTGTATTCGTTTAGGTGCAGGTAAATAAATTTGCCAGATTGCTTGTTTAGATAACCATTCCTTTGCTGTTTGTTCACTGACTCCCGCTGCTTGGCTTAGCTTTTTAATTGCTGTTATTCCCTTCCAATATCCTTTTGGCGAATAATAGATTTTGTTCATTTTTTTATTCACCAATATTATGTGCAACAAAATACACAACAATCATACAAAGGCAATAAACGCGATTTCTTGCATCTTTTGTTTTTCTGATGGTTGATAAAAGTCGCTGAATTTTGGTGGGGCAATGTCTCGATTGGTTTGCCTGTTACAAGATAATACTCTTTTATTGGCTTGATCACATCTTTAAATGTGTAAGCTGCATGTCCCTGTTTTTTTTTAGTTTGGGCATTAATAAAATCCAACTGCTCAATTCTCTGCTTTCATAGTAATCTTGTGCTGCAGCTAGTTGCTCCATAGCTTTGTTATGTCTTTTTCTCTCGCCGTCATCCCGTAGTTTGACTAAATGCGTAATTACTTCCACTAAAAGCAAGCGCATTCACCACAGCGCCACCTATCTTCAATACGAGTGAAGCCATTTTTTATAAATGTATTTTTTTACATATTTATACTGTCAGGAATTATTCCTTGCTTAACTAGAAAACCTTTCGTAGCAAATGAAGCTGTAATAACAGCAATCAGTTTTGCTGAGTCTTCAAAGTCTAGTTTGCCAAGATCTGCTGGTTTTTTTTTTAACAAGTTTTTACCAAGCATCGTGTATCCTACACTTAGACCTCCAATAACAGCAGAATGGTATACAAGGTTGGTAGCAGTTTTTTTCGGAGCTCATTTTTAAAAAATAAAATAGTTATAATTAATAAAAAAAAAACATGAACAGCGACGATCTACTACAGCTACAGGGCAGCCTAAACCTTCCTGAACTTATGATTACAAATGATCAAGTTGATGGCCAAGCTATTATGCCCAAAAAGGAAAGGCTGTATTCTTTGGAAGCATGTGGAAAAACAAAACAGTACCTCGGAAATGAATTCAGCATAGAACAGATTCAACAGATGTCGCCACAAGACATTGTAAAGTATCACAACAGGTATGAAGCGCAACTAGGGTCGAGAATGGTAAAAGTGTCGGGCAAAACGGTTCTTAGTTTGTACACTAAACTAGTCAGTAGATTTGCCCCCATTGATTCTGAACAATATTTTATGTATGATTTAACACAGGATCCAGTTTTAACAAAGTCATTAGAGTCTCTAGGGTGTGATCTGTATTACAGATTTGGAACATTATTGTCGCTGCTAATCAATGGGATTAATTACATTTAATCATATAGATTTGTTTCCCTTAAAAATGGCCGAGCCAGAAAATCAGCAGAATCAGGAAACATTGAATCAGAAAACATTGAATCAGGTGGAGAAAGTGACCAGTAAAAAGCCTCCTCATCCTGGGCGTGTTGCAGCGGGAAAAAGATTAGCAGAGTGGAACAAGCGAACAAAATTAATGTTACAATCACAGAATATAACTCATAATGAAAAAGTGCTAGAGCCGCAGCCAGTTGTTTCAATGCCAGCTATAAAAACACCAGAACAAGTTGATTCAAGACCTACAACAACAACAACAGGGTTGCCTACACCGCCAAAGTCTTCATGGAATTTTCTTAAAGCAATTGTCATTTTTGGCGGCGTTGCTGCTGGGGGTGGTTATTACGGTTATAAAATATATAAACAAAGGCAGCAAAAACCAAAGCAGTCAAAAAAATCTCAACCACTAAATACAGAAGTCGAACACAAAAGCATGCCAGAACCGCCAACAACAAAAGTTCATATTGATCCATTTGTGATGCATTAATACTTTAAGAACTTAATTTTTAAAAATTTTGTTTCTTTGATAAAAATAGATCATGGCGGATTATTATTTGTTTTAAAATGATGGAGTCAATAAATAAAGACATGGAGTCTATAAAAGACATTTCCATAGACCAGAATTGTAATCAATGCGGTTGCTTACGATGTAAGAACTTCATTAAGATCTATGCTGACCGATCTCGCGCCAAGGACGCTGAGCAAGACATCCTCAATGATGACGCGTTTTTTTGAGGCGTGTGTGTACTATATTAGACATCTACTATTTAAGACAAGCACATAGATTGTATTGTTTTTTTGATAATTATTAGATAACTTGAATAAGAACTTGGTTGTACTTAGAGGATGACTTAAATTACAATCTTGAGGTGACTTGAGTAAGAACTTGAGGTGACTTGGGGGATGACTTGAGTAAGTACTTAGAAGTGACTTGAGGATAACTTGAGGATAACTTGAGGATGACTTGAGTAAGAACTTAGAAGTGACTTGGGTAAGAACTTGAGGATGACTTGAGGACGACTTGAGTAAGAACTTGAGTAAGAACTTAGAAGTGACTTGGGGTGACTTGAGTGTGTGCATGCGTGGGTGGGGGTGGGCGGGGTGGGGTGGGGTTGGGTGTGTGCATGCGTGGGGTGGGGGTGGGGACGTGCATGTGTGGGGTGGGGGTGGGGACGTGCGTGCGTGGGGTGGGGGTGATTGATCCAGAAAGCACACAACTCGAGCTCCAGCAATCCCAGTAACCGTTCGAGCGTTAGCGGTGGAAGGCAACAGCCAAAGCACAGCCTAAAAATAGAACCGCTCACGCGTGAACAGTGACCTACTTTCTTCATTATATACAAAGTCATAGAATCGCATGCGTTACGCGTAACCATTACTATTTTTAGACCCACGTCATGCGTTTGTGGTCTTCACTGACAGCAGGCGGGGTAGAGGCGGGCTTTGTGGGTCATTCAGGCAGCTCCGCCTGATTGACCCAGTTTTGTTAAGTGTCAGCAGGTAACCTTTAACCGACCATAGCTGGAGCGCTGACAAGGGTTTTCCCCTCCCTCTCATAACCTTTGACCGACCATGGCTGGAGCGCTGGTAGATGCGCTTGGTTGGTAACCGTGCAGAGAAAAGCCCCGCGTCAAAACCAGCCGCCTTCTCAATCCAAAAGAGTCTGATCTCCTCACTGCTGATAACCTTTGACCGCTCTAGCTAGAGCGCTGGAAAAACGTCTTGCCACTGTGACCTTTGACCGCTTCAGGGTGGAGCGCTAGTTCTCTCTCACTGCTGGGCGGCCGCCCAAAAAGGCAGCCTGAAGCAGGTGAAGTAAGAACTATTTTTAGATACCGTTCGAATCCGAACGGTTTTACCAGTCCGCCAAAGCTTGGCAATCAGACTTCAGATCGCCAGAACTTTCTAAATTCTTCATTCTCAGACATGTAGGTTAGAATTTTATGGCGTTTGTTCAGTAAATCATCAAAACTCATTCCAGTTTTATGAAACTTGGGGAAGTGGTAAAAGGCGTTTAACAGCAGAATCATCCTTCTTGCATATGAATCATGAATGAGACATTTTTCTTTAACAAAGAATGTCCGCGACTGCTTCTTTGTTTTTGATTTTTGAAACACTTGTTTTGCTTTTCCAAGCTGATAACCCAAAATCAGTGAATGGCGCATGGTTGTTCGTTGATTAAATTTCACAACCTTCCAGCTTGGTTCTTGTTTTTCTTTCTCCCCACCTTTCAAAAAAGCAATACTGCTCTTTGGCTTACAAGGTAAAAAACAGCGCCCACCTGATTTTCTTTTGTTTATATACTCCACCATAAGCCTGTGGGATTGCATATGATCATCCATAACAAGAAGTTTTTCCTCTGTGAACGAAGCACGTCCGTCTCCATTGGAATCCATGGCTAAACTGTGCGGCTCACAACTGGCCGTGTAGCAGCTTCGCGTTCGAGAATGTTCTTTTCTGATTGAACCATAATGTTGCAAGTTAATTAACCTGGTCAGTGTGCGCCACGAGCCCGCCTTATGGTGGTACAGTCAGCTAATTACAGGTATCACAGGAGCCACACAGACCACTGTACCCATTGCTGCCTGGCACCACCTGATACGCCCGCCACAATCCACGAACCCTGTAATTAGGTCTGCGCGCACAGTGCCTCGTCAAGTCATACACAATTTCCAGATTTAAGCAGGATTTTTCCCACTCTATGTTTGTTGCCGTTTACAGAGACGCATTTGATGAATGTATGCGTGAAAATGATGTTATTGAAAATGATCAGGAAAAACACAGGATTAAGCAAAAACTGAAATCTGAAAAGTTTAGTAAATTAGTTGAAAACGGATAATCCAAACCCAGTATGTTTGTTTGTAGATAATCGTTATTTTTTGGTTATTGAAGTCTTACTTGTCAGAGAACGTATAAATGCCAATCCTAGGTCAACCGCCCAAAACTGGTTGAGGCGGGTGAGCTAGGATTGGCATTTATACGTTCTCTTAAGTATTGCATAATTAATGTAGAAAACAACATAAAATAATTCAAGATTGCCTCGTAATAATGCACTTTGACATAACGTACAACATCCAGAAAAGTAATGATCCGTATGCATCCGTAAACTCACTCTCATACAGAAGAAAAGCAAAAAGATAAACAAAAATTTAAACAATAACAATCAAAAAAAGAAAAAGGAAAAAATTACTAATTCCCTCTGACGGCAAGGGCGAGCGAGAGAAACAGTGAGCATCACCTTTCAAGAACAACTCCATAAGGAGGTAAGGAAGTGTGCATCAACGATAACAATTAGCATTCTGAATTCGATATCAGTGTGTGCGCGTGTGCGTGAGCGTGCGCGTGCGCACCGCAAGTGCGCGCACACGCAGGCATACGTGCGCACGCCCAAGCACACGCGGTGACCGTGAGCGAACAAGCGCATGCATGCCCTGATCGACTTTACATAGAAAGGGTCGTGGTGGGACTGGTTAACTGGGCTGTTTCTTAAGCAGTGTTCACGAGGATCGAGGCGTGTAACAAGTGTCTTACACGATTCAGCCCATCTCCGCCATCCGAACACCGTGTCCATTTAAAAAAAAAAAAAATAAAAAAATAAAAAAAAAATAAAAAAAATCTCACCATGTTTTTTCTTCTTTTTTTTTTCTCTCCCCGCGCCCGTTGCTCCCGACCCCCAATGCCCTCGACGCCCCTCCCCCGCACCCCACCCAAGCGCCCCCCACCCCCACCCCCCCACCATCCAGGTCATTGTCAATCATGATGCACACAGCCCAGCCGCCCGAAGAGCTATACCAGGCTGTCACTACTCACTCATCAAATCACACAATCGAGTCACACACCAAACCCCACACACACACACACACACACACACACACACACACACACACACACACACACAAAAGAATGCACTCTTTGCTACAAAGGCTGAACCATTGATATCCAACAGCCAATAACATCAGATAGTGCTGACAGCGCCAGGGTTTCCCCAAAAATCATCTCTCATAGATTTTTTTTTTAAGTCGTAAACCCCCCCCCCCCCCCCCCCCCCCCCCCGAAAATCCCTATAAAGAAAACCGAGAGCAAGTGGAGGGAGGGGTATGAACCGGCGGATCGGCGACCAGCAGGGGCGACCCATCCTCAACCCGCCTAAAACAAAACAAAAACATACAACAACAACAACAACAACAACAACAAAAAACACTAGGCACAAAAAACGACTGAAGTTATCCCAATGTTAAAGACACATTAATACATTAAAAAAAAAAATAATAATAATGATAATAGTAATAATGATAATAACAATGGAAGAATACGTACAAAGTTGGAAGATGGTACATTTAGCTTGTGAATTATGGATTTATGGTAGGGTTCTTTGTAAGCATGTGTGTTGTGTGGTGCGTGTGTGCGTGTGTGTGTGTGTGTGTGTGTGTGTGTGTGTGTGTGCGCATGCGCGCGCGCGCGCGCGCGCGCGCGCGCGCGTGTGTGTGTGTGTGTGTGTGTGTGTGTGTGTGGCGTGTGCGTGTGTGTGTGTATGTGTGTATGTATGCGTGCGTGTGTGTGTGTGTCTGAGCGCGCGTGCGCGCATGCGCGTTGTGTGTGTGTGTGGTGTGCGTGTGTGCGTGCGTGTGCGTGTGTGTGTGCGCGCGCGTGTGTGTGTGCACATGCACGTGCGATGCGTGTGTCCATTCATATGCTCATGTCATATCATGTGCACGTTTACACTTTACGCAAACAGAATTACATCAAATACAGTATTCAGAATGAATGTATAGATCAGATAAAGTTGAAAGATGCCAGTTGGAGATCAACGATGAATCGAAGGAGAGAAAGACCGGGGGGGGGGGGGGGGGGTGAGCGGGGGAGGGGGGGGGGGGGGGGAGAGGGCGAAAAGGAGGGAGAGCGCAGTACAAGTCACCCCCAAAGGAAGCTAATATTGAACACACAAGCATGAAACCATCCAATTCATGAAATCCGTCCTTGGTACTTTTCCCTCCATCTCTCCCCCCAACCCCCCCCCACCCCCACCCCACCGGCCCCACTCACCATGAAACAAGGAAAGACACAAATAGAAAACGATTGTATGTACACAACGTGTAAGAGCTCTGCGAATAACGAATTAGATACGCAAAGTATGGTCGTAGGTTTGTCAGCCGATCGCCACCCGTACGTCCAAACGTCCCCCCCCCCCCCCCCTCCCGACCACCCCCGCTACGAAAAGCGAAAAAAGGATGCAAGGATGACACCAGGTACCAAATGTACAGTAGCAGTGGGAAAAAAAAATGGAGCGGGGAGGAGGGAGGGGAGAGGGGGGGGGGGGAGGGGGCGGGACGAACGGAGAGGGGAAGAGCCGGGGGAGGGACGGGGAAGGGAGGACGGGGGCGGGGCGGAGAGGGGGGGGGGGGGAGCATTCGCACTGCGAAGTCATTGTGTTTTGTTTACAATACAAGTCTTTAACACTGGCACGGAGAAAACATTACCATTATCGCCTCAAAAATGCAAACTGTGTTCTTGTTGTATCAGCCGCCATTCCATCACCACCAGCACGAAGAAAATGTACACAGGAACAAAACCGAATGTAATAATGACACTAAGGGCAGTATACACATAGTTCCCTGCACTGTCACTAAGCTCTCTTTCAAAAATACAAATCATCAAAATTTCTGCTCATGTGTGAATATGCGAGCGCAATCTTGTGTGTGTGTGTGTGTGTGCGCGCGCGTGCTTTTATGTGCGAGTAGTATGTGAGTCTCTCTGTGTGTGTGTGTGTGTGTGTGGTGTGTGTGTGTGTGTGTGTGTGTGTGTGTGTGTGTGTGTGTGTGTGTGTGTAAATGTGAAAATACTATTCCAGAATTTACCTTTTTTTAGACGACATCTTGAAAATAAACATGCTACTGAACAACACATAGCTAGAATAAATTCGCAGTACACAGACTTCTGCGGAAATGGTGTTTCTATAGGGCCCTGATCGATGATTAACCCCCTCCCTATTGACTTAAAGCTGTTATCTACGACTGCAAGTGTAATCAGATAACTGGAAATTTAGGTAAAAGGTTCTCAGATACTCTTGTTTCTTTGTTTGGTGTACATATGACTCTCGAGGCAATGTGAATATGTTTTTGTGGCGAAGACGGGGTGGCTTGGGGCTGTATTGTATTGTATTGTATTGTATTGTATTGTATTGTATTGTATTGTATTGTATTGTATTGTATTGTATGGTATGGTTTTGTGTTGTTTTACATTGTATCGTATTGTAATGTTTCATATTGCACTGTGAAAGATACATTAGGTGAAGATGCATTTCGCTTGATTTGCATTTTCATGCTTTGATGTCTATTTCTTTTGTGTGTGTGTGTGTGTGTGTGTGTGTGTGTGTGTGTGTGTGTGTGTGTGTGTGTGTGTGTGTGTGTGTGTGTGTGTGTGTGTGTGTGTGTGTGTGCGTGTGTGCGCGTGTGTGTGTGTGCTTTTGAGTGTTTATGTGTGTGTGTGTGTGCCTGTGGATGAGTGTGAGCGCTCGTGTGTGTATGTGCCTAGGTGTGCGAGCGTGTCTGTGTATGCAAGTGCTCATTGTGTATGCTCGCATGCATTTGAGCATACTCATAGAGAGGAATGTCCCTGTGGGTTGGGCATAGAATAGACCCACTGCCCTGCCATGCATGTCGTAAGAGGCGACTAAGGCAGGACCACCTCGCCCCGAGGATAAAGGGGTTTGCGTAGGGCTAACAAACCCTGCCTGTAAAAAAAAGACGTTACAGAAGCATTGACGACAATGAACCAAAGCATTCACCTGGGCAATGAAGGGTCTCCACCCCGGAGACATTATGACGCAGTGCAGTGAAAGCCGAAAGGAAGCTGCAAGGCCGACTCCCTTCTAACACCCAGGACAACAACGAAAGTAGCCACATGAACATCAGGACGATGTTTGAAACAGAAAAACCATCCAAGTTGCGAGGAGATGAAAACTACAAGATCGGATGCAACGAGTGAGACAAGGTGGCTACAATCAGGAAAGCGAGCTTTCATTGAAACAAAAA
>CM031607.1:12949801-12977402 GCA_018398815.1 Conus ventricosus
CCGCGGTGGAACGACCTCTGTATCCTTATCATAGGGAATACCATCACCTTTGCAGACGGACGCAGTCAGTCCGTGTCTACGGATCTGCCCGTACAGGCGTGTGTGGGAGTCACCACACGCGCCAAAGCTAAGAAGCAGGAACAGGAATTGCGCCCTGTTCTACAGCGGATCTCTGACGAGGTTCTTGCAAAGGCCGATCCTGCTTCCATCGCTCGTCTTCAGGCCAGGGACTCGGATGTCCAATGCCTACGACAACTGGTGGATCGTCCTGCTCAGTCTGCCCGACACGCCAAGGTGAGCTTTAAGCTCCACAAGGGGATCCTCTTTAGGGTTTTCACCCAGGCAGATCGTGTGGCCAAGCAGCTTGTGGTTCCCCAAAGCCTGAGAGAGTCTGTCCTCCGGCAGGCCCACGATTCCCCCATGGCAGGTCATATGGGCTCCAAGCGGACTCTCGAGCGAGTTAGGCAGGATTTCTTCTGGCCAGGGATGAACTCACAGGTTAGGCAGTACTGCCGCAGTTGCGATACCTGCCAACGGACAACGCCTAAGGGGCGCTTGAGGCGTGTTCCCCTTGGATCAGTGCCACAGGTTGGGGAGCCATTCAGCAAAGTTGGGGTCGACCTGGTGGGACCCATTAATCCACCATCCGATCGCGGTCACCGCCACATTTCGGTAGCGGACTCTGCGACTCGGTACCCGAGGCTGTCCCGCTTAGGACTATCGATGCCCCTACTGTTGCTGGATCTCGCTGGCAGATTTGGACGCGCACTGGCGTGCCCAAGAAGAAGCACGGCCGGAAGTTTGTACTGGAGAGCGATCATCATCCTCCCCAGTGCCTGGACCGGATCCGGCCAGTCAGTCGTCGACTCATGGGTTTGGGCAGTGGAGCTGCAGAGTCATGCGTTCACTTTCCGTCATATCAAGGGTTCCTGTAATACGGGATGCTGACTATCTTAGCCGAGCTCCGTAGTCAGCACATTGGAAAATCAGTCAGAGGGACACTTCCCCTCAACCAGGGTCATATCCCCTTTTGGTCTCTGTATCAGGTGTAGTGACAGTTTTCACTTCAGTGATGTTAACGGTAGTGAATCACCAATGGTTCGGATTGTTACTTTCATGGTTGGAAGGTTCGCTTAGTTGTTTGATAAATGTAGAAATTATGTATTTTTCTGGGTGTGATTTTTATCGTAGAATGTTTGTATTGGATTTATCGATTTGTCGATCACAGAGAGTTGGGTTCGGTCCCTTGTTGTGAATTTGCACATGCGTAAAGGTTCAAAGGAGCACTGTACTCAGAGAAACAGATGCTTTAGAAGGGGGGTTTGTCACCGTTTTGTCACGAGGCCTACGACGTTCGACCCACCTAGGGTGGCGGAATTACTTATTTTTTTTATTGTCGTTGCTGTTGTCGTGTACCGGGCCCTTAGTGTGGCTTGTGGTGCGGTTGCCCCTTTGGTGTAGTTCACTCAACTTCGGTTTGCTTTCTCCTCTTCTCTAATTCCACCGCCCGTGCTATTCATCCTGCAGGTTCACGGGGGGCCGGTACCTTTCTCTCGAATTTTCTGTCATCGGCCTCTCCCCTTTCTTTTACCTGTCGCACGTGCTTCTTTTTCTTTTAGTTTGAAGTATGCTCACTCTGTGACGAAAGCATGGCATGTTGGCCCGCCCATTGCTGAGGGGGGTTAGCTCTTCACTCGAGCGGAAGATGTCTCTGGGAGCGCCTGCCCAGTCTTGGTTTTTTCACCGTATCACGAGAGTAACAGTCAGAAACTTTCAATTCCTGCAGTCGGCCTGTAGGGGAGGGACATCACTTCTTCTGTTTCCGCATCTTCGCCTCTGTCCTCTCGACTGGACAGGGGGTAGAGAGAGTCGTTTGGACCGCCTCTTCTGGGTCACCCACGGTAGCTGGTAAGCACATTTGTGGTCTGTTTTTTTTGGTTTGTTTGTTGTTAGCCGGCTTAGTCTTCTCTTTTGCGCAATTTTCTTTTGTTTTCGAAATTGTAAGAGAAATATTGGTGAGACCTTTTCTCTGGTTAATTCAATCTTTAACCTGGCCATTCTAAATTATTTCCAAAATTCTTTTCCCTGTTTATGCATCGGGGATGCGGTAGTCGGTGGGAAGGGAGAGAACCTGGTGATTCAGGGTTGGAACTTGCTTGGTCTCGCTCGTCCGCCCCTGTCACATTCTCCGGAATCTTATCTTTCGGCCACCGTCCCGTTTTTGTGTGCAAGGAGGACGGAGTTTTTTTATGTTTGCGAGCGTGCGTACGCATGATTGTCGTTCGGGTTGCGTGGTTGGAGATTTGTGTTATTTGAAATGTGTTTTAAAAAAATGTGACAATTATGCCATTGAAATTATTATTTTCAAATGTGGTGGGAGTTATTAAGCGATGGTCGCTGTTTTTGTTATTTCCTAAGAAAAAGGGAAAAAGTTTAAACGTGAGTGAGAGAAAGGTGAAGATAATTCATATTTGTTTTATAACCTGTTGATTTAATGCAGTTTTTACCTGCGTCGTGTGAGAAGACCCTAGTGAACCTTCCGATTCGATGGGTTTACTGTGTTATCTCAGGCTGTGTTGAGCTGGAAAATTTTTGTACATTTAATAACTTTTCCCCTCGCCCATCATGCGAGTGGCTGTTAAGATTTTGACAGCATGGGTCAGACTTTTACGACGGCGGGGTTCCAGTACCCTTTTTCCTTTTTCCTTCCTCCTTCCTTCTTCCTTCCCTCCCTTTTTCCTCTCCTCCCACTACGTTTCCCCCCCCCCCCTTTCGGGGGCTTCACCAGGAGTACGGACTGGATGGTGCCAGTGCGGGTTGAGGCCACGCTCTGGATGAGACCACGGACTGGAGGTGCCAGTGCTGGTTGGAAACCCGATTGGATGGTGCACGTGTGGTTGAGGCCACGCTCTGGCTGAGACCGGGACTGGGGTGGGGCCACGCGCTGGTCGAGGCCACGCCCTGGCGGACCGTGGACTGGTAGAGGAGCCCCCCGTCTTGACTGGCCGGCCCTGACCCCCGTCCAGGACCCCAGTAACAGCGCTGCGTTTCCCCCCCCCCCCCCCCCCCTCCGGGAAAACGCTCTTCATGCCTGCTTGGGGAGTCGAGGGGTCCGGCTTTGAGCGAACTCCCTGCGAGAACCGACCCGGTTCGAGCACCTAGTTTCGACAGGGTGCTCCCCGTAGGCCTGCCAGAGGCAGGGGTGTGGACGCACGCCAGGGTGTTAGGAGGGATCGATGCTGGAAATGTTCCTTTATAATTGTGTATATGTTACCTGTGCTGCAATGCCGTAATTGTGATTGTGTACGTCGTATGGTGAAAATGTTTATTTATAATCGTGCATGTTGTGGGTGTTGGAGTGCTTGATTGTGATTGTGCATGTTGTGTGCGTTCGAGTGCTTGATTGTGATACGTGCATGGTGTGTGTGTTGGAATGTTTATTTTGCTGGTGTGAATAAATGGGGTGTTTGTATCGTAATCTTTCTTGTGTGGGCTCTTGCGAGGCGTGTGAGGTCAGTCACTCCCTTCACTCCCACCTAGACCGATCCTGTCAGGGCAGACCTCCAGGGTCGGTCGTGACAATTTAAATGAGCTGAGCACTGATGAAAACTTATATGATGGAAGGCCCTCAAATGTTTTAAGAGCTCTTCCGTCAGGGAAAGCTGCATATTGCGATATATGAAATTATACAATTCCCTAATTTACAGTTTAAAAGATTAGTTTGTGGGAGGGTCGGATCATTTAATATAAAGATCACAGACAAAACGGGTGAAGTCGTAAAATGTGACAACCTACACATTGTTTTGGAAATAAAATAATAAGTTGTACTAAAAAATGTCGCGCGGCCCAGATGAATCCGGAGTTACATTAGCGCCTGTGAGGTGTATAACTTTAGAATTAAAAGACCTTGCAGACGTAGCGGACTTTGAACAGAATGGTGAGATAGGCACTTTGTATGGGTTGAGTACACTAAAGATGGTGATTATAAACGCAAAGAGGTTAGCGACAACAAAAAGTTTCCTAAACTAGAACAACTGCGCAATCTAGAAGCAAATAATGTGGCCAGTATGAATATAAAATAGTTCGAAAACCTGACCTCAAATGGCATTTAGAACCATATTTAGAATGGGAAATAAAATTTGAATTCATAAGCCCATTTACATTTTTTAGCCACCAAAAAAAGTTTCAGAAAAGCATTCAACTCTGGCCCTTTACATGTAAGTCTTATGCCAGATGACAATAGTCGGAAAGAGATTGAAATAAAGCCGTATGGGAATAAACAGTACATCCTCCACAGAAGAGAAACGGTTTTAAAAGATGCTTCTACAAGATTACAATTCATTCCACAAATGAAATTAGGTGATGCGTTCACAATGATATTTGAAATTTCTGTCTTAAAAGATGTGAAGAGGGATGGGGTTGTGGGCGTTAGTGACGTCCTTCTAAAAGGAATTCTAATTAGCTGGCAAAACTTAGACGTTGAAAAACTTAAAGTTACCGTCGTCATTCTTTACAACGGTGAGGATATTAAGGTCATAACAACAAGCAACAAAATCAATATTAGTCTAAATAGAAACAATCTTACAGAACTAAATTGGATTAATCTTACACATTTAGACCTTATAGGATTTTATTATACTGAACAAGTTTTGACAGAGAGCATGATAAAAACAATAACTGGATTAGATTAAGTTCTGTTATAAAACTATGGAGCAGTTAAACTTTATGACAAAAACCCCTCATTGTTCATTAATTTGTGGACAAACTGGTTGTGGGAAAACAATATTTATCCTCAACCTGTTACAAACAGTTTATCGTTATAATTTTGATCATATTGTGATTTTCTGCCCAACAGTTAAATGGAACAAAGCATATCATGATAGAAGGTTTATATGGACTGATGATAACATATTTTTAGTTAATCCTAGCAATAAATGGAGTGAGTGTCTAGAACGCTTTTTTATATTGTTTGAAGGAACGCAGACACTATTTATTATAGATGACTGTTCAGCAGAAAGAGACATAGTTAAAAAGAGAAACACTTTGTCGAAACTAGCTTTCAGTGGAAGGCATGCTGGGATAAGTGTGTGGATTTTATGTCAAAAATATAACTCGGTTTTAAAAGACTTTAGAGAACAGTTAAAGACTGTAGTTTTATTTCACATGAAAGACAGAGATGCATTTGATGAATGTTTGCGTGAAAATGATGTTATTGAAAATGACCAGGAAAAACACAGAATTAAGCAAAAACTAAAATCTGAAAAGTTTAGTAAATTAGTATTAAAAACGGACAACCCTACACAGTATGTCTGTTTGTAAATAATCGTTATTTTTTGGTTATTGAAGTCTTACTTGTCAGAGAACAGGAAAAGGCGGCTTTTAGGCCACTTTCGCCCAAAAACTTGGTGGAGGAGCAAGTGAGCCAGGATTGGTAAAATGCTGTTCTCTGCAGTGTTGTTAGTTGGGTTTTGTCTACTATAGGCAAAGTTGCTGGTTATATGGCTGACAATCTGTGGACGTTAGAGTGCTAGCTGCTGGATTAATTTTTAGTGAAATAAAGTATGGCTAATCCAGTAAAAGTTAAAAACACAACCAAGGCTGTCTTTTCGCTAGTATGACTGTCAGTTCGAGGCAGATCAACGAGTGGCGCGCTTTCTGGCTGCTTTCTGGTGTGGGCTGCTTTCTGGGGTGTTTATAACTGGATCGCCTTCTTCAGGCTAGTACTTTTTTTAAATCGATGGAGCAGGCCTTGTGTTTAAGCTTTGATTGTGCCCTAAGTTTTGGTCGTCTCCAGCTATGAGGATTTCATTGTTATAATTATGTATCATGCCAATCTCCAGTCTAAGGTCAGAGGGTAGCATGTATAGCCATGACCTACAACAAAGTCAACCTTTGACCTAGCGTGTGCAAGAACGTCTTGGTACCTTTGTATGCTTGCAGGCAAATCAACAGCCGAGTTAATAGCATCTTCTAAATTGGCTAGAAATTGTTTTCTAGCATCAAAGCCTGTAGATTGATCAACTATGCTAGACTTAGTCTGTGCTTGTGCTCCTAATAGACACCAAACGTATGTCCGTATGGGAGTCATTGAGTCTTTGCACTCCTGGCATTGTTAGGCCTTCACTTTCATCAAAGATAAATGTTGCCCAAGCATCAGGGTGTTTTTGTTCTATGGATCCCAATCGAACTTGTTTGTCTGGTTGAAAAGAGGTGTGGCCAGGCCAGTAGTCATAATTATATTCTCTACGTTCGCCCCACAAATACAATGTGACTAGCCCATGATTGCGGTCTAACTTTTGTTTAAAATCAGTTGAAGGATTAATGTTAAATTCGTTGCAAATTCTTTCATATGCATTAGTGTCCATTAGGTTTTTAAACGGATTAAACGCGTTGTCGTCAGGGAGGGGCACTTGTAGTTCAGCTAGTATTCGTCTGTACTGGTAATAAACATGAAAGTTATATACTGACCTTACTAAAAGATTGGGATGGTTTTAAATGGTTTGCATATGAAACACCACAGCCAGTAGTTGCGCAGTAAATGGCAAAATTTAACTGATTCTGGAAAAAAGCCATAGGGTGGGATGACCATGCTGATGGCACTCTGTCGCTCTTTATTGGGGGTTTAAATATTAGTTAGTGGGTTTACAAGTCTGACTTGAAAGCCGTATGATCCATCTACTGCAATGGTTAAATTGCTAAAGTCCAAAGATTTGGGGTTTATAAAATGCTCCTACATCGTAAGTAGCACTTTCGTTATATTAAAAGGTTCCATTTTTAAATAGTTTTTAAAATAGTTATAAAAAAGATGTACATCTATATAACCAAGCAAAACGAGCGTGTGTTCTTAACGTACCCAATTTTCAATTGGCGCGGAGTTGTAGAATTGCCCTTAAAGAAATTGGCTTTAAAGTTATGTGGGTTAACATATCTGAAGGAGCTCAAAATAACTGGATCAATATTAGTAACGAG
Organism: Conus ventricosus; assembly: GCA_018398815.1. NCBI lineage: Eukaryota > Metazoa > Mollusca > Gastropoda > Neogastropoda > Conidae > Conus > Conus ventricosus. Next base: position 12,956,771 of record CM031607.1, read on the forward strand.
GTGGGCAATCAATAACTCATGTAAAAATACCTGATGGTTACTACAACTTTTGCTTTTTTCAAGAAGTACTTAGCGAATTTGGCATATTGTTAAAAATTAACGAAGCAAATCTCAGAATTACTATACATTTTCCACTAGAAGAAAGAAGAGAGTACACTTTTCCTAGAGACCTGGCTAAAATCTTAGGCTTTCACAGTAGTGACAGAGCTTATAGATTTAGTACAAGAGAAGATGTTTATCAATTTGAAGGTAATAAACCTTCTGATTTTCTCGTGAACCAATGTTGTATGTTCATTTACAACAATTAAAAACAGATGCTAATTTGTTTGATGGCTACCCGTCTACAGTTCTAAAGGTTTTTGCCATCAACTAGAGCAGGGTTTTGCGATTATCGATTAATCTCAGTTGGAAAAAAACAGTGAATTTAAAGAATTAATTAATGGGCCTATAAATTCATTAGATGTAAAAATAACTAACCAAAATGGAGAGCCGGTTGTTTGTTCTGATTTATTAATAGTGCTAGAAGTAGAAGAGCGTACTGTAAACCTTAATTTTTTTATGTCCCTGGAGTAGCCCTGTGAGAGAATGTAAATTGCTTTGTTCACAGATCACCAAATCTTATCTTGCAGTAGCCCCCATTTTAATGTACTGATTTGTCAATTTTGCTGTTTTTTACATATTAATTTTGTTTTTGTGAAAAGGTTGTTTATTTTTGGAAAAATCAACATGAGAAGGACGTGAATTTGTATGTGAAAAAGGGGGGGGGGGGGTGGGGGGGGGGGGGGTTCGTGCAAAATAAGTTGGGTGGCGGTGGGTCGGTAAAAAACTATTTACATTTCTCTAATGTCGTGATCGCACACTGGACTGTGGGCACATTAACACTCGGAACAGGTTATCGTCTCAAAAACGAGTCAAACGCAATTTTGTGATTAATCTTTTGCTAATACAACAAATCTCGGAGGGGTTGGAAGAAAGAGGCGGAAATGGGGATGAATATCGGTCTTGCCCTTTGCCATAGAGTCACTGAATTTCCTATGTGTTCGATCTCTCTTGTTCCGTATACTTGTAACAGACTTTTGCCGCAATACACCATTGTGTCGTACGACGAAGGGCTGTGTTAATTTGATTCACCGGTACAAGTCAAAGGGGACGAATACCGCCTTGGCTCCCACTACCTTCTCGTTTTGAAGATAGAAGGGAAGATTCCTGCTCAGAGTGTTGAGGAGGAGAGGAGGAAAAACCGTGCTCAGGCATGCTGGGCAACTTCTTTCACCCAGACTGTTGCATCACTTGGAAACATTTCCTGCTGAACCTTCTTGCTGGCAGCCCAAACAAGGGAAGTTATTAACCAGAGAGAGAAGAGAGAAGAGAGAGAGAGAGATGAAAGCTGACAGACAGACAGACCGACAGACAGGACAGACAGACGATGTTTTGAGTTCCTTGTGACCATTTTTGACAGGTGTTTCCTTTCATTGCATCGTCCTTCTTCACCCACCTCGCTTCTCTCTAAAGACATACACCACCCGCTCCACAGCCCCTTATGTTACTTCTTACATTTTAAGACAGCATAGCATATATGCTGTCTCTCCATTTTAAAAGAATACCTTTGTTTTTAGGCATGTGCTGTTAGTGATTGGTGAAACTAATTAAGTAGTATAGAATTGGCAAAGTATATACAAATCGCTATTTATCTCTATCTCTTCTTCTCTATTCTCTCTCTTCTACTCTCTACCTCTCTCTCTCTCTATCTCTCTCTACCTCTCTCTCTTCTCTCTCTCTTCTTTCGTGCCTTAGGAATTGGGCAAGATAATATTACGTGCTGGTGGTTTATTTTTTCAAGATGTTTTTCAAGCACACTACTTGTCGACTCCCCCACCCCCATCTCCCTTTTCAACTATCTCCCTCACGACTCCCACTCGCTCTCTCTCTGATTTTTTCTTTATGGTTTTATCATAATCACACAACACACACACCACAACACACACACACACACAAACTCACACACCACCACGCGCACACCCACACACACCACACACACACTATTTTACGTTACCCGATGATATTGTGAACATCTGGTACAATTTAAGATTGGCAAATACAAGCGCAACCACGGTTTTTCCCCACAGGGAGGTTGACAGTTTTAATCTTCAATGCACAGTGTCTTTCGGTTTCCATTAAATCAAGACACGTCAAAACGCAAAACACAGTTACTAAAATCATTTCAGGATCGTTCAGCTTTGAGTATTTTTGTGTTGAAATAATGACGTCGCAAGTAGTATTTAAAGGGATGACCTAGGGATGAACAGTTTGAATCCATTTCTAAAAGGCAATCAAATCTGATCCGGAAAAATTGGTATCCAGTGGTGTGATCTTCGGATTGTTTGGAAATATATTATGACTTTCTGATCTCGCTCGTCTTCTTGCATATACTGTGGTTCAGTGTTTTCTTTGAAATTCTGGCCTGTTCTGTACTTCTTGTATTAATCTTTTGAAACCTTATGCATTTGTTCTCCGCGATGACATTCAATGTGACATAAACTTAGCATCTCGGTTCTGGCAGTGTAAATATACAAGATGATGTTGTGAAACGACAACAGCTTTATATCCAGGATGCTTGTGTCACTCACACTTGCTAAGAGCTGCTCTGTGCTGTGGTCCACTTCGGGTCAATGCTGTGTGGACGAAGGGAAAATCACAAGCTGTGGCAGCGGTGCTTAACATTATTATCATTCTGATCCACTGTACTATTTCTCGGATTTGATATTGGGTCTTGCAATGAGATTTGTGACTGTAGTGGGCTGGGACATCTGAATGTTTGTATGGTTTTACGACACCGTGATTATGCCTTGGATAGAATAGCCGTATCTTGTATTACTAGCCTTTTGCATCTGCTTGTATTCAGCAACAGTGTTCTTGTCCGGTCGTTTGCGAGATCTGCCTGGGCAGATTCACAACTTTCTGTACAACAAGCCACTCAGGATTCCAGACGGCAGAAAGTTCTTCAATAACTGTTACTTGATAGCTACACGTGTTGCTTTTGTCCTCCTTACGGCGCCGCTCCAGTGTATTTGATTGCCTCTCCATATTTTGATTGGAATGACCGATCCAGTCAGGACAAGCGAAGTCTTCTCAGCATCTGGTCACGTCCTATGGTACTTCAATAGTGCATCAATTCTACTTGTATTGTTTAACTGGAGCAAATACAGAGCTGTTTTGAAACGGGAGTGTTTAAAAATCCGAGATTCTCTACGCAAGTTCAAGTCATTTGTGAAAACAGATTCCTCCCACAAATGAAATAATACAGGACAGTATGTGCAGTTGACGCAGTGACGTAAAGCACAGAGTGAGAGCTGCCGTCAAAAGTGATGTTGAAAATGCCAGTCATTGGTGAATTGACACGGAGAAGCACGCAAGCAAACAACAACCCGACAAAATAAGCAGACAAAAACAGTCTACTGCTGTACGTTTTTTAACACGTTTACAAACAAAATTAAAAATCTGCCTTGTGTGTGTGTGTTGTGTGTGTGTTGTGTGTGTGTGTGTGTGTGTGTGTGTGTGTGTGTGTGTGTGGTGTGTGTGCGCGTGCGTGCGTGCGTGTGTGTGTGTGTGTGTGTGTGTGTGTTTGTGTGTGTGTGTGTGTGTGTGTGTGTGTGTGTGTGTGTGTGTACGTGTTTGTTTTATATTGATCCCAGTACCACAGACACTGGCCGCAGGAGTTAGGTCTTAACGCCCTGCTACTAGATCATGTGAACAGGACATCCCTTTCTGGTGGATTCCAGATCAGTAGTTGTCCCCTTTTCCGGTCCAAATGATTAGGCACTGGCAGCAACGATTCTAAAATCTTGAAAATAAACACTGCGTATGTGTGTCTGTTGTGCATATAAACCTTGCTTAGAATGGAAGCAAAAATAAAACGTTGAATGCAGTGTATGCTGCAAGATTGTAAACCTAAATGAAGAAAAGAATATTATTCCTCCTGCGAAAGGGGACAACCAAGACAAAAGTCAAAACACGACGGGTTTTTCAATTTCTTTTGTGTTCCTCAGGCAAGATAAACAAAATTCAGGAAAATGAAAACGAAACATTAGCAATCACTTGTCTCTCAAATTGGGCGCGAAGTGGGCATTGAATCGGGATTGTAACAAGGTGTATACTGTTCTGAACCATTTTGTTACAAACACGCTTGCACACACAACAATATTTCCTGAGAGCTTTCATCCTCGCAACATAGGTATTGACGCCTGAGTTTGGAAACACGCCACAGCAGTTTTGTCCACGTTAACTCGAAGGAAGAGGAGGAAAGAAAAGACGTTCAACCAGCGGCTTCACATGAGAAGGGAGATTTAAAACCAAAGTGCGTAATGTCAAGCTTTGAAATTTCTTTTCGTTTTTCTCTGTGTCATGTATCCGCTCGCACAAAAAAAACACATGCAGACAGAGGATAAGGGAGAGTACATGGAGCCTCAGTGCAAAGGAAGGAGGAGGGAAATTCCAATGGCTCAAAAGGCAAGGTAACTAACAAATGCCCCACCCGTAACACCGAATAACCGGGTACAAGCTGCATCAAGCCATTGCAAAACACTTCTGGTATTAACACTGTGCTATATACGTATAAATAAGCATGGATTACAATGCATGGAAGTGAGATATATTGAAACTATTTTCTAACCAAATCGGCATTTAGTGTCGCGTTTGGTGATGAAAAGACTGCAATGTCCACGACGTTCTGGATACCCCCTGACACAAAGCAGGGAAGATATAGTCTGGAAGTGTGAGCGACTGATTTTTTGACTGAATGACGTGGGAAACAAATGATGAACACAAGCATGCTGCACTTCGGTGCCACTTCCCAGGTAGACAGCCCGTTGTGTAAACGAGGGTGTGGATTGTAAAGCGGTCGAAATCTGGTCTCCAGCCAGGCAAGGTGTTGAATAATGATAATGATATGACAAAAATAATGTTGATGATGACAGTAACGAAAATAATGATAATAATGATAATAATAATAGTGAAAATATTATTATAATGATTGTCACAATAATAATAATTACAATAATGATAGTAACAGTAGTAATAACAATAATAATAGTAATGATAAACATAATAGTAATAATAATCATAATAATAATGGTTGAGATAAGAGCAAGGAAGACCTAGCACGAATTAATTTCCCTATGGTGGCGATGCATTTATCCAAGAGAATGAGTCACCATCAAAATAACTGGGTAAAGAATCCGGGCAAGAAAGTCATGGCCTCCTCCGTGATGTCGAAACTCTGAAGTGTCCGACTGAAGAACATAGATGGACACACAGATGAACGATGCCAAGAATACTGATGACACACTATGCAAATTTGATACGAGGGACAAATCGATATCATGAAGATCCGGGTCAGGAGAACAGAGATCGAGAGTGGAGGAAACATTCTGAATTTCACGTGTGCGAATCACATGCGCTCTACACCAGGTCACTAACTTTTTTTTTAAATAATCAAACAATTGTAGCATACAGATGCGCAGAAAGAGGACAGTGCGCAAAATCGGTAAATGAACAGCATGTCTACATGTCTCGCTCACAAATAAACAACCTGTCACACACACACACACACACACACACACACACACACACCACACACACACACACACACACCCACACACAAGACATAGACATCAAAGCATGAAAATGCAAATCAAGCGAAATGCACCTTCAACTAATGTATCTTTCACAGTGCAATATGAACAGTACAATACAATACAATGTAAAACAGCACAAAAACCATACAATACAACTACAATACAATACAGCCCCAAGCCAACCCGTCTTCGCCACAAAAACATATTCACATTGCATCGAGAGTCATATGTACACGAAACAATAAACAAGAGTACCTGAGAACCTTTTACCTAAATGCCACGATTATACTGATTACACTTGCAGTCGTAGATACAGTTGAGCAATAGGGAGGGGGTTAATCATCGATCAGGGCCCTATAGAAACATCATTTCGCAGGAATTTCCGTGTACTGCAAATTATTCTAGCTATGTGTTGTTCAGTAGCATGTTTATTTTCAAGATGTCGTCAAAAACAAGGTACATTCTGGAATAGTATTTTCAACATTTACATTTGTAAAGAAATATTTGCACACTTACAATGAAATCGAGTATATCATCAGTTCGTATTTACATCACGTTACCAAACAACACAATTTCCTTCGTAAATCTGAATTTTTGGTATTATTACAGCTGTTCAGAACAGCTTGCATTTCATTCCAGAAATTAAATGTCGCCTTGCATGACCAAAACAAATGTTTAATTGATTCTCTTTCAGTCTGAAACAAAGTACATCTGTCATTTTCAGAGACGTGCATCTTTGTAATATAATATTTGTCGCCAAGATCCTATGAACCAGTCTGATTTGAAACCATTTCATGTTTTTTTTTCTGAATCTTCAGAAATGTAATATTCTATTTAATGCTTTGGATATTTTGTTACTCCATTTATTACAGCAGTTCGGTGGATGTTTGTCTGCAATAAGGAGTTATAGTATAGCTTTTGACTAGTTTTTAAAATAGTATTAAAAAGATGTAACATCGATATAACCAAGCAAACAGCGTGTGTTCTAACGTACCCAATTTTCAATTGGCGGCGGATTGTAGAATTGCCCTTAAAGAAATTGGCTTAAAAGTAATATGTGGGTACATATCAGAAGGAGCTCAAAAGAACTGATCAATATTAGTAACGAGTGGCAATCCAATAACTCAATGTAAGAATACCTGATGGTAACGACAACCTTTTGCTTTTTCCAAGAATACTTAGCGAATCTGGCATATTGTAAAAATTAACGGAAGCAAAACTCAGAATTACTATACATTTTTCCACTATAAAAAGCAGAGAGTACACTTTTTTCCTAGAGACCCTGGCTAAAATTCTTAGGCTTCACAGTATGGACAGAGCTTAAAGATTAGTACAAAGAAGATTTTATCAATTTGAATGTAATAAACCTTCTGATTTTCTCGTGAACCTCAATTTGTATGTTCATTTACATTGGGTATAGTAAAAACAGAGTGCTAATTGTTTGATGGCCTAACCGTCTACAGTTCTAAAGTTTTTCCATCTACTAGAGCAGGGTTTGCGGAATTATCGAGAATCTCAGTTGAAAAATCAGTGAATTTTAAAGAATTAATTATGGGCCTATAATTCATTAGATGTAAAATAACTAACCAAAATGAGAGCCGGTTGTTTGTTTCTGATTTATTAATAGTGCTAGAAGTAAAAGCGTACTGTAAACCCTTAAATTTTATGTCCCGGGATAGAAAGTAATATTTTGTTCACGATCACCATATCTTTTCTTGCACGTAAGCCCCCATTTTAATTACGGATTACGTCCAATTTGCAGTTTTTACATATTAATTTTGTTGGTGAAAAGGTGTTAATTTGGCAAAAATCAACATGAAAGGACGTGATTTTGTATTGAAAAGGGGGGGGGGGGGGGGGGGGGGGGGGGGGGGGGGGGGGTTCGTGCATAATAAATGGGTGTCGTGACCAAACAGATTTACATTCTCTAATGACTGGCTCGCACACTGAACTGTGGCACATTTACACACGGAACCAGTTATCGTCTCAAAACAGTCAAACGCATGTGTATTCTCTTTGCTAAAACAACAAACTCGGAGGGGTTGGAAGAAAGAGGGCGGAAAGGGATGAAATATGACTTGCCTTTGCCATAGAGTCACTGAATTCCTATGTTCTCCGCTCTCCTCTTGTTTCCGTGATACTTGTAAACAGACAATCTCCGCAAATAACACCATTGTGTCAGTACGCGAAGGCTGTGTAATTGATTCACCGGTCAACAATCAAAGGACGAATACCGCCTGGCTCCCCCTACCTTCTGTTTGAAAGAAAACAGGAAGTTCCTCCTCAGATGTTGAGGAGAAGAGAAACGTGCACAGGCATGCAGGCAACTTCTCACCAACAGTGCAACACTTGGAAACATTTCCCTGCTGAACCTCTTGCCTGGCAGCCAAAAACAGGAAGCTATTCCAAGAAGGAGAAGAAGAGAGAGAGAGAGAACAGAACAGACCAGACAACAGACAGACAGACAGACATACAGACAGTCTGAGTGGAGTGTCCTGTGACCATTTATTACACGGTGGTTCCTTTCATTGGCATCCGTCATCCTTTCCCCCCCACCTCGCGTCTCCTCTAACAACATACACCACCCCCCGCTCCCCCCCCCTTATTTTACTTCTAACATTTAAGACAGCAGCATATATGCTGTCTCACCCATTTAAAGATTACCTTTGGGTGATCATGTGCTGTAGTGATTGGAACTAATTAAGTAGATTAGAATTGGCAATATTAACAAGTCGCTATGTACTCTCTCTCTCTCTCTCTCTCCCGCTCTCTCTCTCTCTCTCTCTCATCCTCCTCCTCTCTCTCTCTCTCTCTCTCTCTCTCCTCTCTCTCTCTCTCTTCTCTCTTGTGCTTAAATTGGAAATAATTATACGTGCTGGGGTTTATTTTTTCAAGAATTTTTCAAGCACACAACTTGTCGAACCCACCACCCCCCTCTCCCTTTCCAACTCTCTCCCTCCGACCCCACGTCCCGCTCTCTCTCGGATTTTTTCTTTATGGTTTATCATATCAACAACACATCACACACACAACACACACACCCACACACACTACACTCACACACACGCACACCACACACACACAAACACTATTACTTTACACCCCGATGAGATTGTGAACATCTGGTAACAATTGTAAGATTGGCAAATACAAGCGCACCCACGGATTTTCCCCCCAGGTTGGACAAGTTTAATCTTCAATGCACAGGCTTTACGTAATCCATTAATCAAGACACGTCAAAACGCAAACCAGTTACCTAAAATCATTCAGCATCGCTCAGCTTTGAGTATATTCTGTGTATGAAATAATGGCCGACGCAAGTCGTCTTAAAAGATGCCTGGATGAACAGTTTGAACATTTTCTAAAGCATCCAATCAGATCCGAAAATTGGTAATCCAGTGTGTGCATCATCGAATTTTTGAAAATATTATGATCATTCGGATCTCCGCTTCGTCGTCTTCATGCATCTACTACTGTGTTTTCTTTGAAAATCTGGCCTGTTCTGATCTTCGTGTATTAATCATAGAACCCTTAGCATTTTGCGCCGCGATGAAATCAAATTTGACAACTTCAGCATACTCGGTTCCTGGCATTGTCAAATATACAAGATGATGTTGAACCCGACAACAGCTTTATCTCCATGGATGCTTGTGTCACTCACCATGCTATGAGCTGCTTCTGTGCTGTGCCACTTCGGAAGTCGTGTCAATGCTGTGTGGACGAAGGGAAAATCACAAGCGGTTGCAGCTTGTTAACCCTTATTATCATTCTATTCCACTGTCACAATTTCTACGGATTGTGATTATAGGTCTTGCAATGAGATTCTGTTGCTGGACATCTGAAAATGTATGTATGGTTTTACGACGGGATTTTGCCTTGATAGAACATACCGTATCATTATTCTGCCGTTGCATTGCTGGTATTCCAGCAACAGTGTTCTTGTCCGGACGGTTGCGAGATCTGCGGGGCAGATTCACAACTTTCTGTACAACCAAGCCCTCCAGGATTTCAGACGGCAGAAATATCTTCAATAACTGTTAATGATACTACACGGGTTGCTTTTGTCTCTCCTTACGGGGGGGGGGGGCGGCGGGGGGGGGGGGGGGGGCGCCGCTCCATGTATTTGATTGCCTCTCCCATATTTTGATTGGAATGACCCGATCCAGTCAGGACAAGCTGAAGTCTCTCAGCATCTGTCACGTCATGGTACTTCAATCGTGCCATCAATTTCTACTTGTATTGTTTTAACGGGTTAGCATATACAGAGCTGTTTTTTGAAACGGATGGTCAAAATCCAGATTCTCTACGCAAGTTCAAGTCATTAGTGAAAACAGATTCTCCCACAAATGAAATAATTACAGGACAGTAAGTGCAGTTTACGCAGTGACGTAAAGCACAGAGTGAGAGCTGCCGTCAAAAGTGATGTTGAAAAATGCCATTCATTGGGAATGACAACGAGAAGCACGCAAGCAAACAACAACCCGACAAAATAAGCAACAAAAAACAGTCCTACTGCATACGTTTGTACACTTTTTTACAAACAAAATTAAAAATCTGCTGCCTTGTGTGTGTGGTTGTGTGGGTGTGGTGTGTGTGGTTGTGGTGTGTTTTGTGTGTGTTGGGGTGTGTGTCGCGTGCGTGCGTTGCGTGGTGTGGTGGTGTGGGTGTGTGTGTGTGTGTGTGTGTTGGTGGTGTGGTGGTGTGTGTTGTGTGTGTACGTGATTGCTTATATAATGATCATCCAGTACCACACACACTGGCCGCAGGAGTTATGTCTTAACGACCCACACTAGATCCTTAGTTGAACAGGAACATCCTCCTGTGGATTCCAGAATCATAGTTTCCCCTTTCCCGGTCCAAATATTAGGCAATGGCACAACGATTCTAAATCTTGAAAAAAACCTGCGTATGTGTGTCTGATGTGCATAGAAACCGTGCTTAGAATGGAACAACAGAAAACTGAAATGCAGGTGTTGCTGCAAGATTGTAAACCTAAATGTTAAAAAAATATTATTTCCTCTGCGAAAGGACAACCAAGACAAAAGTCAAAACACGACAGTTTCAATTTCTTGTGTTCCCTCAGGCAAGATAAACAAAATTCGGAAAATGAAAACGAAACATTAGCAACACTTGTCTCCTCCAATTGGGCGCGAAAGTGGCATTGAATCGGGAGTGTAACAAGGTGTATACTGTTCTGAACCATTTTGTTACAAACTCTTGCACACACAACAATATTTCCGGAGAGCTTCATCCTCGCAAACATAGGTATTGACGCCTGAGTTTGGAAACACGCCACAAGCAGTTTTGTCCACGGAACTCGAAGGGAAGAGGAGGAAAGAAAAACGTTCCAACCAGCGCTTCAACATGAGAAGGGAGATAAATCCAAGTGCGTAATGTCAAGCTTGAAAATTTCTTTGCGTTTCTCTCGTGTCATGTATAAGCTCGCACAAACAACACATGCAGACAGAAGGATAAGGAGAGTACATGGATCCCTCAGTGCAAAGGGAGAGGAGGAATTCAATGGCTCAAAAGCAAGGTAAACAACAAATGCCCCACCCGAACACCGAATAACCGGTACAAGCTCATCAAAGCCATTGCAAAACACTTCTGGTATTAACACTGTGCTATATACGTATAAATATGCATGGATTTTTACAATCAGTGGAAGGAGATATATTGAAACTATTCTAACCAAATCGGCATTTAGTGGTCGCGTATGGTGATGAAAAGACTGCAAGTCCACGACGTTTCTGGATACCCCCTTGACACAAGCAGAAGATATAGTCTGGAAGTGTGAGCGACTGATATTTGACTAATGACGTGGGAAACAAATGATGAACACAAGCATGTGCTGCACTTCGGGTGCCACTTCCCAGGTAGACAGCCCGTTTGTAAAACGAGGTGTGATGTAAAGCGTCGAAATCTGTCTCCAGCAAGGCAAGGTGTTGAATAATGATAATGAATCATGAAACAATAATAATGATGATGATGACAGTTAACGAAAATAAGATGAAGAATGATAAAATAATAGGTGAAAAAGTATTAGATGAATTGTCACAATAATTAATTACAATAATGATAGTACAGTAGTAATAAAATAATAATAGTAATGATAAACATAATAGTAATAATAATCATAATAATAATGGTTGAGATAAAGCAAGGAAACCTACACGAGTAATTTCCCAATGGTTGCGATGCATTTATCCAAGAGAATGAGTCAGTCCATCAAAAAAACTGGTAAAAACGCCGGCAAAGAAAGTCCTGCTCCTCCGTGAATGTCCGAACTCTGAAGGCCGACTGAAAGAACATAGAAGGACCACAGATGAACGATGCCAGAATACGGATGACACACTATGCAAATTTTGATACGAGACAAATCGATATCATGAAGATCCGGTCAGGAGAACAGAGATCGAGAGTGGAGAAACATTCGGATTATTCACGTGTGCGAATCCACAGTGCGCTCTACACCAGTCACTAAACTTTTTTTTTTAAATAATCAAACAATTGGACTCAATGCGCAGAAAGAGACAGTGCCAAAATCAGGTAAAGGAACACATGTCTACATGTCTCGCTCACAAATAAACACTGTCCACACACACACACACACACACACACACACACCACACCACACACACAACACACACACAACACCAAACAAACATAGACATCAAAGCATGAAATCAAATCAAGCGAAATGCACCTTCAACTAATGATCTCACAGTGGCAATATGAAACATAACAATACAATACTATGTAAAACAGCTCAAAACCATACAATACAATACAATACAAGTATGCCCCTATCCAACCCGTCTTCGCCACAAAAACGACATATTCACATTGCTCGAGAGTCATAATGTACACGAACAATGAAACAAGAGTACCTGAGAACCTTTTACTAAATTGCCCAGTTATCTGATTACTACTTGCAGTCGTAGATAACAGCTTGAGTCAATAGGGAGGGGTAATCATCGATCAGAAGGCCCTATAGAAACATCATTCCGCAGGAATTCTGTCTGTATCTGCAATTTATTTCTAGCTATGTTGTTGTTCAGTACATGTTTATATTTCAGATGTCGTCAAAACAAGGTACATTCTGGATAGTATTTTCACATTTACATGTGTAAAGAAAATATTTGCACACATTACATTGAAACGGCTATATCAGCAGTTCGTATTTACATCAGCGTTACCAATCAACAACAATTTCCTTCCTTAAATCTGGAAATTTGGTTGGTATATTAACAGCTGTTCAGAACACTTGCAATGCATTCCGAAATTAAATGTCGCCTTGCATGACCCAAACAATTTGAATTGATTCACTTTCAGTCTGAAACAAAGTACATTCTGTCATTTTTCAGGAGACGTCATCTTTTAATATAATATTTGTCGCCAAGATCCTATGAACCAGTCGATTTGAAACCATTTCAGTTTTTTTTTTTCTTAATCTTCTTCAGAAATGTAATATTCTATTTAATGCTTTTGGATATTTGTTAGCTCCATTTTTTACAGCAGTTTCGGTGGATGTTTGTCGCATGTTTAAGGAGAGTAAGCCTTTTGGACTTTTTTGACAGAAAGTATGTATTAAAGATCCAGCATATTTCTTATTCCTACTGCCGTCTACGTTCATACCAGTGTACTTGCAATATTCTTTGTATTGAAACGCACGCACCCTACAAATTCATAAAGTTTGTTTGAATGTCGTATTTATCTTTTAAAGTGGATACGTCATGGTTTTCCATCACTGATTCCCTTAATTCTATTCCCATTTTCAACTCCTTTAATCTTCGCTCGTGCTTTATCCCCTCTGTCGATTTCTTTTTTTTTAAATTTAGTTTTGATTTTTGTTGTCTGGTGAGTGATTGGAAAGAGGTTGTAAACACGCAACTCAAGCGACCGCTTCCTTTGTCCACAGGTATTTCCTGACTTCTTTGAACACTCTGGAGTTAGAAAAAAAAAATTAGAAAACCAGATGAAAAGAAATACAGCATGAAAAATGAAAAATAAATAAGCCAGTAAAGAATCAAAGAGAAACAGAATTAAGCTGAAATGTTCTGTCCACAAGAGGTTTCCTCTTTACATCTTATCATAACCAGTTGAACATTATCATTTCGACACTTCATATGTGTCACGGTCGCAAAGCCCAACGGCCCTACCACCCCTACCCACGCCTATACACACTAGAGCAGACAACACAGCACACTAACACAGCTTTACAATCATGCGCACTTCGTTATTTCAACAAAACACACTATGGCGCCACCAGTCACGTCCATCCACAACCACACACCGGTATCTCACTTCTTCACTGACCCACAGTACCCTGATACGACCCTGAGAACCTTAACCTATACTAAAGCACCAGTTGCGGTATATCACTGCGACCTAGGGACGCAGAGATAGCCCGCACACGTGGTGGCTAACTACAAGGGACAAGGACAAACCAAAGGGACTCTAATCTCTAAACTACTACCACCCACACCTCTCCCCAGACCCACCCTTCTCTTTTTACCCAGGACCACTACCGCACTGGGCACTGCGTCCCAAAGGGAGGCAACGACAAGTACCCTACACTGTGCTGGCCACCACGTCCCAAAAAGGAGGCAGTAGCTAACACCCTTAACACCCTATCCCTAACGCTACAACCCTCTCTACCACACCCGTGGGACAACCCACCCGGGCCCGGAGACTCCAGCCTCGGCCTGTACTTGGCCCCTAAAACTGACACCTCCCTAGAAACTCGGCCCCCGGGCGCTGCCCGTGGCCCCCCACAACCCTCCCGAAAAACCTACACCCGGGGGCGACCGTGTCTCCTCAGGGGTCTGACCCTCCCCTGCTGGGCACGACACCAAACGCCCCAACACCAACCCCCTCTCGACGACCCCCGGGGCTCGAAGGACCCTCCTCCTCTGGGGGCCCCCCCGGGGACACTGGTGAGGGAAGGTCTGGTGCAGCGCCCTCTCACAACGCCTAAAGTAACGGGTGGCTGAGAACTCCCGGGGGAAACCCCCGGGTAGCGGAGGAGAGCTGCCCCACAGAGGGCAAACGGCCTATGGCTTCCCCCTCCCCGGGAAAGCACGGGGCAAGGGGAAACCGCCGCTCACCTCCCGGGCACGCGGCAGAGACGCAGTGGTCGGCCCCAGTCTCAGGGGGAACGGGATACCGCTACACAACTGGGGCCACAACTGTAATTTTGCTACTACCCGAGTCAAAAGGGCTCAAGGCTATTTGGGTAAAGCTTTAAACCCTCCATCCCCTTCCTACCCCACTCGGCATGAAGTGCCCCCTTTGGATTTCAAGTAACTTCCCCAAACCCGTTCCCGGGGGTGATCAGATCCTTTCCCCTGCCAACCCTTACAACAGCATAAAACAATATTCTCTCTACCAAAATCTACGCTATTACAAAAATTTTTAAAATCACACCCAATTCTCGGAGAACTAAAAACCAATCTAACATCCAACAGGGACTCCGGGGCCCCCCTTAGGAAAACAAAAAAAACTGGGAAATGGCAATTCAAAAGGGAAATGTTTCCACACCGAATCAGAGTAATACACATCTCTCAAAAAAAAACTTCCAAATTTTTACGTTTCACATTTCCCGCATGTTCATACAAGAGTTTCGGCCGCAGCCACAACCTCACTTTTTTTCCCCCTTTCCGCCATTATAATCAAAATCAACACAACATGATTGTTTGCCAACATTCCCCACACCCCACCTCAGGTACCCTTTTGTCAACAACCCAAGGGTTAACCTTTTATGCCAACAAAACCATACTCACACATTATTACAGCGCACATCCTCCTTTTTTAACCCCTATAAAACTCTGATACCCCCCTTTAACCTACCCTTCTTTCTGACTACTAAAATCATAATGGACGCCCCTCCCTACAACCTAAGAACATTTCCCAACCCTATTCGTCACAAACACTACACCCCTCATTTGTACGACGTCATTTACTTAAAAAAACACCTCAACCATATGGACTCCGTCCTACCAAATCGTACTCAAGAAACAGTTTTCACGCCACGACACCCCCGGCAAAACCTACTCGAAACAAAAATGAAAAACACCAAATAAGTTGAAGGGTCACGACCGTATCCATTAAAAACCACTCGACCACAAATCAGCCTTGGCCCACTGCAAGTAAAACCGTTTCCCAAAACGTGCAGTCAACTCCGAAATCGTTAATAAATTTTCAACGAACTACACATTTACAACTGAAACGAGCAAAACCCTTTTACATTCACCAGACTCATCTGCACCCTCCAATATATCTCAACAAAAATGCAACCCCCGTATTACCTTTAGAACCCACTGAAATAACAGAAATAACCCAAACAACTCACATCCCTCCATAAACGGTTATTATATCGAACCCACATTGCTAGCCAAACCGCAAGAAAATCAACTCAGGAACCATATGTACCAATTTTACAGAAAATAAGAAAAGGGGTAACAACAAAAAACCGGGCCACAAAAGTTTAAATCACAGAACCAAGACGACTAAAAACCAACAACCATATCCAACAAACATAATACAACTAAACATAACAAACCACACGTACAACCCCTTAAACAAGACATGACGAACAAAAATCACCAGAACCAACAAATCCCCAACCTTTGACAAACAGACGTTAAACCACACCATTTTCTGAAACGGCAAAGTGGCTGCCAACAGAGACGACACAAAACCCCGGGCACAGGCCGGGCACCCCCAGACCCAACAGGACCGGGCCCCTAACAACCAAAGCACCACTCGACAAACGGCGCTCCCGCCGCCAACAACACGTCCACTCCGACAACACCGGGGCCCAAAGGAAACCAAAACCCTAACGCTTTCCCCCGGTCGGACTCAAGCGAACCTACTCACAACACAAAAAAAACGTTTGGTCAGACAGCTACCCTCCCCCAGAGCTAACCCCGGACCAACGGACTAGTTTTTGCTCGTGCAACAACAGACCCAAATTACCACAACAAATCACAGACTTGACAATACAAAAACAGCCGAATCCTGCCCCGCCTTCTCTGGTGTAGAACCAAAGAACAAAAGGGGAACAAACGGGGAAAGAAACCAACCCCCCCGCTTCCACCCTCAACAAGTGAAAATTGGAATTCAAGAATATTGTATGTCTTCTTTTTCCCACCCCCCTACCTACCTAATCTTTCCCCTTAAAACCCTAAACCCCCAAACGTACCCGCACGCCGCACACACAAAAACCCCATACATACCGCACACGCTCTCATTTCTGAATTACCATTCCCAAACCTATGGGCGGGTGTTTTTTTCTACCCCGATCAGGACCACCCCCCTGCCTAATTTTAACTACAGGTTAAAACCAACAAAAACTTCTCACTCGTCGGGGTTTTCTCACACCCCACAAACAAACCCAAACCCCCACCACCACTCTGCCCTCGTTTTCTTTTTTATCACCCCCTCATCATTTTCCAAAAACATCACTTTTAAATACATCATTAACCGCAAAAACAAACAACCGGGCCATTTTGCCTCACACACCTTAACCAGGGGACTACAGGGACCGACACTACACCTACATATAAATTTCATAACGAGGGCCGACCATGCACGACCGCTAGCAACACGGGGTACAAATACCCAACCCCCAAAACACTTTTTCTACGTTTTTTCTTTCCCAATACCTGACACTGCATTTCTTCGACAAAGTCAACCCCCTTACACAGGTAAATGGAACTTACATCCCCCCTCTCTCTCTCTCCCCTCCCTCTCTCTCTCCTCCCCCTCCCCCCTCTCCCACTCCTCTTTTTCCCCCTCTCTCTCCCCTCTCCTTTCTCCTTTCTCTCTCTCCTCCCCCCTACGCAAACGACCAAGAAGTCTGCCGCCAATTTTCCTTCCAACACTGCCGCCCCCGAAAAATGGAAGGCTGCAGCTGCATGCCCCCCCTTTGGGTCCTCCCATAACAGACTTCATCCTTTTTAATACTGAAGAGGGAATGATGTTGGCAAAAAAGGGTCCCATCAAATAACCTGAAACTTTTATCCCCCCCCAAAACTGCCAGACCCCTTTTTAAATAATTGGGAAGGGCGCTCTGCAGGGCTTTTAATTTCCTGCTGGCACAACAGGGCGCATCCTCCAGGTACTGCTGCCCCAAGCATAGCCCCCCCCCCCACTTTTTGAGCCCATCTGGGGCACAAATGCAACCCAGGTACCGAAAATTACAGACAGGGGGTTGACAGAAATCTGCTTCAAAGGGTTGGAACGCACATTCGCACTCGTCGCCCATTTCACCTGCCTGCGGTTCCCTTAGGAATCAGAAGGGTTTGGCAAAGTCCGCAAACCGGGGCCAAATTTCCTGTAACCCCACTAGTCCCAGGAATCCCCCACTTTCCGTTTGGGCTCAGGCCTAGGCGCTCCAAATGCGGGGCATTTTTTTCCGGCTCAGGGCCAATTTTCCCCCGCCCCCACCTTTCCCTAAGTAGGAACCTTTTTCCTCCCGCTCACACTTTAAGGTCGGCTGACAAAGAAAATTCCTCGATCCTGTAAAACACCCCTAAACTTTAATGGCTGTCCGATCAATTGTAGCCACCAGGATCCACAAAGAAAATTAAACGACATCTGGCTTTCAAGTGGCTGCAACAGTTTCCTCATCATGCCGTGAAACTGCCCCTGAAGTACACATCCAAATGCATAACTTTTTCCCCTGGGAAATTTTCCTTCGGGGTAGCAAAACAGTATTCGCGCGGTCCTCTCACTCATCGGGGTCTGCCAATACCCCTTTCGAGGTCGATTTTTGAACACCTTCTCTCTCCAACTTTGGGAAATAGGTATTTGATTCCGGGATGGGGGGCAGCCAAACTCACGGGCGATTTAAACCCCCTGAAGTCAACGCAAAACCTAAACTTCCCTCTTTTTTCTTGACCATACAGGGTGAGCAGTAGGGGATGTCACGGGTCGATCGCACCCATCCTATCTGGCCTTGACCTCCTCCCTAACGTCTCTCTTTTCGCAAAAGGCACTGGTAAAGGGGGTTTACCTATAGGGATTCTACGATAAATGATGCCACGTTTTTAGGTTTGTGCATAGTGCACTCAGTCTACCTTCTTGAAGCACAAACGGGCAATATTGTTTGAAACACCGGGGTTTATCGACTTGCGACGTTTTAAATCAATTTTTTTTTTAAAAAACGCCCTCTTTTTCTATTTTAACACCTAGAGAAAAGACGGGGGGTGTCTACATCTTTTTTTTTTTTTTGCTCAATCTTTTATAACAATCGGTGGGACGTTGGGATTTTTCACCTTCTCCCAAATTTTTTTGAAACATCCGGCTGACAATTCGAACATTTGTGCCATTTATAACTGGCAATTTTATCCAGATAAAAAATTCGTTGTGGGGAAAAAAATTTGCTTTTGACGTTTCAGTAAATTTTGTTAGTTTTTGAATAGGGGGTCTCTTTTGAAGAAACGACCTGATGAAGAAGAAAAACGGGGAGGAGGTGCTACTTTTTTTTTTTTTCCTCATATCATTTCATAACATATCGGGGGCACGTTGGGAAATTTCACCTTCTCAATGTGGGTGGTTTTGGTTTTCCTTGTCCCCAGAACAAATTTAGTTTACCGCAGCAGCAAATTCTTTTTTGAAGAAGAAGAACTAGCTATTAACCCAAAAAGACGAACTCAGAAAATAAAACGGGGGGAGGAGGGTGCAACCTCCTTTTTTCTTTTTGCTCATGTCATATGCATCGGGGGCATATTATTAGGGATTTTTAGCCTCCCCAATGTAAGAGATTTTTTGGTTCGCGGAAATATGTTTGGACTTATTCGTTAGTGGGGAAAAAAAAAAAGTTTGCTTTTGACGTTTAGTAAATTTTGTTAGTTTTTAACGTGCCCTCATTGAAGATCGACCTGGTAAAAAGAAGACGGGGGGAAAATGCTACCTTTTTTTTTTTTTTTTTCTTCATATCGCATCATAACATATCGGTGGCACGTTAGACATTTTCCAGCCTTCTCAATGTCGGATAATTTAAGGTTTGGCGAGAAATAGTTTTTGGGTCTTATTCTCGCAAAAAAGCACATGCGTGGTTTAAACAACGCGAGACAATATTTGTTCGAAATATATGGCGTATCTGGCCGTTTATCAAGACAATTTTTGAAAGTGTTTAACAGTTTCTGCTTCAACACACATTAACTGGCAAGTTATTATTCCGATATTAACGATTCTGTGAGTGGGGAGAAAAAAGTTTGCTGCTTTCGAAAAGTTTTCGTCATTTTCTTGTTGTGTTGTGTCGTCGTCAGATTAAAACAGGTGCCCTCTTTTAGTGTAGATTCCATATCCAAACCGAAATAGTGGTGGTGGTTATAAAATCCACGCGCGTAAGTTTCAATCACGTCGCCGCATTCTCTTCAGTAGTAGTTTTTTTTTTCCTTCATGTAGTACTACTACAACGAACGCGGCGACCAATTTGGACGATTAGAGCGGAACCAGCGCGTGACTTTCCTGTGGAAACGCACGATCGTATGTTATTTTTAGATTTCCTGTGGAAACGCACGATTGTAAGTTACTAGTAGTAATAAAAACGCGGATAAGAATGGAAATACACCAGAAAAGTTAAGTCGGGCTGAACTGGAAGAATAAAGACAGGTACACTGCGGGACAGAGAGGCGAATGATCTTAGTGCTTTTTGTCTTCTTTACAAGTCCCGGAACTGCCAGCTTGGCAGAAACTGGATTGGCGTGTCTTTTCTTTCCGTTTCCACTTTTTTTTGGTAGACAAACCTGGCAGCGCAAGTTCCTTATCCATCGAAGTCGATCGGAATGATGTAAATGGTCACCACATCAGGTTTCATTTCGAAATGGGCAAAGCGAGTTTCCCATAAAGCGCGGGAGGAGTCGGAAGGAGAAGAAGACGACGTCATCATCAATCATCTGACCCATGATCCAGACTGCTGGCGCTCGTGTGGTCCGCACCAGCTAGTGACAGTACCACAGTCAAATTGAACAAAATCAGGAATTTTC
>CM031607.1:12978402-12983402 GCA_018398815.1 Conus ventricosus
ACTTCTTTAAAGTGTCGCCCTAACGCAAACAAGTGTCCACAATGTAACCGGGCTGAAACGTTAACAGGTGCAGCAGCGTAATATGTGCTGCAAACGTATCAGGGTGGTATTAGGTAACAGGTGTCACAACGTTACAGGGTGCTCTGCAAAACGTTAACAGGGCCGCAAGCGTAACAGGTGCTAAAACGTAACAGGTCATATGAGCGTACCAGGTGCACAACCGTAACAGGTTTTACTGCAAAAGTCCAGGGTTTGCATATGTTTTTTTTTTTTTTTTGTATTACTGCAAACGCGCCACCTGCAAACAATAGTCAGACCAGGCCATTTCAACAGTCACAGAATACCCTGTGAGAGCCTGGAAGCTGGTATGATGATACGCTGAAGACACACAAGAGCAAAAGAACCAAACTGATGTCGGAAGAAGGTTGGAGACCATTGACCAGTGTGGGCTCCCTGGAAATACACGTTCTGGTGTCTACAGTTCATGTGATATCAAAGCTTCCTATGGCCTCTGAGATTCGTACGACATCTGCACGAGCATAGTGGGAGGCAAAGGACGCCCAAATCAACAAGTTTCACAAGAAATGGGTTGGTGTCCACCCTCTCTGATGGACTAACAAGGCGCTGTACTGTCAAAGGAAAGCTGAAACTACACTGAAAATCCATTGGAAGAATACAAAGCAGGATGATCAGCTTCAAAAGCATGCTGGAGACTCAAGAGACAAGGTGTTAGAAGCAATCAAGGAGTGCCTCCTCCCGGAAACTGGAAAGTTCAAGAGGCGATGGATTCTGCAAAAGAAAGCCTCACGATAGAGAAATAACAGGACACACACAGACCAACAGAAAGGACTGGTGGGTGACCAAATGAATGTGTTCAAAGGGCCAAAGGAAAAAGCCAAAGAGATATGATGATTCAGGAGTTGAGAAGGAAGAAGCAAGAAGATCCAAAAAGCAAAGTCAGCAGAGCAACAAGGGCATTGGGACAAGTAGGAGATTGCACTCAAAGAAATCTCACTTGGAATGACATTTGCACATGGCCCTTCAGGATCAGCTCATTCTCAGATCTGCATATGGACCTTCTGCTCAAAT
The DNA here is from genome assembly GCA_018398815.1 of Conus ventricosus. Taxonomy (NCBI): domain Eukaryota; kingdom Metazoa; phylum Mollusca; class Gastropoda; order Neogastropoda; family Conidae; genus Conus; species Conus ventricosus. Next base: position 12,979,492 of record CM031607.1, read on the forward strand.
GTAAACTGGTTGAAGTGGGGAAAAACAGACGATCCTGCATTGCCCCTTGCCATGAAAAAACAAACAGTGGAGCATGTCCTAAGGCTCATGTTAAAGTAGCCTGGCTCAAGGGAAGGTACAATGGAGGCAAACCAAGTGCTCAAAGAGATCGTACAGTAGTCTGGCTGTACCACGCACAAAAGGGGAACATCAGGATCCAAAAGCACCGCATATTCTTCACGGCAGGAGGCGGCAAATCAATCGGCCAGAACAACAGTGCCATCGGTACATGCTGGGCAGAGTCTGGATGGGGCAGATGACTGTGAGTTGCACTGCAGCCTCCCAGAATGGAAGAGTCACCAGAGATCATTCAGCAGGTGTCATGAGACCTGACATAGTAGTCACTCTAGTCCAAACAAGCAAGGATCATGATCGCGCTCACGGTGCCATATGAGAACAGCAAATGGAGGCAGCTCAAATCTACAAGAGAAAAGTATGATGATCGGGCCAAACAGCCTGAGGAGAGAAGACTATCAGGTCAAAGTCCTCCCTGCTGAAATTGGAGCTAGGGGGGATTTTAGGAACGTCTGATACAGCCTCTGAAGCTCTCTCAGTTGCGGGAAGGAAAACACCAGAGCTGAAAGCAATGGCAGAGCGGAGCGAGGTGTTCAGCGGGATCTGGCAAGGAGGAACACAAGGGAACTTCATAGCTTAATTTCCTACAAATATCAGGTGTCCCTGATGGCTCAGTGGGTTAAAGCGCGAGTCATACGTTGGAAAATGCGCATGTCCCAGTGGGTCATGGGTTCGAAATCCCAGCCATGGCTCGTCCCAAGATGGGGAAAAATAAGGGGGGGGGGGGCAGCAGAGGGAACTTCCGGGCGCAGTCATGAACGGATGTGGCCAACCCTAGGAGTGGTCAGGAGGATAAGGGCCGAAAAACTTGCTTGAAGGGGGGAATTTCGTCTAGGACTCTCTGCTGCCCCGTATCCCGAGGTTCTTTCTACCAATTACAACTCTAACGTTAATATTTTTTCTTGGGGGAAAAGACAAAAAAGGAAAAAAAACAATTACATTTCAAGAAGTGTCAGAAAGGATCCCTCCTCCCAGCATGCACACACAGTGCCACTAGTTTTTATTATTATTTTTATTTTAATACCAAAACTGGTGAGAGAACCATCCAATCCGCTTGTTGCATTGTTGTTGTTTTTTACGCAAGTTCTTATCCAGCTCGTTTATGTGATCTTGTGTTGATGGTCGATGATGGATCGTCTCTTATTCTTCAACACTAACACCGTTGTTAGCCACGAACTGTTGTTGTCATTCGTCTCTGTGTCAGTGTGTCATCTGTGTGTGTTGGCTGTGTCATGTTAACTGGTGCAGCACACTCACAGTTTCAGAATCTTCACTTTTTTGTAGTTCTGTCATTGACGGTTGGGTTGCATCAAATGACGCACACTGACTTTGCGCACATTTACACACAGAACCGGGTTATCGTCTCAAAACGTGTCAACCGCATGCGTATTCTCTTTGCTATACAACAAACTCAGAGGAGTTGGAAGAAAGAGGGCAGAAGGGGATGATATGGACTTGCCCTTTGCTGTAGAGTCACTGAATTCCTATGTGTGTCCGCACTCATCTTGTTCCGTGATACTTGTAACGGACATTTGCGGCGACACACCATTGTGTCACTACGCGAAGGCTGTGAAGTTTGATTCACCGGCGTAAGTCAAAGGACAATACCGTTTGACACCCCCCCCCCCCCCCCCCCCCCCCCCCCCCCCCCCCCTTCTGTTTTGAAAGAAGACAGGGACGATTTCTGCCTCAGAGTGTTGAGGACACTTTCCAGAGAAAAGAAAAACCGTGCACAGGCATGAAGGGCAACTTCTTCACCAGACAGTGCAACACTTGGAAACATTTCCTCTGCTGAACAATCTTGCTGGCAGCCAGCAAGGAAAGCTATTCCAAGAGAGATAGATAGATAGACTGAGTGAGTTCCTTGTGACCACTTATTACACTTTGTTCCCTTTCATTGCATCCGTCCATCTACTACCCCCCACCTTCTCCTCTAACACACAGACTCCCCATATGATCTCCCCACCCCCCCTTTTTTCTTCTTCAAACACATAAGGCACCGTAGCATATATGCTGCCTTACCATTTAAAGATTATCCTTGTTTTGATGCATGTCCTGTGGTGTTTGGAACTAATTAAGGAGATTAGAATTGGCAAGTATAAAAATTCGCTATTTATCGCGTAGAATACAGAAACCATTAACATCGTCCTCTCTCTCTCTCTCTCTCTCTCCTCTCTCTCTCCTCTCTCTCTCTCTCTCTCTCTCTCCTCTCTCTCTCTCTTCTCTCTCTCTCTCTCTCTCTCTCTCTCTAGTACTTAGAATTGGAAATTATAAAACGTATAGGTGGTTTTTCTTTCAAGAATGTTTTTTCAAACACATAAACGTGTCGAATCCCCCTCCCCTCACCGTGTTCCCTCTTTTTTTCTCTCTCACTCGTCACACCCCCACCCCACTCTCTCTGTCTCGCTCTCTTCTCTCTCTCTCTCTCTCTCTTCTCTCTCTCTCTCTCTCTCTCTCTCTCTCTCTCGCTCTCTCTCTCTGATTTTTTCTTGATAGTTTGTCATTCCAACACACACACACACACAACCACACACACACACACACACACACACACACACACACACACCACACACACACACACACCACAACACACACACACCACACACACCACACACACAACACACACACAACACACACACACACACACACAAACACACACACACGCACAACTTATTTAGGTTTGTCCGATGAGATTGTGAGCATCTGATATCAGTTAGGATTGGTAAATACAAGCGCGGCAACAGATTTTGCCCCAGGGTTGACAGTTTAGTCTTCAATGCACAGGTCTTTACGCATCCATTAATCAAGACACGTCAAAACTCAAACACAGTTACTAAAATAATTCCAGCATCTTTCAGCTTTGATATTTTCTGTGTATGAAATAATGGACGACGCAAGTCGTCTTAAAAGGGATACCTGGGATGATCAATTTGAACCATTTCTAAAGGCATCAAATCTGATCTGGAAAATTGGTAATCCAATGGTATGTATCTTCGGAATTTTTGGAAATATTATGATCATTCTGATCTCGCTTCGTCTTCGTGCATCTACTTACAGTGTTTTCTTTGAAATTCTGGCCTGTTCTGATCTTCTTGTATGATTATAGATCCCTTATGCATTTTGCTCCGCGATGAATTCAATGTGACACACTTCTGCATACTCGGTTCCTGGCAGTGTAAAATATACAGGATGATGGTATACACGACAATCAGCTTTATCTCCATGGATGCTTGTGTCACTCACCATGCTAAGAGCAGCTTCTGTGCTGTGGCCACTTCGTGTCAATTCTGTGTGGACGACGGAAAATCACAAGCTGTTGCAACTGTGTTAACCCTTATTATCATTCTGATCCACTGTCATAATTTCTACGGATTTGATATAGGGTCTTGCTATGATATATGCTGTGTTACTGGACATCTGAAATGTATTATGGTTTTTCGACATGCTTTTGCCTTGGATAGACTTAACTGAATGTTGTCTTCTGCCTTTCGCGTTGTGGTGGTCAGCAACAGGTTCTTGTCCGGACAGTTGTGAGATCTGCCTGGGCAGATTCACAGCCTTCTGTACAACAAGCCACTCAGGTTTCCAGACGGCAGAAAGTATCTTCAATAACTGTTACTTTGATAGCTACAAGTGTTGCTTTTGTCCTCCTTACGCTGCCGCTCCAAGTGTACTTGATTGCCACTCCATATTTTGATTGGAATGACCCGATTCAGTCTGGACAAAACGAAGTCTTCAGATCATCTGGTCACGTCCTATGGTACTTCAATAATGCCATCAATTTCTACTTGTATTGT
>CM031607.1:12990902-13004208 GCA_018398815.1 Conus ventricosus
CCTTTTCACATACAAATCACGTCCATCACATATCAGTTTTGGCCAAAATTAACACCCGTTTCTAAACAAAATTAACACCCCAAAACCTCTAAAATTGACGTAATTGTCAATTTAAAACGGGGGCTTACGTGCTACATAAGATTTGGTGATCGTGAACAAACGTATTTACATTCTCTCCAGGGACATAAAATCATAAAAAAGTGCAAAACTCTTCGCATCTGGCCACATTGCTGATCACCCCTGGGTCTAACTTGAGACCCTATGGCGCCCTAGGGCCCCAAGTCAGATCCAGAGGATCACAGATAATGTGGCCAAGATGTGAAGGGTTTTGGGAATATGCCTCTAATAGTGGTATTTCTTATACTTGGTTGCCTGCTTTCAGTTTGTCTAATTTGGGGCAATTCTCTCACCCCCTTTTCAGTGACTCTTCCTAGGACACACACACACACACACATTGTGGTTTACGGGCGTTTATAGCCACGCCAGTGACCACATTGGGTTTGCGGGCGTTTATAGCCGCGCCAGTGACCCAGACAAAACACATTGTGGTTTACGGGCGTTTATAGCCACGCCAGTGACCACATTGGGTTTGCGGGCGTTTATAGCCGCGCCAGTGACCCAGACAAACGAAACACGAAAATGGGAAGAGTCACTGGAGGGCAGAGAAGAGGGCCAAATTTAGACTTTAAAAAAACCGCGCAAACAAGTACAAAACCACTGCAGGCATATTCCCAAATTTACACTTTTTGGATTAATATATATACTGTGCAAACTGAAAGGTTTATAATTTTTATGGTGTTTATGCATAAGTGTGACTGTTATTAAAATTGTTTTTTATTAAAGCAGAATATTTTTAAAGGTTAAACAACAACTGTGCTTTAAAGTACTTTTTAGTAGCTACTTTGTACAATATTCATATTAAAAGCTTTAGCAAATTAAACACAAAACACAACTTTTAATAATCAATTCTCTCACTGATCTATAAATAGATAATTTATTCAGGGGAGGTAATTACTTTTATGCATAATTAAAGGGAGATAAATCACTTTCATTATCATTGTTTTGCTTATTATGATTGTTAATGATTACTTTGTGCTTGTATTAATAAGGAAGGTAGAAATCAATACTAGACAACCTGCTGTCGGGAAATCCCGGGAGTCGGGAAAACCCCGAACTCAAAATAGGCCTTAGCTGCCAAAACGATCAATAAGTGGTGCTCTCTGTGCGTGTGTATCTGTATGTCAGTGTGTCAGTCTGTTTGCATGTGTGTGTGTGTGTGTGTGTGTGTGTGTGTGTGTGTGTGTGTGTGTGTGTGTGTGTGTGTGTGTGTGTGTGAACGAGAGAGAGAGAGAGTTAGAGAGAGAGGGGTGGAGAGACAGACAGAGACAGAGAGAGAGAGAGACAGACAGAGACAGAGAGAGATGTGGGAGTGAATGAGGTAGAGAGATGAGGGAGTGAATGAGGGAGAGAGATGAGGGAGTGAATGAGGGAGAGAGAGATGCTGCGGCTTATTTATTTTTTTAATTTATAATTTTATTCTAGTTTAAAAAATGAAGCCCGAAGTAGCTACAGGGCTAATTAATATACTATACGAGTTGGATTGGTATAGGGAGGCTGCTAAAGATCAGTTAAAGGACAAGTTTTGAAGAATTAATTACTGAGCTTTTTGATAGTATAGATATACGAGAAAGTGTAGTGGAAGCCGTCAGTAAAATACCAGATTCTTGGCCAAAAAAAGTTATGATGTTTGCTATTTTAGTTGATAGTATAGCTCCTGAAGATGTTAATCTGACTGTTTCTACTAGTCCTGAAGGAGTAGCTATTCGCTTTAATGAAGATCAGGTTTTACGATTAGAAAAGACTATAAATAACAATTGAATTTACAACTATTTTTTATTTATTTTAGATTAAAAAATGGCTGCCGAACTCAGTGAATCTGATTTAAAGAATTGTAATGAACTATTTGACGAAACAATGAAAGTATTAAACATTGATTTTAGTGAATTTGGTTTTGAGAATGATGTAAACAATATAATAAAAGATCATAGTGAACTATTTAAAGAAGCAATCAAAGTGATGAACATTGACTGTAGTGATTCAGAAAAAGCTAAAATATTAGCAGGCGTTATTGTAAGGTTAACATGTCTTGAAGTGTTGCAACGCTTGGGCGAAGAATAAAAGCCTGTTTTACTTACTTTTATATACATTTATTTTTTTTAATTTACGTAAATATTGTGGCTTTAAAAATGACGACCACAAGTAAATTCGAGGATGGAAAACTATATACGATGGAAATATTTAGCAGTGACAAACAATTAAGCAATACGTTTAGCGAAGTAGACATGGACATTATTAACCCCACAAACGTTCATGAAAGCGTGGCACATGCTATTTCTAAAATCCCAGACTCTCTTCAACGCGAACCGCCAGTAAAAGTGCTGTTGGCCGTTCTGATTGATTATATAACGCCTGATGATAGTAACATGAAGTCTGGGTTTCAACTAAACAGAAAGAAGTAATCAGCTATCATGACTTTAACTCTAACTGGGCTGATTACATGCTTACAGTTTAATCATGCAAGTGAGGAGGCAAAGTTAAGGGGTTCTGGCTGGTCTGAAGGGACAGTCCTTGAAATCAGATTGAGGCAAAGTTCTATCCTATAGTCAGCAATTCTTACATTTCTCTCCCAAAAGAGTTAGAGTTAAAACGGGCAGTCTTAAACATACATAATTCTGACAACATGTGTTTTATGTGGTGTGTTTTAGCGCACTTACATCCTGTTAAAAATCATGCAGAGTTTCCAATTATGAAGCATATAAGCAAGAGCTGAACTTTGATAACATAACCTTTCCAGTAAGTATAGAAAGTATATCTCAGTTTGAAGAGCAAAACAAACCAATCACTGTAAAACGTATATACATGGTCTGTAGAAGCTGATATAGTGCCTCTAAGGGTTTCTCCCAACGCTCCCACTTTAGGCGAACCGCTTGACAAGCATGTAGACTTGATCCTGTTTAAAGATAGTACAAAGAGTCATTATGTATTAATCAGAACAATAAGCAGACTTATGGGGTTTACATCAAAGAATCATGCTAAGAAAGAGCTTTGTAGAAGATGTTTTGTCAGAATCCCAACTATTGAAGCAGCTGCTAGTCATAAGAAACATTGTAAAAGTTTTGTAGACTGTGAAACCAAACTCCTCACACCTAAACCAGGGTCTAAAGTTAGTTTTAAAAAATTACACAAAATGCAAATGAGCCCATACGTGGTTTATGCTGACTTTGAATCAATCTTGCCACAGTACTATGGCCCACAACAGCAAGAACAAAAAACAACCTTATTAACCCACCATCAGATCTGTTCTTATGCGTTTGTTGTTGTTAGGTCAGACGGCCAACACACGACACCAGAGATTTACAGAGGTCCCAACGCAGCTAGTAGATTTTTAGAGCAGATGAAACAACTTTGCAATCAGTTATCCAACCAACTAAATCTTTCAGACATTATGCCTCCTGAAGACCAAGAACGTTATAACTCATCTACACACTGTTGGATATGTAACAGAGAATTATTAGGTGACACAGTGAGAGACCACGATCACATTACTGGAAAGTTCGAGGGGCCGCACACAACAATTGCAATCTTCAACTTAAGGTTGACCCCCAAAAATGGAAACTGCCTATCTTCTTTCATAACTTACGAGGCTACGATTCTCATTTTATCATGCAAGCAGTGACTTCTGAATATAAGAGGGTTACCTGCATTGCACAGTCTAAAGAAAAGTACATGACTTTTACTCTTGACTGTTTATCCTTTTATGACTCAGCTCAACATCTGATGGTTAGTTTGGATAAGTTAGCGGGGTCTCTACAAGACTTTCCAATCACTAAATACTTTGACCCATCTTTAGTGCGTAAAGGTGTTTATCCTTATGAATACATGAACTCGTGGGACAGGTTTGACAAAGACTCACTTCCTCCTAAAGCGCTTTCTTTTCTTGTCTTAGAGGCAAAGACATAACTGATGCTGACTATGAATACGCTCAGAAAGCCTGGACAGAATTACACTGTCGAACGATGGGCGATTATCATGATCAATATTTATTGGCTGACGTGTTTATTAGCAGACGTCTTTCAAAATTACAGATCTACATGCATGAAACATTACTGTCTAGTCTCATCACATTACATCTCTGCGCCCGGCCTTTCTTGGGATGCATTCTTAAAGTCTACAAACATTCAGATTGACTTAATATCTGATCTACTGCACTTCAGATGATTGAAGACGGGCTGAGGGGAGGTATTAGCATGGCCTCACATCCTTACTGCAAAGCCAACAACAAATATTTAGATGATTATGATCCTACTAAACCGTCTAACTATCTAATGTACTTAGACGCCAACAATCTGTATGGGTGGGCTATGAGCCAACCACTTCCATTACGTAACTTCAGGATGTACACAGGGCATGGTACAAATAATATTCGAGGGGCATTGAAGTGGTTACAGTTTGACGTCAGATCAACAGTATGGTTTTATTCTAGAAGTAGACTTAGAATATCCTTATGAACTACACGATCTCCATAACGATTACCCCCTAGCCGCAGAAAGATTAAAGATGAGTCCTATCGAGCCTCCTAAACTTGTGCCTAATCTTCGTCACAAAATTAAGTATGTTTGGCATTATAGACTGTTACAGTTTTACCTAAGACACGGTCTGAAACTGACTGCTGTTCATAGAATCATTGCTTTTGATCAAGAGCCCTTTATGAGGCCATACATCAAGAAGAACACTGATCTTAGAACCCAAGCCACTGATGCTTCAGAAAAGACTTCTTTAAACTGATGAACAGCTGTTTTGGCAAAACTATGGAAAATCCGCACAAACGCAAAGATGTGAAATTAGTTACAAAAGAAAACCAAGCAATTAAGTTTGCCTCTAAACCCAACTATCAAGACTTTAGAAGATTTAACGACAGCTTGGTTGGCATTATGATGAAAGAAAAAGGATGTTAAGTTGGACAAGCCAGTGTTTATCGGCTTCACCGTATTAGAGTTGTCAAAGTTATTGATGTTAGAATTTCTGTACGACTACTTTAAACCACTGTACCCAGAAGCAAGAGTCCTTTACACAGACACCGACTCTTATTCTAGACGTCCCCACAGAAGACTTTTACAAAGACTTAGAAACAGAAGTAGCTAAAGGAGTTGATGGGTGGTACGACACATGTGACTATCCAAAAGACAACCCTTTACATTCAACTGTAAACAAGAAAGTAATTGGAAAGATGAAGGACGAACTTAATGGAACAGTTATCAAAGAATATGTTGGTTTGCGGTCGAAGATGCACAGCGTTGCCAGCCAAACTTCTGTAATGAAGAAGGCTAAAGGTATAAGTAAAGAAGTTGTCAAAAAAAATATAACTCACGACAACTACAAGCAAGCTCTCTTTGAAAACAAAGTATTTCATCACACAAATGTTAATCTGCGCTCTACTCTTCATCAAGTAAACACAACTGCTGTTAACAAGAAATCACTAGTCTCTAACAATAACAAGAGAACTTACGTCAATCATGAGCTTTCATATGCTGTAGGACATTGGAGAACTTTAAAAGATTAACTTGGCTGACTTAACTAGTCCTTAACTTAAGAACCTAACTAGTACTTACTTAAGAACATAAGAACTTAACAAGAACCTAACTAGTACTTAAAACAAGAACTTTTTTTTTGCACTTTACTTGTAATTTACTTGCACTTAACTTAAAAAGTACTTTCTATAACTAACTTAACTTGTACTTTATTTAGTTCTTAACTTGTACTTTATTTAGTTCTTAAAAAACTATTCCATAGAAAATGGGTCTACAGCAGGAGGTTGCACTTTTTTGCAGAAGCTGGCTCTTCTTCTTTTACTGTGGGGGCTTGTGACTTTGTTGTTAGGTATGGCGTTACGTATTTGTATGCTAGAACTCACCCACCAACAACAACAGCTCCCAATACATAATGATACATCTTATTGTTTGATTGTGTTGTTGTTGTTAATTGTGTTGTTAATTGTGCTGTTGTTGGTGGTGGTGATGTTGTATTACTATCCAACAATTTTTGTTTTGCCGATTGGTTTGCTTTTCTCAGTCTGTGCCATTCAGCTAGTCTATGATCGGCCGCAACACGCCCAGGATTTTTAGTCTTAGTAACATTATTCACTTGCGGTACATTCACTTGTGGTACATTCACTTGTGGTACATTCTGCTCCTGCGGATTGTCCTGCGGCGTCTTCTCGCTCATTTTTTTTATTGCGATTAAATTTAATTTGATCAAAATTAATGATTAAAAGTAATTAATCCCATGATGAATGGGCATAACATCGTTCCAAATCTGTAATACATGTCACATGCAAGAGTTTCTAGTGACTTGTTTAAAACCGGATCTTGTGATAAGTCATTTAAATCTTCTTCTGAATCAACTGGCGCCATCTTACTTACTAACTTAGCATATACACTAATCATTGTATGTCCCACTGATCTAACCATTTTTGACCCTAGCTGTGCTTCGTACCTAGCATAGTACTTTTCAACGTCTGATCAGGGACCGTACAGCAAAGGGATGCGCAGCTGGCCGGCTTCCCCTTCTGAGTCACTAACGAAGTACTGAAAGGGGCGGGCCCCACCACCTAGTGCGTACAGAACTTCCGGTGTCGGTGGTAACATGGAGTTTGGCAGCCAAAACATCGTTGAGGTAAGCATTCTTTTTCCATAATTCAGCGGTTGTTATGCGTTTACTATAAGACATGTGTTATGACTTTGTGTTGTGGAGGAATGTAGAGTGCGAAACCTATCGACATGTGCAAGTAATTACCCTATAACTGATAACGCGGCCAGTTTACTCGGCGTACAAGCGTGTAAACAAACCATGAGATGCGCTAGTCAGTGTGTAGTTGTGCTCCGTGCAGCTGTAGTCTTTCATGTCTCCCTTCTTGTATGCATTGATGTACAGCTGGTTGCTATATTTTTGAGTACTTTCGTAGATTCAGTCTTCGTTTTGGTTATTATAGTGGGTATTGCTGGTTCATTTGTAGGAACAGAAGCGACTGCAGTGAACACTGCTCAGCCTGTTGCAATGGCAGAGAAACGAACACCGATACCAGTCGCTGATTCATCAAAAAAAAAGGCAGCGAACCACAGCCAATGTTGGTAAGTCTCTCTCTCTCTCTCTCTCTCTCTCTCTCTCTCGAACAATATAGAGTCTATGCTCAGACTTACCAGTTTTGAAGCAAGAATCCTTGAAATGACGGGACCAAATTGTAGCCCTGTCAGGGTTGAACGATTTATTTTTGTCTGTTGATACTGTTGATCAGCTGCATTCTCCACTCATCGTTCGTACCTTTCGCCGGTAATTTGTGAAATGTAAGCCCTTTGTGTTTAGATTTCTGGGCGGGACAGCCAACAATGGCACAGTTTGCACCCCCCATATTAGATGCGATGTGGTTTTGGTACAAGAAATTGGAGTGTTCATGCGAAAAAACGAGATTTTACACCGTCCGACACGCGTGCTCCACAGATTGTTTACTCGCTAGAAGCTGCCACCGGAAGTTCTTTACGCCCAAGTTCGGCCGTCGGCTCGCGAGCAGTACTTCGCGCGGCCCATCTGGCTCTTGTTAGTCCCTTTGCTGTACGGGCCCTGGTCTGATGTAGACAATTGTTGAATCTGTTCAATACTTAGTTCAGTGCCTAAATACTCTCTAGTTTTTCCACACGCAGCCAGAGAGTATAATCTTTCTTTATGGCAGTTGTCTGCTGAGTAGCCTACGGAGTAGTCTGCTTGCTCCTCACACTTTAATAGTTCGTCACAATCCATTTTTAAAAAGCAATAAAAAATATTATAATACTTTTAAAACCATGAGTTTAACGCTGGTTAATTATGCAGTGCCTATCGTTGGCGTTATAGTCTATTCAACCCTTGCAAAATGTTTGTTAGGAATTAAACCGCCCAACATGGGAAAGATAGAAGATTCGCCAAAACTAGTCGCAACCTTATTTTTAGCTTTAACAACAAAAGATTATCTGATTAAAAAGCACATAGACAGCCTTTCGTATTATGATTATTTTAATTATTTTTTTACTTAATAAAAAGATGAGTGAAAAAAAGATTATCAATACGATTTACCACTCTGCTGTAATTAGCAGCCTTAGTATAGGCTATAGCGTGTTAGCAAAAAACATGTTTAAAATGAAGCCGGCTGATCTAGGAAGGTTAGACATTGAGGACGTTGTTAAGGTTATAGTTGTAATCACTGCAGGGATTGCCTCAAAAGACTTTCTTGTTTCACAGGGGATTATCCCAGAAAATATTAGTGCATAGAAAGATTAATCTAGAAAATATTGATTTATAAAAAGATGTCTGGATTAGTTCTGATGGTGGGAGGAGCTATTCTTAATGCTTTAGCCTTCTCTGGAAGCAATTATATGTTTAGTAAATTGCGGTCAGATAAAGAGAGAGAACGTCAAAAAAAGCATGGAAGTTTTGGAGGCAAGAGACGCTTCCCAGAAAGACAAATTGCTCATTTGACTTTTTAATAAAAAGTTAAGGAACTGGGCGCGAGAAACCCTTTTACAGAGTTGATGACGAAAGAACGGTTTTTCTTAGTGACGGAAGAGTTTCTAACACGCCGCCGCAAAACGTCAAAACTTTTTGAGCCAACTGAGGAAAGAAGATGCAGAGATAGTTTTTATTGCATTTGGGCATGCCCAGTCTATCTTGTTGTCATTTCTTGTGTTAAATTTTAAAATGCTTTTAAAAATATGAACAAAATATATTATTCCCCAAAAAAGGGTTTGGAAAGGAAAGATGCTATTGAAAATAAGAAAAGCTGCTGAGTGTTAAATCAGATGCGAAAGAGGGTTTCAAAACAGGCAATTTGGCAAATTATCTGCCTCCCCAAAAGAATAATAAGGCTAGATTTTTATTCAGTTTTCCAAAAATGACACCACAGTGGACTTGTTTTTCCCCTTCCCATGACAAATTAGAAAAAAAAAGTTTAAGTATGCTTGACTTTGTTGACAGGGCTTCAAGTTAAAAGGTGAACCTTTAACAGATAAAAGCTCAATCTGTGTCTGTAGTTTACAAAAAATTTTAATGGGGGGCCCATTAAAGTTCCGGATGATTAAAGTTGTGGGGAAAAAGAGTTTAAAGGTTCTGTAAACGCTTTTTTTAAAACATCTGTTAATTTAGGAGGGGGATCCCGAGAAACCACGTCCAACCCCTGAGAAATTTAATAAAAATTGTGAACGCCGTTCCCTTTCAATATCACAGAGAAATTAGGGCAAAAAACGCGTAAACACCAATGGGTTGGAGATTCCCGGCAGTCTTCATGCCAGGAACAAGAAGAATTTAAAGAAACAGGTCTTAAACCAGTAAACGCAATTAAAATTTAAAAAAAAAAAATGCTTTACTGAAGTTGTGCGGGGACTCAAAAATTCTTGCCGTTGGCCCCAAAAAGTAGATACTGTATGCCCTGGAGAGGCAAAAGGGTGATGTTAAAAATTGGAACGTCATATATGGAGCGTAAATATTAAAGTTGAGCGAATCATGAAAAAATTCCCCCCGTATTTTTACTTAAGGGGGGACTCTTCTAAAATCCTGCCCCTAAAGATCGTTTGTTCGCGAAGAGCTGAAAGTTGTCCGAAAAACACAGTAGTTAAAAAAAATATGTTTTTTTTGCTAAATTTATTTTTTTGCCTTTTTGGGGGTTAACTGATTTGTGTTTGTTTTTAATGTTTGTTTAATTGCATCGTGTCTCCCTGTCGTGAAGAAAAGTCTTTCCCCATTTTTTTGAAGTTCAATTTTTTGCCGTCTATAATCCTCACGTCCCCCCATAAGCTTCTGAAATTCTTCGCCCGTAATGTTTTCATCTGAAATTATTTGCTTTTCTTAATTTAATGAACAAATTTTTTGCTGATGCAGAGCAACTTTTGCGGTTTTTTGTAATTTAGGGTTTTTTTTTTTAAAACAGCATTTAAAAATTAGACACAGGCCAAAACCCCCAAAACCCGAGGCCCCCCTATGCTAAAGAGGCTGGCGCCCCAAACCCCCGTAGCTAAAACGCAAACTGCCCCGACTTACGCTAGCTACGCGATGACCGTCTTCATAAAAAAAGAGTATTTAAAGTTTGCATATTTTTTGGTACCCCTATACTTACCAAAGTCGTTTCTTTTTCCTTTTGGTTCAGTTTTTTGCTCAACCTAAACGGGAAAACCCCTTTTTAAAACGTTATTTTTTTAATTAAATTTATCATATTTCTTATTAATCTTCTGGCGCATTCCCAACGAAAAAAACGCAATAAAATAAATTTTTTAATAAAAATTTAAAGTCGGTATGTTGTTTTCTTTGTCAACATACAGAAAACCTTGTCGATGTACAGAAGTGTTTTTTATCTTTTTTTTGTAATACAATAAAAACCTAAGAGGGCACCCAATTTTTTCACCCTTTTTTTGTATCCTTTAAATTTAAAACGTATTTTGGAAACTAGGATCGCCCTCCTCGGCGTTAATAACGAAAAATCATCGTCTTTTTGCCTAGGTTGGGGACTGTAGCGTTGGGGGGGAAAATTCTAAGCCAATGGTGTATCCCCACTTCGCTAAGGCCCTTTTTCTTTTTGAATATTCAGAAACCTGCAGTTATTTCAAACTGTTTTTTTGTTGTGTTCCCGAAAAAAGGTAACAAGAAGGGCCTTAATTTTAAAACTTTTTAAAATTGTTTTTCTTATCAAAATTTACATTAGGGTTCGTAGTTCAAACTTTAAATTCCAAGCAAATTTCAGGAGCCCCCCCAAGCTTCTTATTTTTTTAAGTTGATTCATGTTTTCCAAAATCGTTTTTTTTTTTTCTTATCTCTTTTGGGTAGGATATTGCGTCGTTTTTTGTCTTCAATTTCTGTTCGTTGTAAACCCTCTCTGTGTACTCCAATTTCCCTAAACATTCCTGCCTCCTATTGATCAAACTCGGTTTGGTTGTTGGCTTTTTTGCTCTATGCAGTGCTTTAGGGCTGCTGTGCTTTTGTTTTTGGCCCCCAGAAATTCTTTTTTTATTAAAAATTTTAATAAAAAAAAATTGTTAAAGCAATCAATAATAAACAATCTCAATAAACAAAAAGATTGAACTGGGGGGTCAGTCCGTAAGCTAGCTTGGTGCTTAGATTTTTTAATGATCTTTTTTTTTTTTTAGTCATCTTGTCCTTAATAATTTTCACAACATTTTCAAAATTCTTTGTCCTTAGTGTAAAATAAAACAACCTTTTTTAAATGCGATCTAAAGTCTTTTAAAAACAGATTGTTTTTTTGGTTAAAAACACACAGAAAAATAAGGCGGGCGGCCCTAAAGGCTGCTTTTACAGAGCTTTTTTTTTTTAACATTTTCTCGTTTAGCGAACAGTCATCAAAAATAAAAAAGGGTTTTAGTTCCTCAAAATAGTCTACAGTAATGTTCTAAAAAGTCGCTCGTTTTTCGTAGGATCAACTAAAAAAAATTTCGTCTGTCCCAAATTTAAAATTCCTTTCTTTGTAAAATTGTTGTGTTAATGGTTTTGCAATTAACAATGTGCCGTAATGAAACCTGTATATTTTTTGTAAACAAAACAAGTACGAATACAGTTTTCCCCACCTGTAAACTGCGATAAGAGAACAGTGCGGTCATTAGAAGAAAATTTTAAGCTATCCTCTGTTTTTTTTGAATATTTCTTCTACCCTTTTAATAAGCCCGTCTTTTAGCCTGTTTTCTTCTGAGCTCCAAAAAATATAAAAATATTTTTTTGGGGCGTTTCCCTCTGCTTTTTGTGAAAATTTTTTTTTTACCCTTTGCCTACCCTTTTTCCCCTTCCAAAAAATTGTTGTCAAATGTGGTCTTAAAAAACCCGCCAAAACCCCTATTTTGTTTTTAAATGTCTTCGAGTTTACATCATAACGGCGGTTTTTTACATAACGTTTAACTCGGATCCTTTTTCCTACCTCCCGCTAAACTTTTTATTTCATCAAGTGTTTGGGGAGGTAAAAGTCGCGGCCCGAATACAAGATCAGACTTTTCCTTTTTGCACGCGACCTTTAATTTTTTTATTATAAAACGCTTCTGATTCTCTTGAAAAGGAGTTGTTTCTTGTAAAAAGAACTAAATTCCCTTTTAAAGATTTGGACTGATTTTGATGTTCCAAAGAGTGTTGTTGTTTCTTTTTTTTGAATGGAGTGTTAACTCTTTATAATAAAAAACGTTTTTTTTTTTACTGGGGTTAAAATTGTTTGGCCCCGTTCAGGGGGTTTGTAAAACATCAAATCAAGAGGATGTCATAACCCTGTATTTTGCTTCAGGATCTTCAGACGAACGACAGATCGCTAGGATTAAAAGTCAGTTCATAAGAAGTTTTTCTTTTGTGCGCCTTGGTAATATGGGATATACGTCTTTAAAAAGCTTTAAAAAACTAGAGGGGTGCAGATTGTTGCCAATGCTTCTGCTACTGCCTCTTTTTTAACATCAACTTTGGGATCCCCCTTTAAACGGTGCTTAAGACCATTTTGGGGTTTTTTTTCCTGAAAACTTTCTCTTTTCTTTCTTTTTTTTGGCGCCAAAAATCAGAAAAGGGGCAAAAATGTCTGCTGCCTAGTCAAAAACTTCTCTGCCCCCAGTTTGATTTCCATATGTTTAAAGATAGCCCTGCCCAAATTGCAACAACGTAGATTGGGTCTGTCGATGTAATATCTATTTTGAATGATGTTTTGCAGTGCCCGGCTTATAATGTCAGCGCCAAGTTAGGGAACTTAAATATTAAATTTTGTCCCGGGAACTGTTGAGGAGTTTTTGACTAATTACAGTTTGCCTTTTACCTTTCGCCCCTGGGGTTTCCCTTTTTTCTTATGGATCGAGGTCCAAAAGTATGAGTTCATTTTTTATAAAACAAAAAAAAAATAAATAAAAATTATGGATGAAGATTGTGACGACCCGATTTCCGAAAAAGAAAGAGATCTGCGAGGCCCTTCATTTTTATGAAAGAGGAAACAGTTAGGTCCTTCTTGCGGAAGAACTTGAAAAAGCAGCAGAAGGTCTTTACCTTCATTAAAAAAGCAGAGAAACCCCCCTTCAGTTAGCGATCTGTGCGAACTTTAAAAATAGAAAATTAAAATATTCTACATAAACTTGGACTAGAGCCGGGAGAAAGGGCAGCCTTTGATTTTAAAATAGATAAAAGAACCTTGTATATAAAAAAAATAGCAGAGGGAAATTTTTTTAAAGAGTTACTACAAAACCGCCCAATAAGTTTTTAAAAATAA
>CM031607.1:13029347-13044347 GCA_018398815.1 Conus ventricosus
ATTCAATCTTGTAATTGATACGCAATTCTTTCAAAAGACATTTATATTTGGCTTTGGATAGTTTATCTGTTTGTATACATGCACTTTTTCTAACAGGAATAATAAGGTCAAATTACTTTCATCAGTTTTACTGATAGTCTTCTGTGCCAAAAAGAGAGACCGTTCCAAAGTTTAAATGAAGACGTTTCAGTTATCCACAGATTTCTTTCCTGACCTTTCTCTAATTCCCGGCCAAAAAAAGACATGAATGTTGACAGGTAAATAAGTAGTGGTTCTAATGTAATCTTTCTCTTTAAGGCAGAAATTACACAAACTTACTGTCAGCAATGCCATTTTGCTTAAGACACTCATTTGTCCCAGGAATTCTATAGCATTTTGGTTTGAAAACCATTTTAATTTAACCTTCTTTTATTTTCCCCTTATTTTTTTCCAACACTACTTCCCAATCAATCGGTGACTTATCGACTATCTTTTCCCATCGGGGCATGACAGGCTTGAATATTTAATATTTTCAAATTTTTTCTAGAAGCATAATAGTATACCTTTGATCCTCTGTCATTAACTATCGACAGTACGGCTTAACTCATTTTTTCTTTGCTATCTTGAATACGGATATTTCTTACTCCTCTGATTATTATTTAATTGATTGTATACAACTTGTGTATTCATAAAAAGATTGTTTTTGTACCGACTTTTTGTATAATAAAATGATCTAAACGACAGGAAATAGCCGTTTACATCCATTAAATCTTCACAAGATAAACATTATTGAGTCCATTTTCTTGAAATGGAAAGTCTTGTTGGCATCTTGAATTTTTCAATGTAGAATGATAAATGGCTCTGATGCAAGTTCATGCCCTCATTAATTCTATATGATTACAAAAATGGGACTATAAGCGCTGGAAAACATTTCCAGAAGACGTTAGAACTAGTTTTACTAAAAAAACTGCGGTCCAATTTTAGCATTGAATCTAATTCTGGGCATTGTGCTAGCAACATTACCACCCATTATTGGATTTTTTTTGGTTAATATCTTCCTTATCCACATTGTTTCACAGCCTTTATTTATTCTTCAATATTTTGGAATACCTAGCCCTCCATTTTCAGTACTGTGCACAGAATATTTGCGTTTGATTTGTCCAATTATATTTTCCCATACAAAAACTCAAAACAACGTTTCTGAATTTTCTAGATCTGAGTGTCTGGGCCGGATTTGGAAGAAGTATCCAAGAAAGATAAGCTTTTGGAAAGGATTAAGGCTATTAGTTACCGCTAACTCTGCCCAGAGGAGTTATTGATCTTAGTAGCCAAATTCAAATACTTTTTGTACTTCAAAGAGTTTGTCTCCAAGTTTATATCAACCATGTTTGGAAACTATTAGAAGGAAAACCTAAGCCCAGTATTTTAAATGTTATGTTGGGTTCCATTTCATTCTGCTTATTGTCTAAATAGTTTCTTTCGAGTTATTCTTCTACAAGCATACGTTTATAGTCTTTTCATAATTACCAAATTAAGACCGAGTGGCATCAAACTACATCAGTGTATCAAACCATTTTACCTATGAACGTCTGTCACCTTCTAAAGTACAGGTGGTGTCATCATGCAAATTGACCTTATCTGAATTTGTATCTGCATTTTTATACCCCTTATATCAGTATCTTCTTTATTTTGGCAAGCTAGTAATACTACACATAAAACAAAACAAGTCGGAGAAAAAATTGGGTTCTCCCTGGCGAAGCTCTTTGGTTTATAAAGCTAGTTGACATATACCATTTACAAGTTACGTATGCCTTTTATGTTCATATAAAAGATGAAATCCAGTTACGGACAATTCACCTAACCCATATGTTTTAAACCTCCATTCATATCTGGCCACTCTCCAGTATCGATTGCTTTTTCGAAGTCAATCGAACGAGTAACCCAGGAAAACTGATATTTCTTAAGATAGTGTTATCATGTCTAAAGTTCCTAAGATTATCTCCACTATACCTTCCAGGTACCAAAAAATCCTGTTTGATCATCATTAATAAGTTCGCAAGACTGGACTTGATTTCTATTGCCATGCACGATGATCCAATTTTGTAAACAACATTAAGTAAACGTATTGGCCTCCAGTTTTTCAGTATACCTATTGGTTTATTCTTGTTTCGGTAAGCATATACTGATGCCTTCCATTTGTGTGAATGATATTCTCCTTTCAAATACCCTACATTTAGTGAGCGTACGACGACACAGCGCAACTGTTCCAGAAGAATTTTACAAAAATTAACTGTTTTCATCTAGTTCTGGACATTTGTGTTGCCTATTTTCAAAGCCCTTGATGCTTCCTCTGCAGTTTATGTAACCTTCTAGAGATTATTTCACCTTCTGCTTGCGTTAGTTTTGTAACCTTTTATGTACGTAGTTACCGATATCTAATTTTCAGTCATTTTCTCTTTGTTAGTATAGTTTTCAATAGAAATGCTTAGTTTTCTTTCAGCAAGACGTTTTGTTACTGACAGTAACATCACCTTGCTTTGTGATTAGCTTTGTCATTTGTTTGCTAACAAAATGATCCGTCTTTCCATGGAGCAAAACTATTTACTTATTTTCTCACCCCATGAAGCCCATCTTGCTTTTGATCTAATAATTACCCCTTCTGTTTTCTTTTTACTGATTTCATTCAGCTCGTTCCTTTTGTTGTTAGTAACTGTTTGTATTTTCACTCATAAAAGTATTTTCCAAAAACCTGCACATTTCTCGTACCAAGGTCTCTTCCATTTAAATATGTTATTTTAGTTTTTCTTTTCTCATATGTGTACGATTTATAGTTTCTTGCTTCTTATTTCCATGAAAAGGGGACACCGTCTAAGAATAATTGATCTGATACTGTTAAATTGAATCTGATCATCAGGCATTTCACTTCAACTTTCCCGATTGTAAGGTAGTGCTGCGTATTGTTTTTGATTTTACTTATAGTTCCTGGACTAGTTCCTACATATTTGGGGGTCTTTTTTAAGAAGGGGAAGAATAGTTGAAATTCCATAAGCTTTTTGCCTTTCTTCCTGTCTAAATATTAGTTTGGTAATTTAGAGAGAATGATCACTTCTTATGACCATCTACAATGTCTGTTTCTTGCACCATATCTAAACAGCGGAGTCAGAAACAAGGAAAACATCCAGACGACTCTTGTTGAATGGATTTACCCTTCTCCGCTATACCTTTGAACCTCTGGATTGAATTCTCGCCCAAACGTCAACAAGTTCAAGATCAGCCTATCATTGTTGAAAACAGATTCTTGTGCTTTAGGGTTGTTGACATGTTTGTAATAATAACAGTCTAGATGGAGGGGTTTTTTAAAGAACTAGATTCCAGCTCCTCCAATAATTACATCCCGAATCTTACTCTCTTCGATTTCTCTATTGTATATTTATGAAAAAAGATGGTTCATCTCATTTTGGGGATGTCTCGTTAAATATTTACTAAAACTATATCTTTTCCATTGCATACAACACTAAGAAGAATGACATAATTACCGTTGTCATCCTTTTAAGTGTTTATGATTTTAACTACAAAATTGTTATTCAGCCTGCACAATAGCTACTCCTCTGCCTTGTCTTGTTTGGGAGCGTATATAACACCTCATACCCCATTCGCTCTGATTTGACGGTTCCCATTGACTGGACTAAAATGAGTGACATGCCGAAAAAATCAGAGTATTATTTTCTGTCGCAAAAATTGGAAAAGACATCTCTTCTTTTCTGGAAATTACCGAGGGCCCCTGGCAGTTAAGAGATGAAATAAAAGATAATCATGAATTTCGTTTGTTTTAACGTGAAGGGCATTCTTTAGACAGTTGTCTGCGTTGCCAATTCTCTTTACACAATATCGCTGACATAATCCTGATATTAAACAGTTGGAATGCAACCATGAGTTTTTCCTAATATAAAGATAGAAATAAAAACACATGTACAACTAATCAACATCATGTTCACACAATAACAACAAAACATGCAAACGAAAAGAAAAGACAAAAGATCTCCCTCGACAATCCAGGGCGAGGCAAAAGTGCAATATATGAAGTGTATCCACCAGCAAAAACTGACATCATTATTTTCACAGAAAAACGACCAAAAGTTTTTATGGCATTCGACTTACGAACACTGTTCATTTCTGATGAACCCAAAAGTTAAGTATTTCTCTTCTTCCTACTCCCATTTCCCCGGATGCGTGTTCTGTGCGCGCGCCGCGCGCGCGTGTGAGACGAGAGAGAGAGGGAGAGAGAGGAGGGAGGAGAGAGAGAGATGAGAGCGGAGGAGAGAGAGGAGGGGGGTGGAGAGAGAGAGAGAGAGAGACAAGACAGACAGAACAGACAGAGACAACAGAGACAAAGAAACGGACAGACTCACACAACACAGACACCCAGAGGAGACGAGAGAGAGAGATTAGAAGAGAGAGAGAGGCGAGGAGCGGAGAGAGAGAGAGGACGAGAGAGGAAAGGGAAAGCGGAGAGAGAGAGAGAGAGAGAGACGAGAGCGGCAGAGAGAGAGGAGAGGATTGAGAGAGAGGAGAGAAGAGAGAGAGAGATGCACTGAGGTTGAAACAGATATCACCGGGGACCAAACTATTATAAAAATGAGAACGGCGGTCGTAGAGAGAGGCGCCATCTCACACATAATCATGACTTCAGTCACACCCTCCCCTCGCACCACCTCCCCACCCCTCCAACAGGTACCCTCGAGTTACGGTATTTTTTAGTCGATATAATCTGTCAAAACGTTTCAGTCACCACATTCACGTATCATATTTCCCCACCCCCACCCGAACACCCCACACTAAATATATATATATTATTATATATATATATATTAAATATATATATATATATATCTTCTCTACATATACATACACATACCCACACATACACATATATATAATAAGCAATTTTTCTTTTCTTTAACGGAAAAAAGGGGAGGAGGTCGGACAGGGGGATGCGAGTGGAGGGCTGGGGGGAGGAAGAGGGCAAACAAAAACAAACACCGTCAGCAAGTGAGGAGTTTTCAACTTCCCTTTCATTCATCACCCCCCCCCCCCCCCCCCACCCCTCACCCCACCACCCTCCCCCATACTGATTGTAACACAGGCGCCATACCGGAATTTATACATCGGAGACATACACTTGAACCGCAAGTAGCACACTATCAACTCCAATTGACAAACATTCAAGAAAAAAAAGTTACAGTATAATCATTGGCCGAAGCATCAAAAGGACTAATTCAGAGAAGGACTAATCCAACGAACATTTAAACCCATTCATTTTGACCTATCATGTCTTTCCTGTTTTGGATGTTGAGTGGACCTGACAAGACGTGTGAAATGCGGCAGGCAGGGGTGGGTGGTGTGGGGGGGTCCTCATGTAGCCAATCACTATTACTTACACGGGCGCGCACCCGCGCTGCGCGCGCGCACACATTATGTAAGTGGGCATGTCTGTGAATGTGTGTGTGAGTGTGTGTGCGCGCGCGCGCCGGCGCACGCACGGCGCGCCCCCGCCCGCCCACCCCCCTGGTGCGCAGTTTGTGTGTGTGTATGCGTGCGGGAGTAGGAGGGACAGAGAGAGACCCTGGCTACATGCGGTATTAGGCAACCAAACAAACAATACACAATTACGTTAAGTCAACGGTTGAGTACGGGGGTTTCCCATCAATCATTATGCAATATCCATCTAATACATTATCATTATGCATACAAACACTGGGCCTAATGTTGACCTCAAGAAAAAATATTAACAGTAAACAACACAAAAAGACAATTCACACACCATGTAGTTGCCCTAACAATAATCCACTTCATTTTTGCGATTAGATATAATTTTGACCAAACTTTACAAGATAGGCACCAAGTCTTGGAGTGCATAAGTTGGATAGATTGGAAAAGAGAAGGGAAAGAATCACGAAATCAACGGGCCCCCATAATCATCTGTCAAAAGAGCCAAACTTCTTTGCTCCGCACTCCAAATCTCCGTCGCCCCCCCCCCCCCCCCCCCCGACCTTCCTGTGGTGTGTGTACCAATGGTCGCATGAGGGGGAGTGAGTGAACTCGAGAGTGCCCCGCGTGTGCCTGCCTGTGTCGTACAATCTGCTAGTGCAACATTCACAATTCGCCTCTTATTTCCTTTTAAAAGTAACCAATTCAACTTTTTCTTAACCGAAATTATTCCTCTATTCACCATAAAAGAATATATTCACCGTGAGCCCAGTTCAGTCAGGTCTCTCCATATGAGATGGTATTGAAAACTCAATTTCATCTATTATTGAAATTGGACCTATGGCATCTATTTACCCACTCCACCACCCCACCTCCCCACCCATAACCCCAATTAACTCTCCCCGTCCACAAAAAGAAAACAAATTTTGTAAACAAAAAAAAAAACATGTTTCATTTGACCGTTAATATCATTCCCCAGCTCCTCAACAGCGATTAAAGGAGGACCTGCGGCGACGGGGAGGGCGCAAAAAAGGGAACGTCCTCGTTCTGATTTATGCCCCCCCCCCCCCCCCCCCCCCCCCCCCCCCCCCCCCCCCCCCCCCCCCCCCCCCCCCCCCCCCCCCCCCCCCCCCCCCCCCCCCCCCCCCCAGGCCCCCGCTCCCTGAATTCTTATGGACTGACAGATTTAGGATCATAAACCTCCCTATATACTCGCATACATATCTGTATCCACATACCATATGCATAATTGCCTGTCTAGCTCCGACAGAGGGATTTAAGTGGAAATCCTCATTCAGATTTTATCAATGATTATTACCAACCCCCTCCCCAAAAAATCTCCCTCTTTTTTAGGACTATTTGAACATTATGGTTCCTATGCACACACACCTGTTATACATACACATTTTATTCATATAATACTCATACATATATACAATACCCAAATACATGCATAACCCACACACACACACAACCGCGCGCACGCACCCCACACACACACACACACACACACACACGCATGCACACGCAGCGCGCTGCGCAGCGCGCGCACACACACAGTGACACACACCTGCCTATGAATTTTGGGGAAAAAAAAAAAAAACACACTACATTTTTCTTCTAAACATTTCTTTACGTTGGTTTCAAAATCATCATAAGCCAGTTATCCCATTTTTCCGTTTGACGTGTATTTTTGCGCGTTAAGTATGGCCCAAGCTGCTAAAGTGGCGAAGTGTTCACTGGGCCTATTTTTAACAGTCAGTAGTGGCCTGAGTTCGGTCTTCGCGATGAGATGCAGACTGTTTACGTTATCGGCGGTTGTGGGTACTTCCTCCCCTCAGTCTCCTGGAGTGAAAGCGGCCGAGGATCGGGGGGGCCCTTGCTCCACCCCTCCTACCTGAGCGATGAGCTATTTCAATGTCACTGTTATTCACAATCCACACCCACCTGTTCTTTGAAGACAGCCACACATTTTTTAACACAGTCATTCACAAGCTCCCTCCACCAGCCTCTAAGACCCGTACACACGAAGATTCACTGGCGACCATGTTGTTCGTTACTCGTTTAATTACGTTTAAGTCCTGTATACCCCCTTCATGCTGTTCTTAAATTTTCTTTCAGTTTTTAATCACTTCCTTCAGTAGTTGACTTTCACTCTGAGTTTGTCCTTTTCGTCCGCCAAATCAAACATTTTCGCATTATTCTAGTTGGTCAAATTCGTCTGTCAGTCTAGATACAAACCCTGTTCATTACTTCTCTTCAAGCTTTGAAATTCCTCTTTGGTCACTATGTTTATGGAGTGCTTCATAATTTTTCTCGGGCTTCTGCACCTCCATGATCTTCTAGAATAACTCTCAGTTTTTACTTCTTTTTATCAATTTTGACGTGAGTTGCTTGAGATACTGAGGCGGGGAATGGGACTGTTGCCAGATTCACTTGCTGATGACGTGGAGGATGATTTCCTTTTTGAACTTCTGTTGGCCCTTTGAAGAAGTTTAGTGATGGGGCGACTTGACCTTCTCTCGCTAGCATCAGTTAGGTCTCTCCCTACATGTTGTTGGCTTTATCCTCCTCTCTCTCCCCTCTCTCGATCCGCAATACAACAAAATCTTTCTGGCACTTTACAGAGAGTTCCCGTCACGTGGGGTCAATCTGGAAGAGCACATATTACATCACTGTCAACAACATGAAGAGGCAAACACATTTTTTAAAGTACGTCTCCATGAAACACTCAAGGCCTACACACACATCATCTTGCACTGCCTGCGCCCAACTTCACCTGGAACGGAATTTTAAGCCATGACACTTACGCTCTTCTCGCGTTGATCAGTTTTCGTTTTCGGCCTCGATCTGGATGAAAGGTTTCTTTTGAAATAATTTTTTTTTAAAATGAAATAATATATATATATTTTTTTAACTTAAAGAACTTTCTTTGACTTGAAGGAATCTATGAAGACAGTAATATGCTACATTTTGAAAATAAACTGGTAGTTCCTCGCTTTTCACACAGTGAAGGTAGAGAACATTTCGGCAGAGCGGACCAAAAAAAAACACATTTTTTCCTTCTTTGTTGATGAGCTTCATCGTAAAGCGATTTTTGAAGGAAATCAATTGTAAATGATAGAGCAAGCTAGTGCAATTGTAAAGTGTGTTTAGAACGTGTGATGGATGGAATAGTGATGTGCCACCATAGTGCAAGATCTAAGACAATTGTTATCTTGCAGGTCTGGTTTCACCTTACACCCGTTTATTCCTACTCCTGTTTTACTCCACTCCTCTTCATCTTCACCTTCGGCACACGTCTTTATCCCGCTACCCTCCTTCGTCGGGAGGAACGTGCTGGTGTGTCGACCTTACCGAGATCTGGAAGAGAACTGTGAACGTCAGCGGAACTCCGGAACGCTAACACAATTCCGTGAAGCTGAGTGACAATCACATAAACACATCCCTCCATATCCAAGCACGCCATAACACACTCAGACATTTTTTCTTACATATATATCATCTTGTGCATGACTACATTTCTTTTGTGTGTATCCTCCGGAAGATATTTTTTGTAGCACGAGCAGACAGTCTATATTCGTGCTACTGCAAGAAGTGAAGGGAAGAAGGACAGAGACTTTGTCGTTATTGGTGTATGTGCATGATTTATTTCTTTTATATGTAACTCATTTCATAGGCAACAAACGGACATCAACATACAAAGCAACCATACGACATATTCACCGCAGATCATCATCATCTTTATTCATACTTAATTAAATTCAGTTGTTGAATCAAAGATCAAACCTCTTGATTACATCTGTGGAAAGAAAGTGAAGGGTGTGGACGAAAGCTTGACTTTCCTACTACGGTCTATCGTTCTTGCCTGAGCACTCAACCATCATTTATGAATGGGGTCTTAATAAAAACGTCACACACACACACACACACACACACACACACACACACACACAGAGAGAGAGAGAGAGAGAGAGAGAGAGAGAGAGAGAGAGAAGAGAGAGAGAGAGAGAGAGAGAGAGAGAGAGAGAGAAGAGAGAGAGAGAGAAAAGACAGAGACAAAGACAGACAGACAGATGGAGCGTGGGACATTTTGACAACACTTGATCTTGAGAGAGAACAGTCTGAATTCATAACGGTTAAATATGTTGTGACAAGGCAGCAATACACTGTCTCTCCTCATATTCCTGGTCTTATCTTATGACGTTTTATTCCACTTTCTCTTCTACCTTCTTTTGTCAGCATTTTGTTTGTCTTAATGTCTGACGTTCCTTCTTTCTTTGCGCTGTTTGCTTTGTTTTATTTTGTTTCAGTTCGGTAGACAGACGAGACAGAAACAGAACTCTCTCTCTCTTTTCAAGTCTGTTCGACCATTTCTGATGGTGTAGTTTCGATCTCCCGATCTCTGATTTCTAAAATATCTGATATCACCAGTCATATTAATAGTCTTAGATGTCCCCAAAGGAAAGCATAGAAAATGGGTTATTGTCTACAGCGCTGAGGTATTTGAGTCTGGTCAGTGGCACCGACTATGACATGTATACGTGTCTGTCTTCAATTGACTCACCAGACAGACGAGATGGACAACTTGTTTCGTTTCTTGCAGATCCATAAACAGCTAGTTCTGCAGAGAGAAATGCATTCAGTAAAAAAGTTTCTGGTCAATTTAATTTTTACGGAAAAACTGTCCAAACACTAGCAAATTTTGAACGAATTACGAAAGAACATAAGCGCTCGCACTTAGAGAGGGGACCAGCAATAATTTCCTTTCCTGACTTTATATGTTTCACCGTCGCACTTAAGTACATTGACAAACTATGAGCAAAAGTTTAAACGAAGTTGGGAAATTGAACACTAGTGCGGGGGCCGGAATAGGTCATTTGGTAGAGCGACGGACTCGTGATCCTGGGTTGCGGGTTCGAATTTCGGTACAGGGGATTTTTTCCCTCGGAGTTAACATTGTTCTGACTCATTCTCCATACAGTCCTTCGAATGAGACTATAAGACATCCACCCGTCCCATTACTGACATTCCTGTTGCGTGTCAGCAATCACGCCTCCTCCTTCGCCATCCCACCTCTCTTCAGCTGTCACCATGCTGTCATGCCCACCCCCCCTTTCACTCCCCTCTCCTATTCTGTGACGAACTTTTGGCTGTGAAACCTGCGCCCTCGACCCTGCCTTGAACTTGAAATTGCGAAAGTTTTGCTTTGGGTGTCGACCTTCCGCGTGTTCGTGGGTGTAGGGGAGGGAGAAGAAAGCAGAGGAAGATCGCCGCCATTAGCCGTGCCCGTTTCTCTCCCTTGAAAAATCATCTCGCTCTTCTGATGCTACCAACCTGATCACTGTCCCCCTCCTCAAGCCTCCCACTGTCTCCAGTCATAACAGCAAACTGACTCTGGGTTATTCAACGCCCAATCTGTTGGTGCCAAGGAGGAAAAGGACTGCAATCAACGATTTCATCGTTGACAATGACGTCAACCTTATGTGCATCACAGAAACATGGTTGCTACCAAGTGGTGACGAGGCCAATTTGTTGCGACCTTTCCCCTCCTGGCTATACGACCTTCAGTTTTCCTCGGCCAACCCGTGGCGGAGGCATCGCTTTTGTTGTGTCTGATGCTGTGTCCCCTCTGTCTCCACTACCTCCAGCTTCTCATTTGCTCACTCTTCTTACGAACTGGTCCAGCTTACTGTGTCCTTACCCAAGTCCTCCCTTCATGTGTTCTGCCTTTACCGCCCCCTCCCAGCAAGAAGAATCAGCTAGAAAGACTCTTCTTTCTGGAGGAGTTCCCGGATCTGCTGGACTTCATGAACTCTGTGAAAGGCCACTCAGTTTGGTGGGGATTTCAACTTCCACTGGGACAATCCCTCCAACAACTTCACTGCACGACTGAAGGATCTCCTAGAGTCCTTTGGTCTGCGTCAGTCTGTCTCTTCCTCCACTCACAGATCGGGTCACATCCTGGACTGGGTCATTATCCTGATGGTGACCTGGTTGACTCAGCCACCACCAGTTTGACCTGACCTCTGACACCATGCCATCCTAGCCAAGCTCAACATTTCTGTTCCTGTCAAATCTCCCAGGTTCGTTGAAACCAGGGACTTTGCGTCTGTGGACCTTGATGCGTTTCCGGGCTGACCTGCTGTTTTGTCTTCAGTCATCACCTGCTCTTTCTGCTGAACTGTTCCATACCCTTATCCAGGACGTTCTTGATCGTCATGTCCTGTTCTTCGACGGAGGATCTCCAGCCGCCCACCTTCGCCTTGGTTTCCAGCAGTTGCCCCGCAAGTTCTGGACGCTAAACGTGTTAGGCGTGGGGCAGAGAGACAATGGATTAAGAGCGGTCTTGAGGTCCATAAACAGATCTTACGTGTTGCAAACAATGTTGTCAATGAAATTGTGCAGCAAGCAAATCATCTTTTTACAATGCCAAAATACTTGCATGCACTTCGAGCAAGCAATTGTTCACCTCACAAACACACTCATGGGGAGAATTAAATCCTCTCCTCTTCCATCTTCTGTCTGTCCCTCTGATCTGCCACATAAATTTTGTGATTTCTTTGTCGGCAAAATCGAGTCGACCCGGAGAATATAGACTCTCAGACAGCAACTGTTCCTGATAATCCACTTTGACATTTTCTCTGGCATTCCACTTTTCTTTTGAACCTGTTACTCAGTCATTAGTTAGAGATGTGATTAAGAATACTACCATTAAGACTTGTGTGCTTGACCCCCTCCCATCCTCCTGCTATGTGGTGTAATTGATGATTTGATGCCTTTCATCACTGCCATTGTCAATGATTCACTCACCTCTGGCTGTTTCCCCTCTGAACTAAAACACTCTGTTATTCGACCCCTGCTAAAGAAACCCTCTCTTGATCTGAGATTTGAAAAACTATCGTCCTGTTTCCAACTTATCCTTTCTGTCGAAGATAATTGAAAAGATTGCTCTTCTCCAACTTCATGAACATCTTGAGCGTAACAATCTTCTCTATCCTTTGCAATCTGCCTATCGGGCTGGCCATAGCACAGAAACCGCTCTCCTCAAAATTGTCAACGACCTTTTCTCTGCTCTTGACGATGGTAAAGTCTCTCTGCTGTCCTTGTTAGACCTGTCTGCCGCTTTTGACACTATAGATCACAGTACCCTTCTGTCTAGGCTTGAGAAATACATTTGGCATCTCTGGCACAGCTCTTTCCTGGTTTAGATCCTATCTTTGTGGTCGTACTCAGACTGTCTCTGTGAATGGTTTCTCTTCTCAGTCAGCTGACTTGGATGTATGGAGTCCCCAGGGCTCAGTCTTGGGCCCCATTCTCTTCGTTCTTTATACACAGCTATCTCTGACATTGTCACTCATCATGGCATCTCCCACCACTGTTTCTCTGACGACAACCAAATCTACACCTCTGACGATATTTCTCAGATCCCTTCTATCATTGAACGAACTCAGGCATGTTTTTCTGATATCAAAGCTTGGATGACTGACAACAAACTTCAACTGAACAACGACAAGACCGAACTGATTTTCATAGCATCTAAAAGATTATTGTCTACAAACTCCCTTTCCCCTCATCTGTCCAACTAGATAATTCAGTCATTCGGACTTCTTCAACTGTCCGTAATCTTGGGGATCACACTGGACCAAACTCTTTTCCTTTCAAAGTCAAATTTCCTCTGTCTCTCGTGCTTGCTATCTGGAACTTCGCCGTATTTCTTCTGTTCGTCATCTTCTCTCGGATGATGCCACCAAAACTCTCATTTCTGCTTTTGTTCTTTCTCGCTTGGATTACTGTAATTTCTCTTCTTGCTGGTTGCCCACAGAATCTTCTTGGCAAATTGCAGAAAATTCAAAACAGTGCTGCCCGACTAGTATTGAAACGCTCCAAATTTTCTCACTCGGCTCCCTTGCTTGATTTTCTCCACTGGCTCCCAGTAGGCAAAAGAATGAATACAAGCTTTCTTTGCTTTGCTACAAATCTCTCAGTGGTCTAGCCCCATCCTATATTGCTGATCTTCTGAATACCTACAAACCTCTTAGACAGCTACGTTCTTCCTCTGACACTTCTCTTCTCCAAATCCTCGCTTCCGCACTAGGACCCTCGGTGAACGTTCGTTCTCTTTCCAGGCCCCCTGTTGTTGGAATAACCTCCCTTTGTCTCTCCGCTCTGCGACTTCCCTCTCTTCCTTCAAGTCTTCTCTTAAGACTGCCCTCTTCCAGTCATGACCCTTCCCCTCTTTCTGTCGAATGCAGATGTACCCTACACCTGGCGTATGTGTGTGTTTGTGTGTGTGTTTGTGTGATTGTGTACGTGTGTGTGTGTGTGTGTGTGTGTGTGTGTGTTGTGTGTGTGTGTGTGTTTGTGTGCTCAGCTTAAGCATGTAGAAATATTGTGTGTGTGTGTTTGGAAGTTTGCCTTTTGTTGTTTATCATATTGGTTGCTTCTCTTGATTTATTTACTCTTTATTGTAAGCGCTTAGGGCTTTTAAAGATTAGGCGCAAGAAATGCACATTATTATTATTATTATTATTATAAACCGAGACTCCGTGTGTGAACGCACGCACAACATCTTGCACACACGTCAAATCCCATCCCCAACTTTCAAAGAGAAGGCCAGTTGGCCGTTGGTATGGATGACACGTTACACATAGCATGCACCTTCCCGAAGATGGAATATGGCTGCCTTAATGGCGGGATAAAAGAAACGGTCATACACATGAAACTCCACTGCCTGTCTATACAGGCAGTGCCCGCAGGAGTATCAGCCTGCGTACGCAGAAAGCAAGAAGGAGCACTAGTGTGTTTTTATGAACCAGAGACCTAATGTTGTTGGTCGTTGCCTTTGAATATCGGAATTCTGGCGAAGATAAAGCCCCTTTTGTCTCTTTTCCGGTAAGTATATTGACCTCCTTCTGCTCACACTTCTTCATGCGTTTATATCAATGGTCAGTCTTATACACGACGTGGGGGAAAGTGTACCTATAGGGAGATGATGTCATGCGTGTCTGTGTTGTGGTAGGGGTGTACGGTGAGTGAATGGCGGGGGGGGGGGGGGGGTACCTCTTTACCGACAAGGCCATATGCAAGCTAAAGGGCGAGGTACCAAAAAAGATCAACATTATGCATCATCATCATACTGAGCTCTCGCTCGCTAGACTTCCAAGAACGACCATCATAATCCCTCTCGAAGGCAGATCTATGTGTATCGCCTGCTCCTAGGCCTTTTCGTCTGCTGGATCGGAACTCATCAGGGAGACACGGCTGATTGTGTCTGTGCTCTTGGAGTCAAATAGAGACACACCACTGTCCGTAATTCTGTGGTGTTCTCAACACCAAGGGCCCAAAGAAGAAGCCAACAACACCCCCAGAAACAGCCAGCCAAAGGTAGTAGAATAAAATAAAACGAGAGTGGGGGAGAAAGTAAAAATGTTGCTGAAAAATTAAAACCATAGGCAAACAGTATAAAATGTAGGGACAATCTTGAGCCTATGCTTGAGGATCCATTTAAGGATGCAAGGGAGATTTTAAAGA
>CM031607.1:13046847-13060213 GCA_018398815.1 Conus ventricosus
ACAGATTCATTCTATATATTGGTCATTTAAAACCACAGTTTTCAGCTCACAAAAAGTCATTCACTGGGATATTTCATAAAACTGCAATGTACCATTTTTGAGTCATACAAGACTGAGCAATTAGTAAATGTAACGAAACTTACCTGTAAGGTGAGGTTAAATTGGAATTTTTTAGAGTCTAGTGATGAGAATGAGCAATTACGTAAAATGTGATGCACCCGCATCTAGCCAGTATTTAGACATGAATGACCTCTAAATAAATTCAACAGACAATACCTGGGACAGTAAGCGAGAATCATCCAGAGCCGAGATGGGAGGGCACGTAATTGCACATTCTCATAACTAGACTCTAGATAATTCCAATTTAACGTCAACTTACAGATAGGTCTCGTTAAATTTACTCATTATTGATCGTCTAGCGATTGGTCATTCACAATGACGTGAGACTTCAGAGTTAGAGGTCATGAGTACTGAATCAACCATAAAAGCAATATAAACAAGTTGATGGATTTTGTCTACCATTTAATTACACAAGAACTGTAAAGTGTTTTTTTAATCCAAAAACAATTTGTAATTTGGCATGCAATCACTTCCAATCAGTCACTAGGTCAAACTGTACCATGAAACATCAGTCAGTCACTGGGTCAAAACTGGACCCTGCAGCATTCCTACTTCTTATTTACAAAACTGTCTAGATCTAATTGTCCCAAAGATACAGGTTTGCAGAAGAACTTTGGTAAAAGTGGTCTGTCTAGACCACCCAGCTGCTCTCATTATGCAGTCAATATGCACATCTCTGCTGAATGCTGCTGAAGTGCTAGGTGCTCTGGTGCTGTGAGCTGAAAAACGCTGATATCCACCCCGGCTAACCTCAAAACAGTTTTAATCCACCTGGATATAGTGTTTCTTGAGACTCACTGTGGGGTTTGACAAATGAAATGAAGAGTTGTTTCCCTTTCCTCAGAGTCTTTGTCACTCTTACGTACTGTCTAATGTGGGTAACAATACACAAGTTTTTATTTTCAAAATACTCTAGTTCTCACGGTTGCACATGTGACCCTGGTTAAGTTTGCTTCAACACAGCACTAAACACCCTGCAGTTGATCAGACATACATAGCAAACTTTCGATCTGACTCTGTCTGTGGTGTCATAGTGAAGTAACAAACAGGGCAATTACCAAAGGAAAGGAAGCATCGTTCAATCCTAACTCCTTCAGGTGAACACATTTGACAGGATGAAGACAACGACCTAGGACATAAATAAACATTAAGTGACAGTTTGTCAATGATAACTGTCTCTTGTCAATTTCCTGAATACTTTGTCTGCCCATCGGGTTTACTTCCCATATACAATGAACGAGCTGACCCTGTGCCCATTTAGTCACCATCTCCTCCCGCCTCACACCCTTCCCCTATTCGCTCTTTCTCCTCCATCTTCATTCGCCTGACTTTTCTCTCTTTTCTCATGCAAAACGAGAGAGAGAGTGAAGAGAGTGAGAGAGAGAGAGAGGACAGAGAGAGAGAGAGAGAGAGAGAGAGAGAGAGAGAGAGAGAGAGAGAGAGAGAGAGAGAGAGAGAGAGAGAGAGAAAGAGAGATTCTATCCATCTAGACATACATTGTTTTTCGAAGTGTGACATCACACACACACACCACACACACACACACACACACACACACACACACACACACACAAATACACACATATCCATAGGAACACACCCATACCCTCCCACACACACAAACACAAACACACACACAAAACACACACACCACACACACACACACACACACACACACACACACGCGCGCGCGCGTGCCCGCTCGTGCGCGCACACACACATACAAAAACACACACACACACACACACACACACAACACACACACACACACACACACACACACACACACAAACACACACACACACACACACACGCACGCACGCACGCACGCACGCACGCACGCACGCACGCACACCACACACACACACACACACACACACACGAAAGCGAACAAACATATATAGAATCCATCGATTTAAATCTTTGCGTGGTTAATGAGTGAATGAATATACAAGACAGCCAACGGAGAAACAGTTGTCAGTCAAACTTTACTCCCTTCAGGTCGGCGCCTTTGACATGACCGAGATTATTCTTCTAGGGTATAAAGAAACAATGGGTGATGGTCTGTCAATGATAACCGTCCCTTGTCCCCTTTTTGAAGAACATGTCTGGCCTCCAGTTGAATCTCCAGCATAAAATAAATCAGCTGACGCTCTCACCGACCCTCTCAGCCCGCCCCCAACTTTCCTTTCAGGCTTCTCTGCTTACACCTCTCCCCTAATCCTCTCTTCTCTCTCTCTCTCTCTCTCTCTCTCTCTCTCTCTCTCTCTCTCTCTCTTTCTCGGGGTCACGTAGTTTGACACGAAATGGCAGTGTGCCATTTGTCAAAGCTGTGAACATTATTTTCGATTAGTCTTTGACAATGCCAGTTCCTGGACTTCCAGCGACTGTAGAGACAGCCCTTATCGCCCGGCAAACTGATAACACCGTGTCAAGCTGGAAAATTGCAGGTGAAAGTAACAACACCGTCGTCGTCCTACGATGAAGCCAGCCGTCCCCATCAAAACAATGATGGCAGATGCCGTCTTGAATCGAGGAACGCGAGTTCAATATTACCGAAAGAAACCGCCCAGCCAGGTGCGACGTGATCAGGAACGAGGAAAGCAGCAAAATGCAGGGCTTGAACAGGTTGGTGCAGATAACAGAAACGCTTGTGTAGTGAATCAACTGGCCTTGATTGACACAGAAATTGAAGATCATAGTATGCAGTGCACTAACACAGGATGTTATCGAACACATTCAATCCTACAGATGTGACAGTGAAACTGACACCTCGAATGTTCAAGAGTGTTCTGCCTTTGTACTCCAGCCAGTCTGAGTGCGACGTTATTAATCAGGAGATCCAGCACTCTGTCATCAACACAGGCCTCGTGCATTATATCGACAGAGCAGTGGCAGGCTTCAACACGGGTGTGATCAAAGACTATGTTAGCACTTTGACTGATCAGCAAGCTCAGAGACGGTTGTGATAAGCTCAGAAACGTAGCATTCTGAAAAAATCGTGCTTCACCAGTCAGATGGCGTGGGTGTGTTACTGTTCGAATCGGATGACAATGTTTAGAGTTCGCCTGTTATCCGAGTTCGGAAGACGACTGTCTGTTCTGGGTCGTCAAGCAGGAACAAAAGAACATGCCATCAGGAGAACGTGTTTTAAACTAGCCCACTTGCGTAAAGGAAGACGTGCCAACAACACACAACACACAGAGACGCAAGCACGTGCTCTACGGCGGTTGCACGCTCTCATTGGCCTGGTCCAATTCTACCTGGGGTGACACTCTTCCGCTGAACGGATCGTGCACCAATGTCAGAGACAGTTTGTCGTTTGCGACGTTGTCATATATGCTTAAGAACAAAAATGCATTGCTGTGGTTTCCATGTCAATGATATCGTGTCGCGTTTTTTCAGTGTACATCGCGCCGATTGCTAAAGGAGCTGTACAGCTTAATAGCAATACAATTCGTTAGTTCGTTCGTTTGTTTGTTATTCTCTCTCTCTCTCTCTCTCTCTCTCTCCTCTCTCTCTCTCTTTTCTCTCTCTCTCTCCTCTCTCTCTCCTCTCTTCTCTCTCTCTCTTTTTGTTATTATTTTTGTTGTTTTGTTTATGATTATTCTTATTTTTTGTTTTGTTTTCATTTATCTTCTACTTTCATTTGATGTTCCTCTATGATTACATGACCGCTTTGCTTGCTTCTTTTATTTCTTACATTAATTGATTTCACTGCATGTTGTAGTCCCTACTCAGGGCGAGGACTGGATGTAAAAAAGCACGTTAGTGCTTATCTATTATCCTCGTGAATAAAGAATTTTGTCTTGTCTTGTCTTCTCTCTCTCTCTCTTCCTCTCTCTCTCTCTCTCTTCTCTCTCTGTCTCTTCTCTCTCTCTCTCTTCTCTCTCTTCTCTCTCTCTCTCTCTCTCTCTCTCTCTCTCTCTCTCTCTCTCTCGGTGCGTGCGTGCGTGCGTGCATGTATGTGTGCGTTCCAAATTATGTACGTACTTTGTCATTTTCATTTTACTGTCTGTTTTTATACATGACAATTCTTGTATGTTGTAGTACATTTCCATATGTTCCCCCCCCCTCTCTCTCTCTCTCTCTCTCTCTCTCTTCTTCCCCTTTATAATTATTTTCTTTTTTTTTCATTTCTCTTCTATTTTCATTTCATGTTCCATTATGATTGCATGACCGTTTTGTTTGCTTGTTTGCTTTCTTACATTATTTCATTTCACTGCATGTTGTAGTCCCTACTCAGGGCGAGGACTGGATGTAAAAAAGCACGCCAGTGCGTATCTATTATTCTCGTCAATACAGAATTTTGTCTTGTCTTCTCTCTCTCTCTCTCTCTCTCTCTCTCTCTCTCTCTCTCTCTCTCTCTCTCTCCTCTCTCTCTCTCTCTCTCTCTCTCTCTCTCTCTCTCTCTCTCTCTCCCTCTCTCTGTCTGTCTGTATTGTCTAGCTGTTGCCTGTCTACCTTCTATTGTCTGTCTCTAACTCATAAGGTTAAAGAATGTTTCTAAGGTATGTGCCCTTTCTCCTCATGACTTTTTAAATATATGTGTAAGTGGAAGTGCTGTGTAGGTATCTGCCCTATAATATGGGCCGGGGGCATGCACATCAACATTCATGCTCTCACCTGCATACAGACATTGTGTGCAAGTATGCTTTGTACATATTTATGTATGTTGTTTATACATATGTATATGTGTATGAACTATATGTATATGTATATATGTCCGTGTAAAAAAAATATATATGTGTGTGGGTGGTTGTGTGTGCGTAAATGTAGTCGGAAATGTTTTTTCCCCCCAGTTTTTTGTTGTTTTTTGTTTTTTTTTTTGTGAGGGCATGGTGTGAGACAGCCATTATTGGTGCTTATCCATCTTACCCTCAACACAACATTCGTTCGTTCGTTCGTTCGTTCGTTCGTTCGTTCGTTCCAATACCCCAGACCTACCCCTTGGCCTTCCTCCTTCCTTCTCCTCTCTCTCTCTCTCTCTCTCTCTCTCTCTCTCTCTCTCTCTCTCTCTCTCCTCTCTCTCTCTCTCTCTCTCTCCATTTACCCCAAACCTACCCCTTGGCCTTTTCCTTCCCCGTTTCCTTCCCCTTGTTCGTTATGTTCACGCGTTTTTCTATTGCATCCGTTTGTCAATGATAGGGACAATAGTTAATATTTGTTTTGCACTGTACAAGATCTTGTTATACTTTGTTCTTTTTATATGTGTACTTGCTTTAATTTGATCTTTAAATGCATTAATTTGATCTTTACATTTTTTTTCTTTTTGCCCCAGGGCTGGGTGGAAAAAGCATTTGTATTGCTTATCTCATTACCCTGGTAAAATAAAATTTCGTTCGTTCGTACTCTCTCTCTCTCTCTCTCTCTCTCTCTCTCTCTCTCTCTCTCTCTCTCTCTCTCTCTCTCTCTCTCTCTCTCTCTCTCTCTCTGTGGTTCTGTCAGATCACTGTCAGCATTGGAGGCCATAGCTGGCCGCAACCTTCAGCATCCCGAACTTTTAGACTTTTTTGAACTTTTGACCAAGTTGAAAGCGGATGGTTACAACATTATTCTGGCTTGGATTCCTAGTCATATTGACATCGGAGGGAACAAAATGGTTGATCGTTTAGCCAAGAATGCCACAACAGAGAAACCATCAAACACATATATCCCTGCTCGATCTGAAACCCAAAATTAACGATTATGTCAGAGACCTCTGGCAGGAGGATTGGAATACACAGACGGATAACAAACTCTTTCAGATTCGTCCAAACCTTAAGGAGTTCCTCTCATCTTTGTCTGGTGGTCGTAAAGAGGAAACAGTTTTGTGCCGGCTGCACACCGGCCACTCGTATTTTACCCATTCATACCTTTTAAAGAGTGAAGAAGCTCCGTGGTGCATTCCATGTCATGTGCCACTCACAATGAAACATATTCTTTAGAGTGTTGGGACTTGCACGATGTGAGACACAAACATTTTACAGCAGATTCCATGAAAACCTTGTTCAGAGATGTTCCGCCGGTCGCGATCTTTGAGTTCTTGAAAGAGATTAACATTTTTCATCCGATCTGAGATTTTACAGTGGAAAGATTTTAACAAACTTTCGGATGTTTTTCTAAAATGTATTTTAAAGAATTGTGTGAATGAATGAGTTGTGAGTTGATTTTAACATGGTGACAGCCCTGACGTGGCCATTTGCGGTCGGCTGGGCTATAAGCAACATTATATTATCTTATTTCTCTCTCTCTCACTCTCTCTCTCTCTCTCTCTCTCTCCTCTCTCTCTCTCTCTCTCTCTCTCTCCTCTCCTCTCTTCTCTCTCTCTGTCCTCCCTCTCTCTCTCTCATTGACATTAAAAAAAATTAAAATACATTCAAGCAAGCCAGCTTATTATCCAGCCAGTGTCAGGACATTTTGTGTTTGATTCTCTCTCTCTCTCTCTCTCTCTCTCTCTCCTCTCTCTCTCTCTCTCTCTCTCTCTCTCTCTCTCTCTCCTCTCTTCTCTCTCTTATCTCTCTCTCTCTCACACACACACACACACACACACACACACACCACACACACACACACACACACACACACACACAGTTATTCTTCCTTATCGGTGGTTTTGCGTGTTCCCATCGTAATAACATTGCTTTTAAACGTAATCCTCGTTAACACAACAACCAGGAACAAACGATCTAATACTCTAAATTGTTTTAAATTCATAAGGTTTGTGTGTGGTGTGTTGTGTGTGTGTGTGGTGGTGTGTGTGTGTGTTTGTGTGTGTGTGTGTGTGTGTGTGTGTTTTGTGTGCATCTTGGTGTGTGTGGTGTGGGTTGGTGTGTGGGGTTGTGTGGTGTGTGTGTGTGGTGTGTTTTTGTGTTGTGTTGTGGTGTGTGTGTGTGTGTGTGTGGGGGGGTGGTGTGTGTGTGTGTGTGTGTGTGGCGGGTTTTTGGGTTTTGGGTGGTGGGTGTGGTGTTTGTGGGTGTGTGGTGTGTTTTTTGGTGTGTGTGGGTGTGTGTGTTTAAGAGAGAGAGAAAGAAAAGGAGGGGGAAGGGGGAGACAGAGAGAGAGACAGCCGAGTGTGAGAAGATAAAAAAGACGGGGAACAGAAAAAAGACAAAAAGTGCGTGCGTGTAAGCGCATGAGGAGGGGGGTTGTTTGTGGTGGTGTGTGTTGTGTGTGGTGTGCGGGCGTGCTGCGTGCGTGCGTGCGTGGTGCTGCGTGTGTGCTGCGTGTGTGTGTCTGTATGTGTGTGTGTTCATGCCAGTCGGCCTACTGATTCTTTATACTGTGTGTCCATGTCAACCAGTTTCAACTGCTGGAAAAACGACACTGACTGTCACGGGCCCCCGCTTTCTTTTACCACGTTATCAAACTGCCCACACAAGTGTTGAAAGGCTGCGAAAAAGGCTAGCTGCCCGCTGCCTATTCTCTTTTACGGATTTAGGCAGACGGGACAGTTTTTTAGAAAAACAGTTTCTTCTTTATTCGGTCTTTTTAAAAACCCACAGACGCAAATCACAAAAGTCATTCATGGGATAATTCGAAAACTGCCATGTTACCTTTTTGAGCCTACAAGACTGCTAATCCAGTTTAGAAAAGGGAAAAGAGGGAAAAAAAAGAAGACAGGGGGATCTTATTTCATTATGAGGGACATTTTGAAATTTTATTGCATTACGAAAGAGGTTTTGAAAAGGGAAGGGGGTAACAAACAATAGTTTTTCCCTTTTTCTTTCCCAAAAAAATGCACTTTGTTCTTAGTGTGTATCAAATAAAAGGTTAAAAAAAACAAAAAAAATTCTTAACCTTAAATTAGGGGGAGCCTGACACTGACATTTTTTATTGCCGTTTAGCGAAAGCCATTTAGCCAAGGGGGGGGGGGGGGGGGGGGGGGGGCAAATCATTCCGAACAAAAATAAAAAAATTATGATACACGTACTTACACCACACACACACACACACCACAACACACCACACAACCACCACACACCCCCACACAACACACACACCCCCAAACACACACACACACACACACACACACCCCCACCTTTCCTCCGCCCCCCCCCTGACCTTCTACGACCCACCAACATCGATCCGCCATAACACCCAAATTGACCCTAACCTTCCCTCTCCCCCCCCTATTCCGCCCCCCCACCACCCCCCCCTGCCCCCTGTCCCCCCCAAACATCCCACATTGGTCATCCTTATTTTAAACCCGTTTTTTTGCTAAATTATCCTTTTTACTCCTACAGGTTCAGCTATGAATTTAGCCACTTTTTTAAACAACACGTGTTTTGTTTTTAAAGCAGAAGCAAAGCTAGCATTATTTGGCGGAAAAAACGAGTATTCAACAAGCAGCTTTTTACGTTTGCAGCGAAGTATACAAAAAACAAAAATGTTCTTCGTTTTCTAATTCATTTCCGCAAGATGGGCAAATGGTCCCTTTCCCAATTTTCAAAACTTAAAAACCATTGCTTACATTTTTCCAGCCCACAAAACCCTTTCCAAAATTGGCCAAAACGATTCGTGCCATTTATTTGTAACTAACTAGGATTTTCTCCCGAAAATATTTGAAGGAGCAAAAATATCTTTTTTTCGTTAGTACTTTTTCGCATGTCATTTTTTTTGAAAAAAAGGAAATGAGTCTGTCTTTGAATTCTGTTATAAAACCATATTGGAACAACCCCCTTTTTTTCAGCCAGACAATACCAAGGCCTTTTTTCGTCAGGTTTTTTGTACTTCGACCCCCAATTTTAAAAAGCCCAGTTTCGTGCTGTTCAGAAGCATTTTGTAGGTTGCCCCCATTCTCGACTGGGGATCTGACTTTTTTAACCTTTTTGTGCATTTACGTGTTTAAACGCGAGAAATCCCCTCCCAGTTTCCCATATATCAGTTTTTTGATGTATGTTGGGGTACTTTGAGATACCTTTTCATGGCAAACATGTGGACTTTTCAATCTTTTACTGTCTTTTTTTTAATCCCCAACTTCAGCTGAGTATGTTAGGATGGGCGAATTTGCGTTTTGAAAGCTTCCAAAATATTTTAAAAATCATAGTTTTTTAGCTTCTTAATTATTTCATAATTTCCACACTTTTTTTTTCCCTTTTCTAAAAACATCAACAGGCTTGCTAACCTCTTTTTTTGGGGAAAAAGCCATCCCAAAGTATTTGTTGAGTTGTTACCTTTACTTCTTCTTTTTCCTAAAAACCATCTTTCTCTGCCCTTAATTAAGTAGCCCCTTTTCGAAAACCTTTACTTTTTTTTTTGTCAAGATTGACTTTTAAAACTTTGTCGTCTGCCTTTTTTTAAAGACTATTCTTTTGATTCGGAGCCATTAACAAGTCAGAAACAAATAACTCATCCTAAAAACAATAATAAGAATATTTCAACTACCAGGAAAACAGAACCATGTTTCCTTTTGCTTGACAAATAAACAGCCAATTCGCTAATGAAAAGAAGTAAGACGGGCTAAGTAGGCATCCTTTTTTCCCCACCCCCCTTGGGCATTCAAAGAAAATCAGAATACAAATTTACTCGTGCACTCTAATACAAAATCAAACATTTCGACGCTTGAAAAAGTTTTCCTTTCACACCAATTTTCTCAAACTCCCCGAAAACTTTTTCTGTTACAAAATCGAACGCCTTTCTGAAGCCAAAGCAGCAACATTTTTAGCTTTTTAA
Organism: Conus ventricosus; assembly: GCA_018398815.1. NCBI lineage: Eukaryota > Metazoa > Mollusca > Gastropoda > Neogastropoda > Conidae > Conus > Conus ventricosus. Next base: position 13,056,622 of record CM031607.1, read on the forward strand.
AACCTTTTGTACGAAGCATATAGGAGAAAATATGTATAGGGTACATAACCGGTTAAAACCCTTTTGCTTGCTTTTCTATTTTTTTTCCTCTTTCTCCCCCACTTTGAAAGTTTTTTTTTACAATATTGTATACACTTTACTTAAACACTCGTTAGGGTAAACCACATGTTATTGGCAGGGTTGGGGTTTTCCCTTTTTATATATTGGAACAACAATGATTTCGACCAAACATTGAAAAACCAAGGGCAAACAATTTTTTTGAAATAAATAACTAAGAATCAATAATTTTTTAATTGGGAGGGTTTAGCTCTCATAAAAATTTTTCAGGGCCATAACTTATTCCGGCCCTTTAATTACCAAAGTGGGTTTAACCTCAATTGGAAATTGATTCATCGAAAAAACATGAGATCTGTTGTTTCTCCCACTGGGGTGAACTCATATTTTCCTCTGGGGTAGATGATACATCCACATCATTGAAAACATTGTAAAAAGGGTTTGTACGTTCAAAGGTAAAAAAGTTTATAGGCTGACTTCATGACGATCGAAAAGTTCGCCAAAATACGTTTGGGTCATTAATCGACTGATTAAGTATGGTTAATTTCTTTGGGGCCAAAACATCTTTTTCCCGTTAAAAAATATTTTTATTCTTTTCTTTCTTTTACACTCTTTCTTTTTTCTGCACGAAAAGTTCAGTGGAAATATTACATCTGTATCCAAGCTTTGAGGCGTTTTTTTAGGCTTTTACCAATTTTGAGATTAAATTTCCCCTTCAAAAACACTAAGCAAATTTTCTGACCCCCAAAAACCTTCTTCCCCAAACCTTGTTCAGCTTTGGGTGGCTTTTCCCATCCTTCCTACATTTGTCCAGAAATTTTTAAAGGAAATCCAGGAGTCAATCCCGACATTTGCTTTCAAAGTGCGTAGAAAACATACCTTCATAATAAAAACCCCCCCAGCTCCAATTTCTGCGTGAGGCTTTTACCTGATACCTTCTCTCCTCAGGCTGTTTGCCCCGATCACATACTTTTTTAGTCATGTATATTTGGCTGCTCCTTCTTTTCTCATATGGCACCGTGGCTCGATCATGATCCTGTTGGTTTATGAGAGTGGGGGCACTTGTCTGGTCTCATCCCCCTTGCTGGGGATAACGGGTGATCTTCCATTTTGGAGGTCTGCGTGCACTCCCCGTCACTGCCCCCTCCCCGCAGACCTGCCTGAATTTTTTCCATGGGCCCGTTGTTCTTTGGCCCTGATTTGCTGCCTCCTCCCTGAAGAATGTTCGGGTGCTTTGGGAGTCCTGATTTCCCTTTTTGGTGGTGGACTAGCCCGAACTTTTACAATCTCTTTGTGCATTGGTTGTGCCCCCAGTGTACCTCCTTGAGCCAAGGGGACGTACATGACTTTGGGGATCCCACTTTTGTTTTTCAGGCAGAGGGGGCGTAGGATCTCTGTTTTTCCCCCCCTTCACCGGTTTGCATTGAGGGGGAAAAGGCTATGCACATCTAGAAGAACTGTCCTGAGAGGGGGCCCGTGCCAATCCCCTTTCCAAGTGAGACTTTTTTGGGGTGCATTCCCCACGTTTTCCTTGCCCTTGCTGGCTCTGCGGACTGCTTTTTTTATCTTCCCCTTGGGCTTCTTCTTTTCTCATCTCCCGAATCACATGTCCTTTTTGGCTTTTCCTTTGGCCTTGGGCCACCATTCAGTTTGGGCACCCCAGTCCTTGTCTGTGTCGTGTGGTCCTGTTTTTCCTTTATCTTGAGCATTCTTTTGTGAAAACCCCGCCTCTTGAAGTCTCCTTTTCTGCCCGTCTTCACTGTGGGTTGATTCTTTTACCCCTTGTCTCCTGATCCTACGCATGCTTTTAATCTGAATTGTCCCCCTTTGTATTCCCCCGGGTGGGTTTCATGGAGTTTCAGCTTTGCTTGGCGACAGTACAGCGTTGTCATCAACAGGGTGGGACACCAAGCCTTTCCCCGAGAACTTGTTGATTTTGGCTTCCATTGCCCCACTATGCTGGTGCGATGTGTAATCATCAAAGGGCCCTAAAACTTTGGGATCAGCATGAACGCAATACCAGACCTTTTATTTGCCAGGGAGCCCCACTGGGTCAATGGTCTCCAACCTCCCCGAATTTGTTTGGTTTCTTTTCCTTTGGGGGGTTCTTCGCGTAAATCATCATACCACCTTTCCCAAAGGGCCCGACAAGCTTTTTCGAAAATGTGGGGTGGCCCGGGTTTGGGAAAAACTGAGGGCCACAGATTTGGGAACTTTTCCCTTCCTCAGGAGAGACTCCGCGATTCTTTGGGTCGAACAGTATGGGAAATTGCAAGCCCATTGCAATGCCCACCTCAATTGATGCAATCTTTGTGACTCCTTGGGAGAGAACCCCATTTAGAACCCCTTGAAGTATTCTTGACATGTTGCGGATTTCTTGGGACATGGTACAACTCAAGAGCCAAATGTATCATCCATGGGGGACAGACCCCTATGCATTTGCCAGATCAAGCCACCTACTCCAGGTCTCTCTCTTCTTTTTTTGGGTCTTTGGATTGCGTCCAGATCATTGTGGTGGTTCTAACAGCCTCCAGCCCGGGATGCCCTTTTGACTGACACATCCAAAACTTTTTTTCCCTGGTACTTGGTAGCCTGCTGCCATGACAAGAAGAAGTTTTCCCTTAGACGTTCGTAGTGATATTGGCCCGATTGATCGGGTTGTGGTGTCACTTTAGTTTTTCTTTTTTTTGGGGGTAACACCATTGCCCTCATCCACGGGCCCCTGATCTTCTGGTTTTTCCAACCCGGGCCGCAACCTGTGGAGCCCCTCCAGCACCTTGGGGCATTTCTTGTAAAGCTGGAAGGTTAATTTCCCTTTGGGGCCCCGGTGAAATTTGGGTCTGGTTTTTCGACTACCTTCTGATTTTTCCGCCAACGTTTGGTTTCTTGTCATTTAACTGTTCCCCAGGTTTTGTTTGGGCCCCACCAAACCTTAATGCGGTGGTGCTTTGCTCTGTGAGTCAGAGTTGTTTCCCCCAGATGCGCTAAAAAACCGTTTGCCACACTTAGGTCCCAATTTCGCCCGCTCAATCAGGTTTGGCAACTGGAAGGGGGCTCTGAAGAAACGCCTTGGGGCCTTTTTCTTTTTGCTCTTCCTTCCTCGCAGATTCCGCTTTGCTGGGGGCGCTGGTTTTGCTTTCAGGTCTTTCCAAGTTTTTTCCCAACCCCGTTTTTCAGCTGGCAGTGCCTTCATTGCTTTTGAGGGGTTTTTTTTTTGGACCCCGACTTTTCCTCTCTTTTTGGCTTGGGTTTCTTTGGATGTGTTTTCCCCTTTTGGGTAGTTTTGCCCCCAACGGCTCTTATATGTGCATACACAAAACCCCCTTGTGGCTGTTTGTGTCCGAGGGTGCTTTTTTCTATCATGCTCGAGTCTTTGGGGGATTTTTTTTTCATCCAGTTTTCCCAAACCCCTTTCGTTTGTCGGGAGGTTGAGTTTTAGCGCCGGGACGGAGCCGTGCAAATTTCCCAACCAACAGCGTGGATGTCCCTTGGGCCTGTGGGTTAAATTTTGGGCTTGCTGTTTCCCACGTTTTTTTAT
>CM031607.1:13084722-13097222 GCA_018398815.1 Conus ventricosus
ACGTGAGGCTAAAACGGACTGTTCTTTTGTCTGTGACGCAGAAAGACAGTCGTCTTCGAACTCGGATAGCAGGCGAACTAAAACATGTCCATTCGAACGTAACACAGCACGCCATCTGACTGGTGAAGCACGATTTTTCAGAATGCTAAGTTTCTGTGCTTATCTCACAACGTCTCTGAACTTGCTGATCAATCAAAGTGCCAACATAGTCTTTGATACACCCGTGTCGAAGCCTGCCACTGTTCTGTCGATAGAATGCACGAGGCCTGTGTTGATGACAGAGTGCTGGATCTCCTGATTAATAACGTCGCACTCAGACTGGCTGGAGTACAAAGGCAAAACACTGCCTTGAACATTCGACGTGTCAGTTTCACTGTCAACATCTGTAGGTTGATGTGCTCAATAACATCCTGTGTAGTGCACTGCATACTATGATCTTCACTTTCTGTGCCAAACAAGGCCGGTTGATTCACTACACAAGCGTTTCCGTAATATGCACCAACCTGTTCAAGCCCTGCATTTTGCTGCTTTCTCGTTCCTGATCACGTCGCACCTGGCTGGGTGGTTTCTTTCTGTAATATTGAACTCGCGTTCTCGATTCAAGACGGGATATGCCATTATTGTTTTGACAGTGACGGCTGGCTTCAGTCGTAGGACGACGACGGGGTTGTCACTTTCACCTGCAATTTTCCAGCTTGACACGGTTGTTTTCAGTTAGCCGGGCATTAAGGCTGTCTCTACAGTCGCTGGAAGTCCAGTAACTGGCATTATCAAGATTAATCGAAAATAATTTTCGCAGCTTAGACAAATGGCGCCCTGTCGTTTCGTGTCAAACCAAGGGAACCCCGAGAGAGAGAGAATTCGGGGAGGAGGGTAAGCAGAGAAGCCCGGAAGGAAGGTGGGAGGCGGGCTGAGAGGGTCGGTGAGAGCGTGTCAGCTGATTTATTTTATGCTGGAGATTCGACTAGGGGCCAGACTTGTTCTTAAAAAAAGAACACAGGGGCCCGTTATCATTGACGGGATGTCAACCATTGTTTCTTTATCACCTGGAAAAAGTATCCCATTCATGTAAAAAGGCGCCGACCTAAAGGGAGAAATTTTTGATTGACGGCTTTTTCCCCCTTGGGCTGCCCTTGTATTTACTTCACCAAAAAAACCCGCACAAAGTTTTTAAAATCGTGGCATTCAAATGTCTTTTTGTTTTTTAATTGTGTGTTTTGGTGTGTGTGTGGTTTTGGTGTTGTGGGTGTGTGTGTGTGTGTTTTGTGTGGTGTGTGGGGGTTTTGTGTGTGTGTGTGTGTTTTGGTGTGGTGTGTTGTGTGTGGTGTGTGTGTGTGTGTGGTGTGGGTGTGGGGTTTGTGTGTGTGTGTGGGTGTGTGTTTGTGTGGTGTGGTGTGTGATGTCACGCTTCGAAAAAAAATTATTCTGATGGTTTAGAAATCTGTCCCCTCGGTCCCCTGTCTGTTTCTGAACTCTCTCTTTCTCTCTTCTCTCTCTCCCTCTCCTCTCCCCCCTCCTCTCTCCCCTCTATCTCTCTCTCTCTCTCTCTCCCTTTTTTGCAAGAGAGAGAGAGAGAAAAGTCAGGCGAAAAAAGGGAGGGAGAAGTGGAAAAGGGAAGGGTGTGAGGCAGGGGGAAAACGGTGACAAAAGGGGGAAAAGGGTCACCTGTTCCTGTATAGGGGAATTTCAACCGTTGAGAAAGACAATGCCCTTCAAAAATTTGACAAGAAATTTTAAATCGTTGAAAGACTGTCGCTAAAATTGTTTATTTTTTGCCCCTAGGTCAGTAGCCCTTTGGGTCCTTTAAAAATTTTTCACCTGAAGGGAGTTTTGATTGAGCGATGGCTCCCTTTCCTTTGGTAATTGTCCTGTTTGATACTTCACTATGACAACCACAGACAGAGTCAGATTGAAAGTTTGCTATGTATGTCTGATCAGCTGCTTGTGTGTAGTGCTGTATGGAGCAAACTAAACCAGGGTCACATGTGCAACCGTGAGAACTAGAGTATTTTGAAAATAAAAACTTGTGTATTGCTACCCACCTTAGACAGTACTTAAGAGTGACAAAGACTCTGAGGAAAGGGAAACAACTCTTCATTTCATTTGTCAAACCCCACAGTGAGGTGTCAAGAAACACTATATCCAGGTGGATAAAACTGTTTTGAGGTTATCCGGGGTGGATATCACCGTTTTTCTGCTCACAGCACCAGAGCACCTAGCACTTCAGCAGCATTCAGCAGAGATGTGCATATTGACTGCATAATGAGAGCAGCTGGTGGTCTAGACAGACCACTTTTACCAAGTTCTACTGCAAGCCTGTATCTTTGGGACAATCATTCTAGACAGTTTTGTAAAATAAGAAGTAGGAATGCTGCAGGGTCAAGTTTTGACCCAGTGACTGACTGATTTTTCGTGTACAGTTTGACCCAAAGTGACTAATTGAAAGTGATTGCATTCCAAATACAAATTGTTTTTGGATTAAAAGACACTTTACAATTCTTGTGAAAATTAAATGTAGACAAAATCCATCAACTTGTTTATATTGCTTTTATGATTGATTCAGTACTCATGACCTCTAACTCTGAAGTCTCACGTCATTGTGAATGACAAATCGCTAGACGATTAATAATTAGTAAATTTAACGAGACTTATCTGTAAGTTGAAGTTAAATTGGAATTATCTAGAGTCTATTTATGGGAATGTGCTCTGGATGATTAATACTAGTGTGGGTATTTGTATCTAGAGACTTAGATATGATAGCTGAGGTTCTGATTTGGCTCCTAGTAGTCCGCTGGACCCTATAAACACTAACTAACAATTACTGTCCCAGGTATTGTCTGTTGAATTTATTTAGAGGTCATTCATGTCTAAATACTGGCTAGATGCGCGCACATCACATCTCACGTAATTGCTCATTCTCATCACTCTAAATAATTCCAATTTAACCTCAACTTACAGGTAAGTCTCGTTTTCATTTACTATTTGCTCAGTCTTGTATGACTCAAAAATGGTAACATTGCAGTTTTACGAAATATCCCAGTGAATGACATTTTGTGAGCTGAATCTGTGGTTTTAAATGACCGAATATATAGAATGAATCTGTTATTCTAAATAGCTGTTCTGTCTGCCTATATCACTTATGTGCTTGGCTTTCTTGCAACTCACTCAACACTTTGCTTTTACATTGAACCTACACATTAATCGAATGGGTTATATCGTTTTGCAAATCTTATAACCTTGTGTGGTCAGTTTGATAACGTGGTAAGAAGAAAGCTGTGTGCCCGTGATAAGCTCAGTGTCATTATTCCCAGCAGTCGACACTGGTTGACATGGATCACACAGATAAAACGAATCAGTCAGTCAGAACTGGCATGAAATCACACACACACACACACACACACACACACACACACACACACACACACACACACACACACACACACACACACACACACACACACACACACACGCACGCGCACACACACACACACACACACACACACACACACACACACACAACACACACACACACACACACACACACACACACACACACACACACACACACACACACACGCACCTCTATGGATTACATTTAATTCAGAGTATCAGATCTTTTGTTTTGCTAGTTGTTGTGTTAACGAGGATTAGGTTGAAAAGCAATGTTATTATGATAGGAAAATGCAAAACCACTGATAAGGAAGAACAAATGTGTGTGTGTGTGTGTGTGTGTGTGTGTGTGTGTGTGTGTGTGTGTGTGTTGTGTGTGTGTGCGTGCGTGCGTGCATATGCATGTGTGTGTGTGGTGTGTGTGTGTGTGTTTTGGTGTGTGTGTGTGTGTGTGTGTGTGTGTGTGTGTGTGTGTGTGTGTGTGTGTGTGTGTGTGTGAATCATGCATAAACTATCCCATGACATTAAAACACTGGCTGGATAGTAAACCAGTTTGCTTGAATGTATTTTGATAAAAAGATATCCATGAGAGAGAGGGGGAGGCAGAGAGAGAGAGAGAGAGAGAGAGAGAGAGAGAGAGAGAGAGAGAGAGAGAGAGAGAGAGAGAGAAGAGACAGAGAGAGAGACAGACAGACAGACAGACAGACAGACAGACAGACAGAGAGAGAGAGACAGACAGACAGACAGAGAGAGCGAGAGAGAGAGAGAGAGAGAGAGAGAGAGAGAGAGAGAGAGAGAGAGAGAGAGAGAGAGGGAGGGAGGGTGGCAGAGAGAGAGAGACACTGACACTGACACTGACATCTTTTATTGACATTGGCTAATAGCCTTTTTGTCAAGGGGGTACAATGTCTTTTGTTTTGCTCAGAGGAAAAGAAAACGAAAGAAAAACTGCAAATTAGGTGCCTACACAGCTAAGCACAATCAAAAAAAATAGTTTCCATTTCCATCACTCATTTGTGTTTCTTGTCTATGTTCTATAACAAAATCGTTCTCACACAACAACCATTCCTTCACATACGCACACTGATCCATCCTATCTTCCATCAACTTGCACACACGCATTGATATCCTTATCCTCCCTTCTCCCCATTCACACATATCCTCTGTACAGATAATTTATCTGACTTGATTTTATGAAAAACCATTCACTTGAACCATCAAGCTTCGAGGTAAAATAAGTATTCCACACAATAAAAATGAAATATAATTGATATCCCTTCAGTGCTTTGAACTTTTATTCATTCATAATTTTCTTTCCGCGTGTCTACTGCTTCTGTTAGATATTTTGCCAGCATCTTTAACAATGTTTCATCACTTGTCTGCAAAATACTGTTAAGGTTTCGACTCTTGACTGTGCTATTTTCAAATAGTCTTGATTTTTTTCTTATGTTCCCATAAGCGGGACAAGTGAACAAAAAATGTAACTCATCTTCTCTAACTGCAAATATCATTACATAAAGGACATGAATCATCAACATCATTATTTAGATACCATCTTTTATTAGCCTTTAATCCCAGTGTTCTATTTCTAAATCTTGCAAGGATGCCTCTTTGCCACCGATTAGATACTAAATGTAAATACTTTTCTGCCTCCAAGTTACTTTTGAAGGATAGGAACCAGGAATATTTATCATGTTCTTCTAGTTGGCTGTGCCAGTTTTGTTTATACGAAGAAATTAATCTATCTTTGAATTCAGACATAAAAAACGGTTTCGTTTCCAACTCCCTGGCTCAACCACACTATTCCAAACCCATTTTCTGTTAGCACTTTCTTAATCTTAGAGGCCCATTAATATTTCCTAACTCACACTGTTGTAGCATCATGTCGTAGCTTGCCTGCTCAGTCTAGCTACTGGTAATCGTATTTCTTTACACCAGTATCTGACGCACTTTACCATACATCTGATGTACAAAGGGTACCTTCCTGTTTCACCGTAAGCTATTTTATTGGACGAATGACTCGGAATATTCAGAAACCGTTTTGATCGCATAAGTGTGCACTCTTTCTACGTTTGGATTATTTTCAAGTCCCATATTTCAGCACCATATGTAAGAATCGGTTCAATCTGGGTATCAAATAGCTTCCAAAATATGTGTGGATCAGTAGTATTTAATTTCTTTAATGTTCTCAAAATTTCTATCACCCCTTTTTTGCCTTTTCTACTTGTTTCACACCAACCTAAATTCCAACTTAATTTTGTCGTAAAAAACATACCTAAATATTTGTACGAATTGGTTACTTTAACCTCAGAATTACCATACCACCAAACTTCATTCTTAGCTAAATATCCACCTTTACGGAACACAATAATATTGGTTTTATCAACGTTTACTGTCAACTGTAGTTTATCAGCTTCCTGTTTCAAAACATTCAACTGGTTTTGCAATCCTATTGCTGTACTAGACAACAAAATTACATCATCAGCAAACATCATCATAAAAAATCTCCACAGCACCTGGAATAATCTGAATACCATGTTTTACCATTTCTTGAGAGTTCAAAAGCAAGCTCATTGATAAAAAAAGAAAACAACTGTGGGCTTAAAAGGCAGCCTTGCTTGACTCCACGTGGACAATTGAAAAAGTCAGAATAAACACATTTGTCACGCACACATGCAATACAGAGTCGTACATTCCACGTAATGCCATATATAACTTTCCATTGACTCCGTTCTTTCTGAGAACATTCCATAAAATATTTCTGTTTACAGAGTCAAAAGCTTTTCTGAAATCAACAAAAGCGACATACAATTTTGTATTCTTAAGCATGTATTTTTGTACAAGAGCGAACAACGTAAATATATGATCAGTTGTACTGTACCCAGATCTAAATCCTGCCTGCTCCTCCACGATTTTCTCTTCCCAGTCTGCCCAACGTTTTAATCTCACATTTAAAATGTGTGTGTAAACTTTGCTGACAACACTTGTCAGCGCTACACACTCGGTAGTTATCAGGAGTGTTTACATCTCCCTTTTTGTGGATAGGAACGATGATTGATTTAGCCCATTCAATCGGAAATGACCCGCATCCGAAACAAGTTATTAAATATCAGTACTAGAACATCAATTACTAAATAATTAGAACTTTTCAGCATTTCCCTACAATCTTATCTGGCCCTGCACTCTTCCCACCCTTCAAGTGTTTTATGCCGTCGATCACTTCTTGTCTAGTAATCGGTTCGTTGAATAAAGGTTCATCTGTTTCCGTCATATCTGTTTCTACTTCTTGTGTTTCTACTCCATTGCCTTCCACTGTGTTGCCAGAATGGTTAAAGACATTAAAGAAATGATCATGCCATTGCTGAGATGTAATATCATTGTTTATCGTTGTCTTTCTGTTCACTTGTCTTACTGCTGACCAGAAGCGCTTTGGTCATTGGCTGACTCTTTTAATCTCTGTAATCTAATCTCATCAAATTCTTTCTTTTTGTTTTTCCTCAATTCACTGTATTGCATTCTTTCTTTCACGTACTCACCTTTACGCTCTATCTTATATGGCTCGGTTTTAGCTCTCCTGTATCTCTGAAGCAGATTTTTGACCAGACGTTGTTTTTGTCGACATTCCATGTCAAACCAGTCATCACACTTTTTCCTTACGTTATAAACCTTTCTCACCATGCACGCTGCGGCACCACACAAAGCATTCACAACAAGTTCAATACATAAATCAATGTTATGACAGTTTTGAGTAATTCTTTCCATAATGTTCTTAAAATCATTTGATTCTAATTCATTTTTAAACAAGTGTTCATTTTCATCAATCCATACAATCTTTTCTTCATTATTCTGCGGTACTGACTTGTCTTTTTTGGTTTCGTTAAAACCATTCTTCCATTTAATTTCTACAGGCAAGTGCCAAGAAAACAGTCTGTCCCCAACTTTCATATTGCAGGATTCCTTCAGCTCAGAAGAGACCAAAAAATAATCAATTACACTACACCCATTTGGGGAAATAAAAGTGAATTCCCCTTGTTTGTCATCAACACAACAACCATTCAATATAAACAGTTCAAAAAATAACACAAATCTAACAATGATCTCCCAAAACTGTTAATCGATTGGTCTTTTGAACAACGACTTTTGTGAAATTCCAAATCATCATCATCATCATCGTTATCATCCTCATCATCATTTTCATCACTCCACACCGGTTAAGTGCCTGATAAATAAGCATGTTTCCTGCCTTGGTTGTCTGCGTCCGTTCTTGCATTGAGGTCTCCACATATCATGAGGCAAACATCGTCATCGCGTATTACCTCTGACAGAGCTTCTTCAAGAACGACAACTCCGTCTTTTACATGCATTTGGTTATATGCTGGACCTCCTTCTGGCACCACATAACAACCCACATAAATAACATCTTTTCCAATGTTGAACAATCTACTATCCATCTTTAGCACAATGACATTACTGCAGTCGACCTTAATTTGTTTTACAAATGGTCCCAAATGTTTCTTAACCATCACTAACACTCCTCCAGAGTTTCTCCCATGTATTGTAATTTTTTTAGCTGGAGCAACAAATTTTGTAAACTCTGGAAAAAACGGTTTTAAAATCAAAACTTGCACCGACAAAGGTTTCTGTCAAACAGACAACATCAAAGGAATTAATATAATTCATAAAGGAACATTCATGCAATTTATTCAATAAATTTTCAACATTGTAATTCAAAAAGTTCAATTCCAAAGCTTGATGGTTCGCCTCATGCTATTTAATAGTTGAACGTAAGGTTCTAGCGCTGGCACTGGAGCTGGCACTGGAGAGAGAGAGAGAGAGAGAGAGAGAGAGAGAGGAGAGAGAGAGAGAGAGAGAGAGAGAGAGAGAGAGAGAGAGAGAGAGAGAGAGAGAGAGAGAGAGAGGATTAGGGGAGAGGTGTAAGCAGAGAAGCCTGGAAGGAAAGTGGGAGGCGGGCTGAGAGGGTTGGTGAGAGCGTCAGCTGATTTATTTTATGCTGGAGATTCGACTGGAGGCCAGACATGTTCTTCAAAAAAGAACACAAGCGACCGTTATCATTGACAGACCATGACTCATTGTTTCTTTATCACCTGGATGAGTATGTCACCCTGATCAGATACTCTTTTAGGGAGTGTGATGCCATCTGACATAGGCACGTGTAAACCGTGGCAGTCTAAGGTAGATTTTGGGTATCGTTGCAGTTGTTGACTGTCAGGACAGAACCAGGAGGGTGTTCTTAATTGCGGAGTGGGGCCCTCGTGGTGGCACTGGTAGACGCAGTGTGTTTTGTGTCGAGTTTGTCAGTGGGGCGGTCGGGGTGGCGCTAATTGGTCAATGAGGTTTGTGTTGTGTGATTTGTGTTCACAACGCCTTTGGTTGAGAGGGAAGAGGGAAGTCCGTGTCACTGAGTTGCAGCGTGTGAGCTGTTTGCTGTGAGGCGTTTGTGCCAATTTGTTTTGAGAGGCTTCTGCCTGAGTACTAAGGACTCGTGGGCTCATGTCCTTGACTTAGTCTGGTTCGTCGTTTCGTTGTGCATCTCTTGGAGGAGACCAGGGTGCGTTGTTTGTCTTGGCTGAGAGTGACCCTGTTCGCCGCCAGCTGCAACCCTTCACTGCCAGCTGCAACTCTTTGCTGCAGCTGCAACCCTTCGCACGGCTGTTCAGAGCAAGTTACTTAGTTTTGAGTCACAGGGGAGTTTACAGCTGCAGAGACCAAGCTGTGAATGCAGGTGAGGGAAAGGGGTGTTTTCTGCAGGCCGCTCCCACCAGCCAGCTAACCGCACTGTATTCGGCCAACTGAATGTCATCTGTGCATAGCTGGTCTGGCAGCAATGCGTTCGGCAAGGTTGAGCGGCCATTACAAATGGGGCTGTAGGTTTGATAATTAGTTATTGTCATGAAAAATGTAATACATCTGCACTATTGAGATGACTGAATTGGCGAATTCCCAACAATTCTTTTAATACCAACTCGACTGGGTTTATTTTCTTGTAGATAACATAGATGCCGCATGAAAGCTTGTACGCAAGTGGTCAGGCAATATTAGAAAAATGACAACAAACACAATATTGTGCAAAAATGACGTCATCACTTTCTGGGAAGTTAATTTTCCATAGTTAAGTAGTACACAAGTTTGATACATGCCTCTGCTCAGACTACAGCAACAAAAATACTGGATTACAAATGTGTAAAGCCTTGTTTGTTTGTCCTTTCACTAAGTGTCTCAATAAGGATGGAAATGTAAAGCTGTGTTCGCCACCAGCTGCAACCCTTCACTGCCAGCTGCAACTCTTTGCTGCAGCTGCAACCCTTCACTGCCAGCTGCAACTCTTTGCCGCAGCTGCAACCCTTCACTGTCAGCTGCAACCCTTCACTGCCAGCTGCAACTCTTTGCCGCAGCTGCAACCCTTCACTGTCAGCTGCAACCCTTCACTGCCAGCTGCAACTCTTTGCTGCAGCTTCAACCCTTTGCCACCAGCTGCAACCCTTCACTGCCAGCTGCAACTCTTTGCCGCAGCTGCAAACCTTCACTGTCAGCTGCAACCCTTCAGTGCCAGCTGCAACTCTTTGCCACAGCTGCAAACCGTTCACTGTCAGCTGCAACCCTTCACTGCCAGCTGCAACTCTTTGCTGCAGCTGCAACCCTTCGCCACCAGCTGCAACCCTTGACTGCCAGCTGCAACTCTTTGCTGCAGCTGCAACCCTTCACCACCAGCTGCAACCCTTCACTGCCAGCTGCAACTCTTTGCTGCAGCTGCAACCCTTCGCCACCAGCTGCAACCCTTCACTGCCAGCTGCAACTCTTTGCTGCAGCTGCAACCCTTCGCCACCTAGCTGCCACCCTGCCACTGCCAGCTGCAACACTTTGTCTGCAGCTGCAACCCTTCGCACCAGCTTGCACCCTTCTCTGTCAGCTGCAAGCTTTGCCGCAGCTGCAACCCTGTTCGCCACCAGCTGCTACCCTTCACTGCAAGCTGCAACTCTTTGCTGCAGCTGCAACCCTTCGCCACCAGCTGCAACCCTTCCCTGCCAGCCTTTAACTCTTTGCTGCAGCTGCAACCCTTCGCCACCAGTTGCAACCCGTCACTGCCAGCTGCAAACTCTTGCGGCAGCTGCAAACCCGTCACTGTCAGCTGCAAAGCCTTGCCCGCAGCTGCAGCCCTTCGCAACAGCAGCCCTTTGTCATCAGTTTGTCGCGCCCTTCTCTTCAGCTCGACTCACTTGACTCGACTACTGCGTCACCATCAGGGGTGTTCTGTGTGAGGATCAGATTTCCCCCAGTGTGGCCGTCGTTGGGGGGTGTGAATTGTGTCTGTGGCTTCTGTGTGAGCCGGAGATAGTGTTTGTGCGGTGAGAGCACAGCTATTCGCCGGTGTGACAAATCCAGCAGCGGTCGTCGCTCTGGTACTCAGTCTGCATCATCACAGCTTCAGCTTGACTGTGTGACCGTCCAGCATATTGTCATCGCCTGCAGTTCAGTCTGCGTCGTCACTGTGGCGGCTTCACGGTGTGACAGTCCAGCATCCAGGTCGCCAGTTTTCAACTCCCTAGTGTACTAATGAGGAGAAAGGGGGTGTATGCAATCAAGTATGGGGAATTGTGGAGTGAGATGTAGCTTGACTTGAGCTGATTTATTTGTGATATTGAGCATAAATTGTTGTGACCTAGACAGCGGTGTAGGACATACTCTGTTAAAATTTAGGATCTTAGTGTGGTGGATAGATACCCCCTTTTTCCATAAATGTAAATTCATTAATCGGTATTAAACTCTTTGATTTTGGAGCCCCTGCTGTGCATCCTTTGATACACCAGCGACGTTCCACTTTGCCATTTTTCGTCCCATTATTTGTTTAAAAAAACAAGGATACCCGTTTAAAACCTCGTTAATTTTTTTCCTTTTTTTTGTTAAATTTTCCCCATCTTTGTTAAATTGTCCTGGTTTGGTTTTGTGGCAGCCCTCTTCTGACGCTGTGTGTAGCCAAAATTATCATTTGCTGTTTCCGTTGAATCACGTGTCCCCGAGTTTTGTGGGGCAATGTGATTTGCCATTGATTTGCTCAGTGGGTACAGTGGAGTGGGGAAATAGCCTTGTGCTGATGTGTGGTGTAGAGTTGGTGTGTGATGTATGTGAGTGGTGTGTGTGGGTACATAAAAGGGGTTTATATGTATACCTCTGGGGTTTAAGTGTGGTTGCATTTAGTGTTGTAATAAAGTCGGGTTTTGTGCAAACTTCTCTGTGTTTCTTTGTGTGCCTTGTCTGCGATAGAGTAAGTTTTGGTTACGGGAGGCAGTAAGTCAGGCTGAGCGAACTTGACAGAGTAATCTCAGTCATGTCAAAGGGCGCCGACCTGAAGAGCGTAAGGTTTGATTGACGGCTGTTTCTTCCATGGCTGTCTTGTATATTACTTCACTCATACAACCGGTACAGATCCAAATCCATGGTTATAATATATATGTCTTTCGCCGAGCGCGCATGTGTTGTTGTGTGTGTGTGTGGTGAGTGTGGTGTGTGTGTGTGTGTGTGTTGTGGTTGTGTGGGTGTGTGTGTGTATGCGCACGCGCGCGCGCCATCTGTGTGTTGTGTGTGTGTGTGTGTGTGTGTGTTGTGTGTGGTGTTGGTGTGTGTGTGTGTGTGTGTGTGTGTTGTGTGTGTCTGGAGTATTATGCTCATGCGTGTGTATACTCATGTGCGTGCGTGCGTGCGTGTATTATATATGTGTGTTGTATGTGTTGGTGTATGTGGGTGGTGGTGGTGTGTGTGTGTGTGTGTGTGTGTGTGTGTGTGTGTGTGTGTGTGTGTGTGGTGTGTGTTTGAGTGAGTGTGTTTGTGTGTGTGGTGGGCGTTTGTGTGTGTGTGTGTGTGGTGTGTGTGTGTGTGTGTTGTGTGTGTGTGTGTGTGTGTGTGTGGTGGGGGGAGCGCATGCGCGTGCGCGTGCGCATGTTGTGTGTTAGTGGTGTGTGTGTGTGTGTGTGTGTGTGTGTGTGTGTGTGTGTGTGTGTGTGTGTGTGTGTGTGTGTGTGGTGTGTGTTGTGACAGAGTGAGAGCGAAGAAATGAGAGAGGTAGGGCAGAGGAAAAGCGTGAAGGAAGTGGGAGG
>CM031607.1:13102222-13106148 GCA_018398815.1 Conus ventricosus
TGAAAAATAAAAAAAAACCCAAACTTATTATCAACTGGAGTCCAAACAAGCGGTTTTATTTGTAGACTGAACACTTTCTTTGTTATATAAAATCATACCTTCAGTTTTGTTGGAAACAGAAACAGCAGGGGAAAAAAATTGATCACAACATTGCAACAGTTTTCAGTGGGGGGGGAACAGCAGGCAATGTGACCGACTGACTGCCCACTAGACTCTGCATATTGACTGAAAGTAACAATGTTTGTTCAGGTTTGATGCCAACACTCTACAAACACCAACAGCAATTCTTTACAACCAACCATGCACTGAGAATAAATGAAACACCAGAAGACAACCTCTCCTTCTACAAACCTTCCCTTCTTTTACGGCTCCGAGTTTGCTCTCTTGCTCCTGACAGATCCGTGTCAAACTGTTGCGTTTGAGGTTTGCACTTGCAGCCGGGCGAATGAAACAGAGAGTGCTTTAAATACATTTTTTTTTCTGTTAAATAGTTTGGCAACGCATCCTCTTTCAGCTGTCTTCGGACCCGCCGAATTTCAGCTTTCCACCTTTACCTTCCAGGTATATTGGTCTTGGAAACTGCTCGTTCAAAGTGACGACAGCAATGCCATGATAACTGTCCTGAAGAACAAAAGCTTTCTCTCGTTGTGGGGTGACAAAATAATATCAACAATCCTAAACTGGCTTGGAAGCACCTGGAAAAGCATGAACGCGTACTCCTTTTGTTATTTCCTGAGAAATTGCCGCAACCAGACGACAGCACACATTCGCCCCATCTCCTCAGCCGAACACTAAAAGTGAACTTGGCTTTTCTTACGTCATCAATTGGGAAACACGCTTTTGGGTCGAAATAGAGGCTTCTCGTTCCTGTTTCAGCTCTCGCTTCCCCCGGTCCGCAGGAAATGCCTGCTCCTCGCAAGATGAAACACAGGCGGGCTGATTCCGGGTCCTGGGTTCGCAATAAACACCACATACCAAAACCGGGTATTGGTCAAAATAGATTTGTAAAAAATGGGTGAGACCCCCTTTAATTATCTTCTAATAGGGTCATGGGAAGTGACGGAAAACGCAGTTATCTTCCCCTCAAGCAATTCACCCATCACTTATACGCACACAAAGACAGTGTAATATTCAGCGCAGCAATAGAAGTCAGAAACCGATATTCAGTCTCACGCCGAGGAGAGTCTTGTCTTTGTCTGTTGGCGATCTGCACTGTGGAGTTGTCGTGCTTGAAGTCCTACGTGCGAGCGCTCAGTACGATGAAGCTAATGGTGAAAGCTTGCAGTTCCTGTTCCTTGCGTGCTCTAGTTTTCACTCTCTGCGTAGTTAACTCAATTATTCCAATTCGTTAATTAGTTATACAGATTGAGCTACCATATAAAACTCTCCTTTTTTGGTACCACTCGCTGTGTAGCTTGCATATGGCCTGGCGGTAAAGAGTTTTACCCCCCCCCCCCCCCCTGCCATTCACTCACCGAACACCCCTACCCCAACATATACACGTATGACATCATCTCCCTATAGGTTCTACTTTTCCCCCCCTTAGTGTATAAGACTGGATTCATTAGATATAAACGCATTTAGAAGAGTGAGCAGACGGAGCCATAATACTACCTGGAAAAAGAGACAAAAAAGGGCTTGATCTTCGCCAGAATTCCGATATTCAAAGGAAACGACCGAGAACAATAGGTCCCTCCGGTTCATTAAACCGCCCTAACGCTCCTCCATTCTTTCTTTCTTTCTTTCTGCGTACGCAGGCTGATACTCCTGCGGGCACTGCCTGTCTATACAGCAGTGGATGTTTCTTGTGTTTGACCGTTTTTATCCCGCCAGTAAGGCAGCCATACTCCCATCTTAGGGAAAGTGCATGCGATGGTAACGTGTTCAATTCCATACCACGGCCAAACTGGCCTTCTCTTCCGAAAGTTGATGATGGGATTTACGTGGTGTGCAAGATGTTTATGCGTGCGTTCACACACGAAACCCTCGTTTATAGTCCTCATTCCGAAGGACTGTTGGGAATGGAGTCAGAACCAATGTTAACTCGCAGCTGGCAAAATCCCCCTGATCGAAATTCGAACCCACGTCCCCAGATCTACGAGTCCGGCGCTCTACCAACTGAGCAATTCTGGCACCGCACTAGGGTTCAATTTCCTAAACTTTCGTTTACACCTTTTGCTCATATTTTTGTCAATGTACTTAAAGTGCACGGGCGAAAGAAAAACATATAATGTCAGGAAAAGACCATTGTTGCTGGTCCCCTGTCTATGTGCATAGGCGCTTATGGCCTTTCCGTAATTTCGTTCACATTTCTATTGGTCTGGAAGCTTTTTCCGTAAAACTTAAATTGGCCAGAAACTATTTACTGAATGCTTTTCTGTCTAGCGAACTAGCTGTTATGGCTCTGCGATGACACCGAAACAGGTTGTCCATCTCGTCTGTCTCGCGAGTCAAAGAGCAGACACGTGATACCAGTCATATACGTGCCGCTGACTCAGACTCAAATACCTCAGCGGCTGTAAGACAATAAGCCAGTTTCTCTGGCTCCTTTGGGGACATCTAAGACATTTAATACGATTGGTGATATTAGATATTTAAGAAAGCAGATATCGGGAGATAAAACGTACACCTCAGGAACTGGTCGAACAGATCTTAGAAGAGGAGAAGAGAGAGAAGGGAGAGAAGAGAGAGAGAGAGAGAGAGAGAGAGAGAGAGAGAGAGAGAGAGAAGAGAGAGAGAGAGAGAGAGAGAGTTCTGTTTCTGTCTCTTCTAAAACCTTTTACCTTCTTTTACGTCCCGAGTTTGGCTCTTTGCTCTGACAGAATCCGTGTCACTGTTGCGTTTGAGTTTGCACTTGCAGCCGGCGAATGAACAGAGAGTGCTTTAATACATTTTTTTTCTGTTAAAATAGTTGGCACAGCATCCTCTTTCAGCTGTCTTCGGACCCGAATTCCAGCTTCCACCTTTACCTTCCAGGTATATTGGTCTTGGAAACTGCTCTTCAAAGTGACGACAGCAAATGCCATGATAACTGTCCTGAAGAACAAAATCTTTCCTCGTTGTGGTGACAAAATATATCAACAATCGCCTAAACTGGCTGGAAGCACCTGGAAAAGCATGAACGCTTACTCTTTGTTATTTCCTGATGAAATTCCGCAACCAGACACAGCACACATTCGCCCCATCTCACTTCAGCCGAACACGAAAAGTGACTTGGCTTTTCTACGTCATCAATTGGGAAACCCCGCTTTTGTCGAAATCGAGGCTCTCGTTCCTGTTTCAGCTTCTCGCTTTCCCGGTCCGCAGGAAATGCTGCTCTCACTGCAAGATGAGAACACAGGCGGCTGATTCGGGTCTGGGTTTCGCAATACGACCACATACCAAAACCGTGTATTTGGTCAAAATAGATTTGTAAAAATGGGTGAGACCCCCTTTAATTATCTCTATAGGGTCATGGGAAGTGAAGGAAAACGCAGTTATCTTCCCCTCAAAGCAATTCACCCATCACTTATACGCACACAATACAGTGTAATATTCAGCGCCAGAAGTCAGACCGATATTCTGTCTCACGCCGAGGAGAGTCTTGTCTTTGTCTGTTTGGAGATCTGCACTGTGAGTTGTCGTTCTTGGAAGTCTAGCGTGCGAGCGCTCAGTACAAATGATGCATAATGGTGATATGCTTGCAGTTCCGTGTTCCTTGCTTGCTCTAGTTTCCTCTGCGTAGTTAACTCATTATTCCAATTCGTTATTTAGTTATACAGATTGAGCTAACCATGATAAAAACTCCTTTTTTGGTAACTCGCTGTTTAGCTTGCATATGGCCTTGGCGGTAAAGAGTTACCCCCCCCCCCCCCCCTTGCCATTCACTCACCGTACACCCCCTACCCCAACACATACACGTATGACATCATCTCCCTATAGGTCTA
>CM031607.1:13114990-13119990 GCA_018398815.1 Conus ventricosus
CCTTAGCCCTCTGCTTTCGTGCTCTCTTCTCGTTGCCACTTCTTTTCTCGCACGAAAAGGCTCGGTTAGGCATTCGCCAAATCGTGAGGGTAAAGTGGCTTAGAGTCGGCTTTTTACTGTTCTCTTGGGATCTATGTAAAGTAGAAATTCGTACTTTTTGTACTGAGTATGGAAAATCACTTGCATGCAAAAGAAGAAATCGTGAATATCGTCTGAACACACAGCTTGTGGAAAAAGAAAAGGCATTATCCAGCAATCCCACTGATATAGGGGTGCAGAAACAGTATCTTAGTCTAAAACAAGAAATAGAATTGTTGCAGTTGGGAGAACGAGAGGAGCGCAAATTAGAGCAAGAGTTAAATGGATTGAAGAAGGTGAGAGGAATACAAAATATTTTTGCAATCTGAAAAAGGCTAGAGGAAAGAAGAAAGTAATAACGAGATTAACTAAAGATTCAGGTGAGATAATTACAGATCAGACAGAAATTTTGCAAGAACAAGTCTCATTTTATAGGAAACTTTATAATCAAGAAACTGTAGAAAAAGATGTTAGGGGAGCAATAAATACATTTATGGAAAATGAAAACTTTCCAAGACTAGACATTAATCATAGTGTTTTCATGCGAGGGCATGGTGACAGTGGAGGAAATGACAAGCGCCCTGAAGAATATGAGAAATGGATCTGCTCCCGCAATGACGGACTGACAATAGAGTTTATAATTTTTTTTTTGGAATAAAATATGTAAAACACTTACTCAGTCGTTCATGGAAGCTTTCCATGTCGGTAAACTGTCATATTCTCAAAGATATGGTGTAATAACTCTGCTACATAAGGGAAAAGATTTAGATAGAGACAAATTAAACAACTGGAGACCAATCACGTTAACTAACAGTGATTACAAATTATTAGCTAAAGTCTTAGCATTAAGACTTGGACGAGTCATCACTAGTTTGGTAAATGAAGATCAGGAAGGTTACATCAAAGGTAGAAACATCGCAACAGTCATAAGATCGATTGATGACGTAATCAATTACCTAAATAAAACTAACAGAGCCGGCTTTTTGCTCGCTATTGATTATGCAAAAGCATTTGATTCGATATCAAAGAGTTTTTTGCTGAAAGTGTTTGACATTTTTGGTTTTGGACCAGATTTTAAAAAGTGGGTATCTATTTTGATAAACGAAACATGACCTCTGTAATCACGGAGGTTGGATTTCCGAGCCTTTTGATGTGAACTGCGGAATAAGACAAGGTTGCCCTTTCTCACCATTAGCCTTTGTGCTAGCTGTCGAGTTACTAGCCATTAAGATTCGGAATAGTTCGATTGCTGGCATCAAAGTTCCTTTACCTTCTGGAATGGAAATTCTAGTATAAAGATAAAACAAATGGCAGATGACACAACATTGTTTCTCAAAGACCGATATGATATGTTTAAATCATTAGAAATCTTGTCATCGTTTGAAAAGTTTTCTGGATTAATATTGAATGTTCAGAAAACAAAAGCTCTTCCAATGGGAACTATGAAAAAAGGACCCAGATCTTCCATTCACAACAGTGAACAGAATGAAAGTTCTGGGAATTTATTTTAATACCAACGAGATGGCGAAGAACATTGATGAAAACTGGAATGAAAGAATCGATAAAATGAATAGTATAATAAATAATTGGAAAAGGAGAGATTCTCTCTATTCAAGGTAAAGTGATTGTTATAAAAGCGTTTCTGATAAGTCAATTTGTTTATGTAATGCAGTCTATTGGTCTTCCAGATGCAGTGCTGCGTAAAATTATACAGCGTTATACCGATTTGTATGGCAGAAAAAATCAGTAACAGGAAAGCATTCGAGAAAGTGAAGAGGAAAGTAATGGAATCAAACGTAGACGAGGGTGGTCTGAACATGATCAACATGCTTCAGTTCCAGAAGCTTCTAAACTTACAATGGATGGGAAAATTATATAACGCCAAAGAGAGTGAAAACTGAGGTTGATCCCATTGTGGCATTTGAGCAAACTGGCAAACGGAGGTAATTTCTTCAATGTAAACACAAGGACAAAGGATACGCAGGGTATTGATAGAATTGAAAATGAATTCTGGAAAGACATAATTGCATGTTATCTAGACAACAAAACTATAAGTAAACAAAGTGAAATAAACAGTGGTAATTTCCAGTCACAGCTTCTCTTCAACAACTCTCTCATTAAATACAAAAATAAAGTACTATTCTTTCCAAACTGGCACAATACAGGAACTGAACAGATGAAAGATATAATCCATCAGTATGAACATAGATTTCTGTCTCTTGAGGAAGTACAGAATATGGTTGGGCGAAGCAAGGCTAACATTATTTTTGAATATAATGCCCTTATTAACTCTATTCCCAAAGAGTGGTTTCAATGGATAGAGAGAGGAGATCATTGCACAATCCGACAGGATTGTGATGCAAAACATTTAAATACAAAACCAACGAACATCAGAAAATGTTATCCAAAGACAACGTAACAAATTTACCAACGGCCCATTATTTCTGGAAAGGAAATTTGGTTACACCCTAGACAAACAGGCGTGGTCTAGGGCTAAAGAAACCACCAAAGAAGTGCGACTCAGAGTCCTTCACTGGAAAGTGTTACATAATATTTATCCTACAAATATAATGTTAAACATAATGAAAATACGAGAAAATAATCAATGTTCATATTGTGTTGATAAGGTGGATTTTATTGAACATTTTTTCTATAATTGTCCAGTTGTAAAGAATTTTGGGAATTTCATTGAGCAACAAATTTATGTAGACACAAGTATTAAGCTAACGTTGTCAGTCACTGACGTTCTGTTTGGTGTGAAAAATTCATTCTTCCCACGTGGAAAATATGTATTACATAAACCTCATTCTGTTGGTTGGGAAAATGTCCATACGCATTTTTAAAAAGACACGGTCTGCATTCTCATTGTAATCAATCTTTGAAAAAGAATTCAACATAAGGAGCTAGTCTATATCTCACTTCATCTTCCAGGTTCTTCCGACCCCGTCCACGCCCCCCATCTCCCCCCCCCCCCCCCCCCCTTCTCCGGCGCTCGCTGTCCTTTTTCTCTGCCTTCTTTTTCTCTTTTGGCCTGTGTCGGTTCATTAGTAGCTGGCTCTCTCTCTTATAGGGTTATTTATAATCACTTTTAGGTCATGTTTCCAAGTTTTAAATAATTATTTCATTCATTATTTCATTTATTAACGTATTTTATTTCCTTTCGGGTGATGGGATGGGAGTGGCGGAAGATCGTGATTCACTGTATCTGTGCCTATTCTTTCTAGAACTGTGTATATTTGCGGATAGGATTTATTAACTTGTATGCCTTTGACTTTGACGAATTATTTCGTAGGACCACAGATTGGTACGCGCGCGCGCACGCGCATACACGCACACAAGCACACGAACACACAATCTCACACACACACACACACACACACACACACACACACACACACACACACACACACACACACACTCACTCACTCACTCACTCACTCACTCGCTCACTCACACACACACAAACGCGCGCGCACTCACGGATACTTGTCTCGCTGACGGTCTTTCCTCACGTCCTCCTTGCAGCTACTCCCCCCCCCCCCTCCCTTCCCCAAATATTTCATCATTTCTTCTTCATTGCAAGGATGGCGTTTCCGGGGAACTGGCAGGTGCGAGACTACTTATAATTGCAGTACACAAAATTTATTTGATCCTTTTGTTCCATGTTCGCTCGTTCCTTCGGACTTGTGAGTGGATTTTTAACGTGGTGACGGCCCTGATGTGGACCTTCGCGGTCGGCTGGGCTATAAGCAACATTATCTTGTCTTATCGTTCCTTCGGTCATTCTTGGATGTTTTCTTTTTTCGTTCCAAGAGGGCTTTCGGGGAACATTTGGACACACGGGAGAGAACGGAGGAGGCGAAAGGAAATCTTTGTTGTATTCAGATTATTCAACCAGGTCACAATACGCCGGAAGATTATCGTGTTTCACGTGTGTTTACAGCTGTATATTTATTTTGATATTTCGTTTTTTTACACAGCAACGAATTCATTTTCGTTTTTTGTCTTCTTTCCTTCTTTCTCTTCTTCCTTTCTTCCTTCGTTTCTTTCCTCCTTTTTCTCTGTTTGTCCGAGATTCTTTCCTTTCCTCCTTTTTCTCTGTTTGTCCGAGATTCTTTCCTTTCCTCCTTTTTCTCTGTTTGTCCGAGTTTCTTTCCTTTCCTCCTTTTTCTCTGTTTGTCCGAGTTTCTTTCCTTTCCTCCTTTTTCTCTGTTTGTCCGAGATTCTTTCCTTTCCTCCTTTTTCTCTGTTTGTCCGAGATTCTTTCCTTTCCTCCTTTTTCTCTGTCCGAGTTTCTTTCCTCTCCTCCTTTTTCTCTGTTTGTCCGAGTTTCTTTTTTTTTTAAATTTGTTTTCATGTATGAGCAGACATGGTCAGAGTGAGTGTGCCAGTACACCACACATTAGAACATTAACAAACCCAGACACTTTGTATCAAATGCCAAAACACTAAAATCAGCAAAAGTTTGTCCATTTTGAAAGAGAACATACAGACTATGCATGGTGTGTAAGAGACTGGTTGTTACAACAACAAAAAAACAAAAACAAAAAAAAAACCTAGTCGTGGAAAATTGATTTTTTTTTCCGCTTTTTTTTTTGGCAGATGAAGAGGACAGTGTGAAGCACCAAAAAATGAAGAGGTGGATTTTGGCATTAGGAAAAAAAAAAAAAAAAAAAAAGGAAGTCGCCGCCTTAGGTGCTCCATTGATCCGACAACTGATGCCTAGAAAAAAAAGAGCTGTTTGGTATCTGCATACCTTACTTTGTCTGGTCCTGGAGCACTATCCTTAGTGCATCTAGCTATTGCGTCATCCAGTTCAGATACTGTGATTCATCATCAGTGCCATTCTGGGCTAGGTGTTGCTTTAACTTGGTGAAATATTCCTTCCTTTCCTCCAAATTGCTTTGATCACTCTGTTCTAT
>CM031607.1:13124990-13127490 GCA_018398815.1 Conus ventricosus
AGAGATTTTACTGGAGTTAGCAAACTGACACAGGAGACAGTACAATTGTGCAAGATAATTGACAGATTAAAAAGTCTCGCAGCAATTTGAATCTGTCTTCACACACAATAGCATGAACTGGGTGCATTCTTTGTATTTACCACCTTCTTCTTGTTTGATTCCTTTGCTATTTAGTTTGGTCATTCAAAGGCTAACTTATGTAATTATCATTCAGATTCATAACTCAAATTTGACTGTTTTTACATTCCCATGTACAGAAAATTTCAAATCAGAACTAAAAGGCATAGATGTTAATTTCCATTTTTCATTTCTTTGTGCGGCGACGGTTGGGGGTACATTTTGATAGAAAGATGATCCAATCGTTATAATTATGAAGAGAAATACAAGTTTGAAATGTTTATTATGTTTTCTTTCAAGGCTTTAGTCAGAATTTTCTTAAATAAACACTTAAGTTTGTGTCCATTAATGCTTGAAGGAGTTTCCTCTTCTGCAAGGTGGCCATTTTGAATAACTAATTATATCTTGAAAAAGAAGCGATATATCACTTGGCAAATTTGATAAATGAATTTAGCACACCACAATCCTTTAGGAAATGATATGCAGCATAAATTAACCGAAAATGCTTACCACGTTTAAACCAATTGGAAATTTCATATTTCAAAACAGTCTAGATAAGGAAGAACAACTCTGTGTGTGTGTGTCCATGTGTGTGTGTGTGTGTGTGTGTGTGTGTGTGTGTGTGCGTGTGTGTGTGTGTGTGTGTGTGTGTGTGTGTGTGTGAGAGAGAGAGAGACAGACAGACAGAGACAGAGACAGAGACAGAGAGAGAGAGAGAGAGAGAGAGAGAGAGAGAGAAGAGAGAGAATCAAGCATAAAATGTCCTACGATGTTAAAACACTGGCTGGATAGTAAACCAGTTTACTTGAATGTTTTTTAATACAAAAGAAGTGTCCATGAGAGAGAGAGAGAGAGAGAGGAGAGAGAGAGAGAGAGAGAGAGAGAGAGAGAAGGAGAGAGAGAGAGAGAGAGAGAGAGAGAGAGAGAGAGAGAGAGAGAACAAAAGAACGAACGAATTTTATTGCTATTAAGTTGTACAGCTCCTTTAGCAGGTCAGCGCGATATACATTGACAAAACGCGACACGATCTCAGTGACATGGAAACCACAGCAATGCATTCCTTTTTCTTAAACATTACATAACAACTTCGTGAACGACAAACTGTCTCTGATATGTGTGGACGATCCGTTCAGTGGAGGTCACCCCAGGTAGAATTGGACCAGGCCGAGGAAAGCGTGCAACCGCCGTAGAGCACGTGCTTGTGTCTCTGTGTGTTGTGTGTTGCTGGCACGTCTTCCTTTCCACAGGTGGGCTACTTTCACACGTTCTTCTGATGACATGTTCTTGTGTTCCTGCTTGACAACCCAGAACAGACAGTCGTATTCCGAAATCGGATAGCAGGAGAACTCTAAAACATTGTCATCCGATTCGAACTGTAACACACCCACGCCATCTGACTGGTGAAGCACGATTTTGCAGAATGCTAAGTTTCTGTGCTTATCTCACAACCGTCTCTAAACTTGATGATCAGTCAAAGTGCCAACATAGTCTTTGATCACACCCGTGTCGAAGCCTGCCACTGTTCTGTCGATAGAATGCACGAGGCCTATGTTGATGACAGAGTGCTGGATCTCCTAATTAATAACGTCGCACTCAGGCTGGCTGGAGTACAAAGGCAGAACACTGTCTTGAACATTCGAGGTGTCAGTTTCGCTGTCATCTGTAGGCTTGATGTGTTCGATAACATCCTATGTAGTACACTGCATACTATGATCTTCACTTTCTGTGTCAAACAAGGCCAGTTGATTCACTACACAAGCGTTTCCGTTATCTGCACCAACCTGTTCAAGCCCTGCATTTTGCTGCTTTCTCTCGTTCCTGATCACGTCGCACCTGGCTGGGCGGTTTCTTTCGTTAATATTGAACTCGCGTTCCTCGATTCAAGATGGCATCTGCCATAATTGTTTTGACAGGGATGGCTGGCTTCAGTCGTAGGACGACGACGGTGTTGTTACTTTCACCTGCGATTTTTAACTTGACATGGTGTTCTCAGTTTGCTGGGCGTTAAGGCTGTCTCTACAGTCGCTGGAAGTCCAGTAACTGGCATTGTCAAAGATTAATCGAAAATAATTTTCGCAGCTTAGACAAATGGCGCCCTGTCGTTTCGTGTCAAACCACATGACCCCCGAGAGAGAGAGAGAGGAGAGAGAGAGAGAGAGAGAGAGAGAGAGAGAGAGAGAGAGAGAGAGAGAGAGAGAGAGAGAGAGAGAGAGAGAGAGAGAGAGAATACGAATACGAATACGAATACGAATATTTATTCAGATTTAAGGCCATGGCCCCATACTGAAGGGGGGCATTTACACAATTATACAATGTAACTTACGCCTAAGACATAATAGATAATAATCCTTTTCACTGCAAGAATGAAAATATACACAGTAGA
>CM031607.1:13129990-13132490 GCA_018398815.1 Conus ventricosus
TGCAAACCTGTATCTTTGGGACAATCAGTTCTAGACAGTTTTGTAAATAAGACGTAGGAATGCTGCAGGGTCCAGTTTTGAACCCAGTGACTGACTGTTGTTTCATGGACAGTTTGACCCAGTGACCATATTGAAAGTGATTGCATGCCAAATTACAAATTGTTTTTGGATTAAAAGACACTTTACAGTTCTTGTGTAATTATATGTAGACATAATCCATCAACTTGTTTATATTGCTTTTATGATTGATTCAGTACTCATGACCTCTAACTCTGAAGTCTCACGTCATTGTGAATGACCAATCGCTAGATGATTAATAATGAGTAAATTTAACGAGACTTATCTGTAAGTTGAAGTTAAATTGGAATTATTTAGAGTCTAGTTATGGGAATGTGCAATTACATGCCCTCCCATCTCGGCTCTGGGTGATTCTTACTTACTCTCCCAGGTATTGTCTGTTGAATTTATTTAGAGGTCATTCATGTCTAAATACTGGCTAGATGCGCGTGCATCACATCTCACGTAATTGCTCATTCCCATCACTAGACTCTAAATAATTTACATTTAACCTCAACTTACAGGTAAGTCTCGTTACATTTACTAATTCCCCAGTCTTGTATGACTCAAAAATGGTAACATTGCAGCTTTACGAAATATCCCAGTGAATGACTTTTTGTGAGCTGCATCTGTGGTTTAAATGCCCGAATATATTATAGAATGAATCTGTTATTCTAAATAGCTGTCCTGTCTACCTATATCACTTATGTGCTTGCTTTTCTTGCAACTCACTCAACACTTTGCTTTTACATTGAACCTACACATTAATTGAATGGATTATATCGTTTTGCAAATCTTATAACCTTGTGTGGTCAGTTTGATAATCGTGGTAAGAAGAAAGCTGTGGGCCCGTGATAAGCTCAGTGTCATTATTCCCAGCAGTCGACACTGGGTTGACATGGATCACACAGATATAACGAATCAGTCAGTCAGACTGGCATGAATATCACACACACACACACACACACACACCACACACACACACACACACACACACACACACACACACACACACACACACACACAAACACACAAACACACACACACACACTCGATCAATGCGCTTGCATGCACGCACTCTGTCTTTCTCTGTGTCCCTGTCTCTCTGTCTCTCTCTCTCTCTCTCTCACTCTGTCTCTGTCTACCTCTCTCTGTCTCCACCCCCCTCTCTCTCTCTATCTTGATAAACAAAATATTAGAGTTACCTTCTATTTTTGTCTAATTCTAATGATTGTTTTCATGTTTTGAGGTTTTCTGAATCGCGACTAAGTAATGTAATATCTGACAGTGTACTCTCGATTCCTGGTTACAATATAATCCGAAGAGATGCTGCCGTGAAATTCGAAACTGGTTTGGTAACGTATGTTCATCAATCTGTAAATTATAGGGTCTTAAATATGTTTAATAGATTCAATATTGAAAGTATTTGGATTGAAATTCGCCTAAAAGGTACCAAACCGTTTTTAGCCGGCTTCATATACAGAAACCAGAAGAGAGGGTAGTGTGGTCACAGCGTTTCGAACTCATGATGGAAGATGTTTTGATTTATTCTACGGAAGGTGTCCTGCTAGGCGATTTAATATTGACTTACTGAAGCCCCACGAAACATGGAAAAGATGTTATGGATTATTTAACCTGAAGCAATTAATAAACACCCCTACTAGGAAAACGCCACAGTCTGAAACAATAATAGACCACATTTACGTCACTTGCCCCAGTAACAAAATAGAACGTCTGTTCCAGTCCTTGGCCTAAGCGACCATTTCCCAGTATGCTTAACCTGGTCAAAGAAAGGCATAAAAATTCCCAGATGTGGTCATAAATGTATATCGTTTCGCTCCTATAGAAACTTTACTGAGGAAGAGTTCTTGTCTGACTTAAGCATGGCTAACTTTACAGAGGTTTACCAACATACAAACCCGATAAAGCATTATCAATATGGTATACAATTTTCATGTCCATTTTTGATAAACATGCGCCCCTAAGAACCAGCGGGTCAAATACATAGAAAAACCACCATGGTTGAATGCAGAAATTAATGTCGAAATCCAGACTCGAGAAACTATTGCAAGACACTGGCAAAGACGATAACTTCAAGAAACAACGAAACAAAGTGACCGCAATGAAACGACGCGCTCGAAAAAAGTATTTTAATGACTTGATTAAATCTAAAAGTGATACGAAATCAATTTGGAAAGCTATAAACCAACTATCAGGGAAAAATCATTAACAGCCCCTTGTAGTGATAATCTCTCTGCCGAAAAGCTGAACAAACATTTCACACCGTTGCTCAAAGAGTTGTTACGACAGACAACTCACAGTCAAACGATCTGTTGTTGTTAAAACATTTTTGTGATTCAAAAATCATATACACAAAACTTCAGTTCCCATTCATTAGTGTGCACGAAGTTTTCAAAGAACTATCATCTTTAAAACAGTCTCG
>CM031607.1:13136783-13151783 GCA_018398815.1 Conus ventricosus
TTTTTTTCGTTCCCAAGGGGCTTTCGGGGAACATTTGGACCCGGGAGAGAACGGAGGGGGCGAAAGGAAATCTTTGTTGTATTCAGATTATTCAACCAGGTCACAATACGCCGGAAGATTATCGTGTTTCACGTGTGTTTACAGCTGTATATTTATTTTGATATTTCGTTTTTTACACAGCAACGAATTCATTTTCGTTTTTTGTCTTCTTTCCTTCTTTCTCTTCTTCCTTCTTCCTTCGTTTCTTCCTCCTTTTTCTCGTTTGTCCGAGTTCTTTCCTTTCCTCCTTTTTCTCTGTTTGTCCGAGTTTCTTTCCTTTCCTCCTTTTCTCTGTCCGAGTTTCTTTCCTTTCCTCCTTTTTCTCTGTTTGTCCGAGTTTCTTTTTTTTAATTGTTTCATGTATGAGCGACATGGTCAGGTGAGTGTGCCAGTACACACACATTAGACATTACAAACCAGACACTGTATCAAATGCCAAAACACTAAATCTCAAAGGTTTGTCCATTTGAAAGAGAACATCAACTTTTAAAATGGGGGTTTAAAAAACCAACAAACAAAAAAAACCCCCCCAAAATTTTTTTTTTCCCCTTTTTTTTTTTAATAAAACAAAACCCAAAAATAAGAGGGTTTTTTTCCTTAAAAAAAAAAAAAAAAAAAAAAAAAAACCCCCTTTTTTTCCCCTCACCCCTACCCCCCAAAAAAAAAATTTTTTTTTTTCTCCTTTTTTGCGGCCGGGGCCAAAACCCTTTTCAACGCCATCCTTTCAATCTTGTTTCTCTCCCATTTTGGGGGTTTTTCCCCAAAATTTAAAATTTTTTTCCCCCCAAATTCTTTTCCCCTCTTTTTTTTAAAATTTAAAACCCCCCTTTCCTTTTTTTTTTTGATTTTTTCCCCCTCTAAAATTTTTTGCTTTTTTTTTTTCTTCAGCAATTAAAAAAAACACCCTTTTTCCAAACAATACTAAAACGGCCAAGGTTTGGCCCCTTTACCCTCCAATTGTTCAATCTCACCCTGTTTTTTAAACCCGGGGAAAAAATTTTTAAAACTTGCTTTTTTCCCTTTCCCCCAAGGGGAACTTATTTCGGGGGAACTTAAAAAAAAATTGAACTCCTTTTTTTACCTATTAATACAAAAAAAAGCCCCAAACAACCAAAATAAGACCCTTTTTTTCCCCTTCCCCCCCCCCCCCCCCACCCCCCTCCCCCCCTCTCCAAATTTTCTATTCTATCGTCGGCCAATCATTCCCCTCTCTACATCCATACACAAATATGTCTCCTTTTCCTTTCGTCTCACTTTTTTCTCTTCGCTCTGTGCCTCCTTTCCCCCATTTACATTTCTTCTATTTTTTTCCTTCTTGATTTCTTTTTCGATAATAGTTTTTCGCGGAAAGGAAACGGAAGCGACGGGCCCAAATCTTTAAACATTTTAATATAAAAATCCCGAAAGTATCGTGTCCTGTTACAGCTTTTTTTTTTCCTTTTTTCCTTACTTTCCCTCTCCATGCACATGCTCTCGCCTCCCTGCCTCCCCTGCCCACCCTTTCTTCACCCCCCCCCCACACCATAGGATACCCCCCCCTTTCTCCTCTCACACAGTGTGGCCAGTTTTTACTTTTGTCCCTTCCCTTCTCTCATTCTTATTCTCCTCTCTAATTATCCTTCTCTTGCCGTCTCTCCCCTAACCGGTTTCCCGGGCCCCCCTACCCTTTTTCTCCAGTTTCTCCGTCTCCTATTCTCGTTTTGAGTGTTTTTGATGTAAAAGCCCAACATGTCAGAGTGGGTCCCAGTTCTGACGCGACTCTTAAACCCAGACCGGATCAAGCCAACCTAATGTTAGCCAAGGTTGCCCTTTGAAGAGAACATACAATTGCATGGTGTTAATTGGTGTTTTACAAAAAAACCCTGGGAATGCTTCTTTCCGCTTTTTTTCTCTTATAATAGGGCTGAGCCTAAAAATCACGGGTTTTGTTGGGCGATAAAAAAACAAAACGAAGCCCCCAAAGTCGCCACGGCCTTCCAGAAAACGGGTGTTTAAATGCACAGGATTGCTGTTTCCGACCTATCCTGGTAATGACTATTTATTTCAAAACGTATGTTGTTTCATCTCAGTGAAGGCTGTCAAAATTTGTGAAATCCTTTTTCCCAAATTTTTGTCAAAATTTTTGGGGAAGTTTGTTTCCCCCCCCCCAAAAAGTTTGTTTTGTTTTCCCAAAACAAAAAAGGGGTTGTTTGATTTTTCATTTGAAAAAATGGGAACCCCATTTTTATAACAAACCTTTTAAAATGTTCCAAGGCTTTTATTCCACTTCATCTTGTTCTTTGGGTTTTCACTAATGTGTGGCCAGTTTGGATAACGTGGTAGGAAAAAGCTGTGGCCCGTGATCAGCTCAATGACATTATTCCCAGCAAAGAACTAATAAATGCAGTTCTGGCTCACAGCCCGCTCTCAACCGGCTAAGCCGGTTTTCCGACCGGGCGACTCCAGAACAGACATTTATTAGTTCTCTGAATAGTAATACTAATTTACTAAAGTTTTTCTTGGTAACGTAGGGAAAGCAGAGTGGCTGAACACATCCCCATAAGTAACGTAGGGGGAAAACCAGCAGTTGGCTGAACGCGTCCCCTTACATAACCAAACGGTCGGGGCAGTAGGAGACCTTAATGCTAATTGTTAACCTGCCTAAGGAACCCCACTAGCAGAATACAGCAATGTCCGCCCATTAGGTTGACACCTGATCACTTAATTGTGCGTTGGGCTTCATGACTTAGGCAAGTGCAATACCCGCTGACAGGCGAGCCGGCCGCGTGCCAGATCTTGTGTACCTCTTATTCAAATCAAGTGCTGAGCATAAATCACGTGCCTTTGTGTTGGGGTAACTTCTACCATTACATCGACAACGGGCTGCTAAAGACTGTGCGAGTGTGGCTAGCTTTTTTTCAGAGAGAACTTGGTGTATGTTAAAAACATGGCGAGTCAGGGAAGTGATGTTTCCAAATGCCTCTCTAAGTGCTGGAAAGTGACGATTAATATTACTCAAGAAACGGCCTGAAATGTGTTATCTTCGCAGGAAAACGTTCTCTGATCAACTGACCGATCTTGTGGAAAAATACATGGTTATCATGAGGCCAAGGCAAATTTTTTTGTCAAAGAAATAGTGTGCGGAGCCTGTTCTCCTCCCTCAAAGCCAAAAGAAGCATTTCGTTTTGTTTTCCGCAACCAAAAAACAGAACTATCAGTTGTAGATCTTGACAAATATTTGAAAACACAGCTTTGTGAGCTGACCTTCCGAACTATTTGATGAAACCAAACCTTTGAAACGTCAAGAAATACTCCCATCTTACAGAGTGCTTGTACTCTGTGAAAGATGACGAAAGGAAATCTCTTTCTCCAGCTCCTTTTTTAGGGCATTGGCTTCAGAAAGCAAAACAATTTTGAAACAGTCAAAAACAAAAAACTGGAGTCTTATCTGATGAAGATTGCGGGTTGATCTAACTCGTGCAAGAAGACTAATTGAAAGTGTCTTGTGTTTCTATTCTTATTCCAAAATTTCACAACGCGCGATTTCTGTTCAATGAGTATACAACAACGAAAACATCATTCTGAAATACAGACAATCCAACCCCATCTTTAAAAGCATTCTGGCATGAACCACATGGGTGTTAGAAACCGCATGGCAGAGTAATTGACCACTTCCACACCAGTTTTACTACCGCTGGCCTGGCATTTTGCCAGCATTGAGCCGGCTAGAAAGCACCCAAGCAATACTGGTCAATCAGGCGAACCGCCTGATTGACCTTGAAAGCGCACGAGCCACGCTGTAGAAATGACATGACTCTAAGATAGTAACGATCATGCATTCTGTCAAGTTTTCTGACTACTGTGACGTGCTTTAAAATAGGAACGGTTACGCGTAACGCCTGCTAGCAGCGAAGCGAGGCTGGTGATGCCACAGGCGGCCTAACAGCGGCAGGCCTGCGTGGTGGGGTTTGGACACTACGATAGTATGACTGGGCTCGTTTCTAAAAATAGTAACTTACGCGAACCCCCGGCAAACATTCTTCCTGAAAACTTGCTTCAACGTGGCTGTCTTGAATGTACGACGTTCAAGTGTGGACAACAAAAAGCCCCCTTCTCTTTCCACAAGCATGGCCTGTCTTATTGTGTTGTTTGTTTTGTTTGTTTGTTTGTTGGTGTTTGTGTTTGTGGGTGTTTGTGTGTGTGTTTGCCCCACCCCCCACGCACGTCCCCCACCCCCACCCCCTTACGCGGTGCACAACCCCCACCCCACCCCACCCCATCCCTCCCCACCCCCCACACATGCACACGCTCAAGTCATCCACAAGTTCTTAACTCAAGTTACTCCAAGTTATCCTTAAGTCATCTTAAGTCATTCCTCATCATCCTCAAGTTGTCCCAAATCATCCCTCAAGTCATTCACAAGTCTTACTCAAGTTCTTACTCAAGTATACCAATTAACCTAAGATCATAACTAAGTCCTCCTTTAAGTAAACTAAAGTTCTTATTCAAGTTATCTTATAAATTATCACAAAAATCCAATCTATTTTTTTACTTAAATAGTAGAATGTCTAATATAGTACACACACGCTCAAAAAACGAACGCGTCATCGTTGAGGATGTCTTGCTCCAGCGTTCTCTGCGCGAGATCGGTCACATAGAACTTAATGAAGTTCTTACATCCTAAGCAACCTATTGATTTCAATTCTGGTCCTATGGAAACGCCATTTATAGACGCCATGTCTTTATTTATGACTTCAGCATTTTATAATACGCCATGATCTATTTTTGAATTAAAAAATTTAAAATTAAGTTCTTAAAATTATTATTCCCATTTGAAAGTGGATCAAAATGATCTTTGTGTTGTTGGCGGTTTTTGCGTGCAGTTTGTCTTTTTCTGGTTTTTAGTGGTTCAGATTTTTTGATTGCTTTTGTTTCTGTTGCCATGGTGTATATATTTTATAACCGTGCTTAACTGCCCCCAACAGCAGCAAGGGTGCCAACAAATGGCAACAGTTTTTAAGTTCAATATTCCATGTAGACTTTGTGCTGGAGGTCTTGTATCACATGGAGTTTTTATAGCGCCTTTGAATCAACTTGTTCTGGCGCTGGCGGGTAGGGTTTCATGATGAGTTATATACTGTAACATTAATTTATTTTTGTCTGTTCACACGCTGCTAATTTTTTTCCTCTGTTAAAACACGCACCTCAGGATGAGGATGCTTTTTCACTGGCCCCCACCTGTTCAGTGTTTTTCTGATTCTGCGTTTTCTGCTTGTTACTTTCTCCACCTGATTCTGGGGCTGAATGATTTTCCCAGCTCGTTCATTTTTGAAGGGAAACAAATCTATATGATTAAAAATATTAATCCCACGATTAATGGCGATAACAATGTTTCCAAATCTGTATAGAGATCACATCCTAGAGACTCTAATGAATTTTGTTAAAACTGATCTTTGCGTTAAATCATACGTAAGATCTTGTTCAGAATCAATGGGGCAAATCTACTGACTAAGGTTTTTATCTTAGTGTACAAACTAAGAACCGTTTGTCCTACCTTTTTACCATCTCGACCCCAGCTGCGCCTCATACCTGTTATGATACTTTTATAATGTCCCTTGCGCAACATCTGTTGAATCTGGTTCTATGCTGAATTCAGTTCCAGGAACTGTTTTGTTTCCCACATGCTGCCAAAGAATACAGCCTCGCCGTTTGGGCAATAATAGCTTGATCATCAACTTGGTCATTCATATTCAGGAAGGTTTAGGCTGCCTTGTAGCTGTAGTAGATCATCACTGTTCATGTTTTTTATTAAATATAATTATTTTAATTTTTTTAATCATGAGCACCGAAAAAACTGTTACCAACCTTGTAGACCATTCTGCGTTATTGGGGGGTTAAGTGTAGGATACACCATGCTTGGTAAAAGCTGTTAAAAATAAAACCGCAGATCTGGCAGAGACTAGACTTTGAGGATTCAGCAAAGCTGATTGCTATTATGCATCGCTTCGTTTGCCACGAAAGATTTTCTAGTCAAGCAAGAATACTTCCAGACAGTATAAATATGTAAATAAAAATACATTTATAAAAAATGGCTTCACTTGTAATGATGATAGGCGGTCCTGTGGTGAATGTGGCTTGCTGTTAGCGGAAGTAATTACGCATTTAGTAAACTGCGGGATGACGGCGAGAGAAAAAGGACATAACAAAGCTGTGAGGCAACTAGCCTGACACAAGATCACTAGGAAAAGCAGAGAATTGAACAGTTAGATTTTATAATAACAAACTGAAAACAGGGGCATGCACTTACACATTAATGATGTTTGATCATCAATAAAACAATATTATCTTGTAACAGCAAACCGATTGGAGACGTTGCCCCCACCAAAATTCAGCGACTTTTATCATGCACAGAAAAACAAAAGATGCAAGAAATCGGGTTTATTGTCGTTGGGTCATGACGTCGTGTATTTTGTTCACATAATATGGCTGAATAAAAAATAACAAAATCTAGCTTCGCACCAAAGGATAGTGGAAGGGTATCACACAATACAAAAGCTAAGCCAAGGCGGCAGGGGTCAGTGAACACACAGCAAAGGAATGGTTATCTTAAACAACGATTTGGCAAATTTATTTACCTGCACCTAACATACAGAGACTCACTTTGCAATACAACTCCAAACAAGACTCCCACAAAGTGGACCTTCTATATTTACCCTCATGATACGATTAGAGCAAAAAGATGTTAAGTACGCACTTACCGTCCAATGACATAGCTTCAAGATACAAAATCAGATCCATTAACACAAAAGAGTGTCCTCTGCTGTTTTGCCTGTCGCTATACAACTATAACCAACTGAGGCCCGCTAACTTTCCCTCGCATGATTTCAAGTCGATGATGGAAAAGAATTAAAGGCCAATTGAATCAATTATTGTTAAAACATAGAGTTACCAGTAGAAAGACATTGCCAAGAGTTCATCACAGATCACAGGCTTTAGTCGAAAAACTTTAAACAACAGTAGCTGAAAGACTTTTTCTACCAGTATCACACAGAGAGCTTATTGACAATTCCTCGCAACACAGAATGGTTAGAAGACTGTGCCCTCAGTTGTGCGCTCAATGAATAATGAAGAATTTAAAGGACTAAAACCAGTACAAGCAATCAAAAAACAAAACAATAAATGTTGCTGAAGGAGGTGTCAGATCATCCGGCAAACGATTACCGTTGGTTTAAATAAGGTACCTTTATTTACCGTGGGAAGCAGAAGGGACACTCGCATCAGGGCAACGGATCCGTTTGGAGTGTTGAAATCCATATGACAGAAAAAGAATTGTAAAAATGAATCCGCCCG
Source organism: Conus ventricosus (assembly GCA_018398815.1). Classification (NCBI taxonomy): domain Eukaryota; kingdom Metazoa; phylum Mollusca; class Gastropoda; order Neogastropoda; family Conidae; genus Conus; species Conus ventricosus. The sequence continues at coordinate 13,144,152 of CM031607.1, forward strand.
TGTATTATTTACGAGAAACTAACACAGCAAAACAACCAGCCCCTCTAGATCTTTTGTGAAGGAAGAACTGCAGATAATCCCCACCAGACACAGTTTCCGCTTAATTAATTTACGTAAATATATTTTGAGTTTAAAATGGGAAGCTCAGAAGGAAGTGCAAGACGAATCAAGAAGGGTAAAGTGAAGAGACCTTGAAAATGATAACGGAACATTTCATGCGGTAATGCAATTATGGAAACATTTTCGGGGATTAATCAATGCATGCTAAATCATCCAGATCACCTACAACTCAAAACCCCCAAATTGGGAAAAAAGAATATCTTGAATAATAAAAAAAAAATCGAACGCATCAAGCAAACCTAGAAAAAGATTAAATAATTGGATGAAGCTATGATTGATCTTATAATAAAAGTTGATGAAAAAATATAAATCCCCCTGTTTAATTGCTCCTCCAGTGCCCGATGGCATATGAAAACTCTGATTAACAAACTCAACGTTTTGATGTTTGTTCTTATCTAATGACTTCTGTGTTACAACAGTGGTGTTGATCTCATGTAGATTAGATCGCAGTTTTAACGATGTCATGATGAAAAAGTCTTATTGCCAAACAATGCTTCTTTGTAGTTGTCCATGCTATATGTTTGACTGCACAACGCTGCGAGATATTTCCGTTGTCTTTCTTAATGATTTTTTCCTCCCTGCTCGAAATACTGTACCATTTTTCGATCTAAACCAAATAAACTCCTTAATTCACCGTTCCAGATAATTCATCCTTCATCTTTCCTAAAACATTCATGTTAGTAATTGAATTAAAGGCGAATTCTTAGGGTAATCGGATGTATCATTCCATCCTGCATGCCCTTCGCTACTTCGTTTCCATGTCTTTATAGATTCTTCAGTAGGGATATCTATAACACAACTATCTGTATCGGTGTAAAGGACCTGGAACCTGATAACGAAGGTTTAAAGTAGTCAAAAGAAATTCTAACCATCAAAAGCTTGAATAATGCAAAAACGGTAACCCAATATATACAGTTTGTCTAATTTGACTTTCTTTTTTTTCATCATATGCCAAAAAGCTGATCATGAAATCTTTTAAGTCTGAGAATTAGGTTTTTTGAGTCAGCTTAATGGGCGGCATTCTCGCGGGACCAATCTGACATCTTTACGCTGGCGGATTCTCCATAGTCTTGCCTTATATCGGGGGCTTCACTTGTAAAAGTCTTTCCTGAAGCATCTGTGGATTTAGTTCGAGATCAGTGTTCTTCCATGATGTAAAAAATGGTTTCATGAACTGTTCTTGATCAAAAGCAATTATGCTATGAACGCTGTCAACTTCAACCATGTCCTTAAATAAAATTGCACAGAAGTCTGTAATGACAGACATATATTTTTTTTTGCCTCGAAGATTTGGGCCACAAGTTTAGGCGCTCTCTTGTGTCGTCATTAGACTTTCTTGCTGCTAATGGGTGTCTTTATGAGGGTATGAGTTCAAAGGATATTCAGGCGCCAATCTGCCCAGCCACTTTAATGCCTTTTGAATCTTTTTTGGATTGTCTTCTGATGTACATTGAAAGTTGCGTAATGAAGTGATTGCGCCATTGCCCATCCATACAATTGTTTCATCTAAATACATAGATATTTAGACCTTTGTACTCGGATCATAGTCTTCCAAGTATTTGTTGGTTTTGCTTTACAGTCAATGTTGCACGCCATACTAAATTCCTCCCCGTAATCCGTTTTCAATCATCTGAATCATTGGTAGGTCAGACAAAAAATCAATCTTAACTCCAGCAACTTTAAGAAAGCGTCCCACTCCATCCCGGGCGCAGAAAAGGTAATGCGCGGGAATCCAGCTGGAATGTTTCATGCAGGACTCCTATATTTGTTCAAAATATCCGCCAACAAACATATCCCAGCCATCAAGTATTGAGTCATGATAGTCTCCATTCGTTTAAACACTCTAACTTCTGCCATCGCATCTTGAGCATGCTGGTAATACAGAATCACTAATGTCCGTTGCCACTAAGACTAGAAAAGAACGCGCCTTTAGAGGTAGTGTGTCTTCGTCAACCTTTCCAACTGTTATCATGTACGCATAAGGTAAACACCATTTCTAACAAGCGTTGGGTCACATATTCTTCCGGATTGGGCAGGACTTTATGGACATAGCCAGGACTCTAAGAACCCCCATCAGGTGCTGCATAGAGTCATAAAAAGACATGTTATTTAAAGTGAAACACTGTACATTTCGATGACTGTGCGATGGCATGACACCCTAATGGCATCGTCCTATACTGCTTTCATTATAAGGTGAGAGTCGTAAACCTCGCAAGTTATGAAAGATACAGGCAGCTTCCATGCCCTTAGGATCAAAACTTTAGTTAAAGATTGCATTTACTGTGCCTCTCCTCTAAACTTCCCACTAATGTGAATCATGGTCTCTTACTGGACGGAATTGGCTTCCTCACGGTTAGACATTAGTTCTAAACCACAAATCCAAAACAATGTGTGGCTGAGTCATACTGTTGTTGGTCTACAGGCGTCATTATGATTTCCAGATAAGTTTAGATTAGTAGAACAGGCGTTAAGCACTTGCTGCATGCGTTTCATAATAAGTATTCTGCAGCATTAGCCCACTATAATAATTTGGCTTTGAATGAACGCCATCCGACCTGAAATGATGAAAAGCAACTGAACAGATCTGATATTACCATTAAGACCTGTTTTTCGAAGTTTTTTGTGGCGCTGGGCCCTTCATAAGGAACAATAAGCGACTCGAAGTCTGCGTAAACTACGTATGGAGAATTTGCAGCCTTCCAGTTCTTACAACTAACTTAGATCCTGGGGGCGTAATGAGTTCTGTAGTACAGTCTACAGAACTTTTACAATGTTTTTTATAAGTTACACTCGGTGGCTTGCACAGATGGAATTCTTGTTATAAAACATTTTTTCTGCAGAATTCTTGTTGCAACAATTTTTTGAAGTATGCGCTAATAATCTACTCATTTGCTATCAATGTGTAATGTGGTAGCCCTGCTGGCGAAAGCATCAGTAGTAAGATCCACATGCGTTTTTTTTTTATATTTTGGCTGGTTCGCCTATTGTTGGCTGTCTTTAGACACACTTATAGGCACCCAAATTTGTTTTTCCTCCTCATCCCATGTGTAGACATCATAACAGTTATTGGGTTGTTGTTCTTCAAACTGATCATTTGGCCACACGCTAACAGGTAGGATAGTCCCACTAAAGTTAAAGATCTTTGATGTAGGGGGTGATAGTTAAGACCACTCTCTCTGCGTTTTTGCGGCCATAAGAACCTTGGCAAGAACACACCACAAATAAAACATTTGTTGTCTGAATTCTTATTTTAGAACTGCTTTTTTTTGGCGACTAATGCTGGAGGTAGTGAAATGGTAAGCCTTGCCTACAATCGGTGCTACTTAGACTGTTTTAATCTAACTCTTTGACTCGCCCTCTGACCACCAAGCCGTTCATTTTGCTTCTTCAGCGCTGCGTCAAGACCGTGTAAGCAGTTCGTCTGCCCAACCGGGTGATGAAGCAGTAAGGAATGAATACTGTTGTTGAGTCGAGATCCAGAACTTCGAGATTTTCTTCATTTATTGTTTACATAGTCGATTAAAACAGCTAACATTACTTTAACCGTGGGTCTATGTTAGTTTGCCTGGAACTTGCGAAATAGCTGGAACAACACTGCCTGTACTTTTGTGGGTCAATGACTTCTAATTAATATCATTCAGTGCTCTTGATAACGCTCTCACCAAGCATCTTCAAACAATTCATCTGTGCCTTCATAGATCTACCATGTTGAGTTCTTGCTAAATCTCAAAATAGTATTTAAATTAAAAAAAAATAATTAATCAGAATCAATATCAACGGTCTTTTTGTGCTTGGACTCATAAACTACAGTATAAACACCCTTTGCGTTGTTAATGTGAGCTGTTTTAGAACAGAGTTTAATGTTTCGTTACTTTTGTTTAAGCAGTCTTTTTTTATCTGATTCGGCGTCTGCTTGTTATGAGAAAAACTTGCCCTCGCCTTTCTTTGAAGATTCAAACTTTTGTCTTTTGGAGTCATCAAAATCGGCCTGAAACGATTAAATTCTTCATCCGTGATTTTGAGTCCACTAAGTGCGTTATTTATTGTCACTTTAAAAACCCCGAAAGCTAAGTTTAGCTGTTTTAGTTGAACCATAGATTTGTGCTTTTGGAGTTTTTAGTTTTTTTTAATTTTTGGCAGCAGTCACTTACAGCTAATGAACACAGGCTGAGAAGCTAAAGACAAAAAACCCGCCTAGAGGCAAAGCTGCGGGTGTCACCAACACCATGTGCTAAGAGACCTACACTTCGTTCCTGCTATAGTGCACTTATAGTTGATGTTCCATATTAACATATGTTTACAGCATTTAAAGGCAGCAAAGACCTTCGTTTGGTTTGCTGTAATTTGAAAGGTCCAGCTCTGTTTTTGTTGCATTTGTGTAATGTTTGTTAATCTAAAGGTTATTTATGTTGGGGGTTCCTACTATCCCAGCTTTTGGCGGCTCGGTAGGCACATTTGGATAAACCTGAACAGACATGCTTTTTATTAAAATAAAAAATAATTAGTATTGTATATCTTTTTAGTCCTGTTTCTTCAATATTCAGCTGCGCATCATATATTAAAATACAAATTGTACATTAAGTGGTTTATCGGCTTCTTCTTCTTTAGCAATTTGAATGTTTATTACGTCTCTCACAGTTCTCCCACTTCCATTAGCTGATTATCCTCCGTTAACCTTAAGGCAATCCAGAACCTATTTTGTTGTTAAATAATCACAAGTCTTACACTGTGAAGGTGTAAATCTTTAACACAAGGTCTACCGTTGGATGCTGCACCCCCCACCTTCCAAACAGTTTTTTCCTGATTACAATCAAAATGCAGATAAGTTTAAGCCCGCTAGCGATAGATTTTTGGTTAGGACTTGCCCTCAATCGAACTTGTACTTTCGTTATTTTTGGATTAAAAAACTTTCACTTCCTCTTTTAATGGTTCGTCATCTTCACACAGCAATAAAATACCTTAAAGCGATCTTGCTGAGACGCTAAAACTAAAATTCCATATAGTGTCTGCCCTGCTTCTAGGATATGTTGTATGATGAATCACTCTTTCGTAATATATTGCTAATTTTGACTGATATTGTTGTTCAATCAGCCTTGCTAAATTAGGGTTGCTAACAACGTCAAACTCTAACGAGATGTCAAAATGCTGTACTTTGCTTCGGTGTCTAATGATTTGATAACCCGTTTGTATTCATTAAAGTTAGTTCATATGACAATCTGTCTTTTAATGCTCCTTGAAAGTATGGCGCATGCGCTTTTAACAACTCAAAATCTAAGGGAATGGAAAAGCGATTTCCAACGCAAAATTTACAGCTACATACTTTTTGCCGTCTTTAGTATCTGCGGCACCTATTCTATGTTTTAGTGCTTCTTCATTTTCTATTCCTTGAAACGCAAAGTCAGCCCTTTCAGTCCCGGTTAGCCATAGATCAGAATAGGTTAAAAATATGTCTGCATTGTGTAAAGAAAATATTTCTTGCCCCTCAAGTTTTATAGAAATTTTCTTAACGATTGCCCGCCCCAGATTCTGTACAACTGTCCTGTTTGGGTCTGTTGTTGAAGCGAGTTCTATTTTGAAAGTAAGCCGCGCAGAGCCTGGCACAATCACTTCATCCGCTCCTAGTCTGGAAATTTAACAGTATGAATTTGATCGCATCAATAGTAGATGGATTATGTGGGACAGTAATATGCGCTTATTTCCCTTCCGCGAAAGGGCTCTTTTCAGTCTTCTATGCGGGTCAAGAATTGAGCCCATATGCTTGTGACATTTTTATAAGCAAAATAAAAAGTTAATGTATTAAAAAACATGGCAGGCCAGGAAGATGAAGAAGATTATGATGTTTGTTGTACGTGGAGAACCGAATGAGTGAAATGATCCCTTTGACAACAGCATCGCTCAGCGCGCTCATTGCGGCGTGAATTAACAGAAAGTTAAGGTCAAATCATTTTAACCAAAGTTTAGCCAAGTTCCCCGAATTTATAGACCCAAAAGATTTGGAATTAAAAGATGATCGTTTGTCTGTGATAAACGATCATGGACAACTTGTTCAGTTGTCCCTTACCAACTAAAACCATACCATCAAAGTTTTTATCCAAGAGTAACAATTATACAAAGAACCTCAGTGTGCAAGACAATAAATCGCCGTGGCATTGCTAAACCAAAATTAAGATAGGACTCAGTGCAAACTCAAAAACACACTACAAGAACTCCCGACAGAATAACCAAATGCAAAACATGGAACTTAAAGAATTAATATTCAATCGGCAGACGAATTAATAAATGCAATAGAAGCAGAACCCAGTTTTTTCCAGAAGAAACAGCATTAAAGCTATAACACGACCTCACCGCGCCCCTGCGAGAAATAAGCCAGCCCTTGATCATGCTTTAAAGAGCCAGTTAGAGGCGAATTACCAAATAATTAGCAAAACTGGTGAAATAGAGACATATAAAAAGAGAAAAAAGAAAAACCCGTTGAGTCTGATGACGCCAACTTAGGGCATGATTTAAAGAAAGAATAACCAAAGACTAAAAGATCTTGAACAAAGAGATCTGCAAGACTAGAATGTTGTCTACTAACCGAGAACATTACGAACTCAAGTAATAGAATAGAGATAACTAATCCAAAGAATTTTATATGAAGACACAACGCTACAGAACGAATCCGAACACTGTTTAGAGAGCAAGGAGTCACATTAGCAAGCGTTATAACGCCGTAGGATTTGCAATAAGGACATGGTTGGCTATTACAGGCGGCGGTGTCAAATCCCAGTGCCTCCACCATCATCGCCTCCATCAACGCCCCCGATAAATCATGGGTAAAAAAACAGCTTGATCATCTTGCGATTTTATTAAAAAAATTAGCTGTAAAGCCGCGGCATGCTTTACCAGTATAATTAGGGGGTTGTTGTTAGCTGGCTTTTTGTCTACTGCGAGGGCAAAGTAGTTTGGCTTTATGCCGACACTTAGGGACATTAGTTCTCTTAATATTGGGTTAATATTTTATGAGGATAAAGACCGAGTAATCCTATTGCCAGTTATCCAGAACAACGCGGTCTTTTCATATTCAATGTCGATATCGCGAACAGAGTCCGCGAGCTTGCTGAGTCTCATTGCCTTTGAGCTTGAACCTTAAGGATTGGATGACTATTCTTGGGGTCATCTTGTTTTTTTAACTGCTTGCAATATTACCGGCTCAGAAGTATTCGTTTTTTTCCGACCCCCCTGTTCATTGCATGCACCAAGGATTTCGTTTATTGTAGTTTATATTGGGCCTATCTGGAGTCTGAGGTCAAAGGCAGCATGTATAAACCAGTGCAACAGGCAAAGTCTACGTTCGATTCTTGCGTATTGTAAACACATTTTGTAACCTTTTTATACTTTGAAAGGCAAATCAACTGTAGAATTAATGGCGTCCTCTGAAAATTTGCAAGTATTGTTTTTGTGCGTCAAAGCCAGTAGAAGGTTCTCTTATGCTCGATCTTGTTTGTGCTTTGCGCACTCTAGCAACACCAA
>CM031607.1:13156783-13186783 GCA_018398815.1 Conus ventricosus
AACAACTACAGCGCTGAACAGGTGGGCCCTCTCCTACAACCTCAGATCTCACATCAGCAGTGAAACGAAATGCACCTTTGGACTGAGGCAAGATGACAACTTCACACACAATGAATGCAACCCGGCAAGACAAGGGCTTGATCTGAGGGATGAAAGTAAGCTGCTGAACACTTTGCAAACCTTCACGCTCTTCACAGACGAGGCACCCACAGACTTGCAGAACATTGCACCAAAGGACGTTATCCCCAGCAACATCACTGAACATTTGTTGACAATCAGGAAAGATGTCCAGGCCAGATGATCAAATTTGTTTAAAGAAAGGCTTGCTGTCTGCAACAACCGACAAGTGCAGTTCAGAGACACTTTGCACAGGAATATATGCCTGACATTTGCATCCCTGTTCGACGAATTGGAGCAAACGCAATCCAAGACGAGTGCACAGAAAGTCATCCAGGCCGACAGAAAGTTTCTGCAGCGACTTGTCGCAGCTGTCAGAGCTGGAAGAGACGTCAATCTGCAAGACATACTACAGCATGAGCTTCTTCCTGCCCCAGCTGCCACAGAAAAAAATGACTGGTAATCTCCATTCTGGTCAGAAATCCCTTTTAGCAGATGCTTTGATTGGTGACACACTTTGCCCCCCCCCCCCCCCCCCCCCCCCACACACACACACCTTCAACCTGCTGACCTTGGAGAAAAAACAACACTCATCACTGATGGCCAAGCACTTGTAATTGCAATTGGAAAGCCACCAAACGCCAAGATCTTTGGTGACCTAGCTGACACATTTGTTGAATCTGTTCTTCAGAGTGGTGCTGTCTTCACTCCAATTGATGTTGAGTTTGACAGGTACCATGAAATGTCCATCAAGGTTGGCACCAAACACAAACGAGGCAGACATGCAGTGCCCGTGAGTAGAGAGATCCAAAGCAGAGAAGTCCCTCTACTACCAAAGTGGGAAAACTTCATTGCCCTTGCAGAGAACAAAGCTGACCTGGCCAATTTCTTGTCTCCCCAACTGATCCTTCAGGCACCTGAAAACAAGATCATTGTCATTTCTGGTGGCTTCTGTGATGAAGAGCAGGTTGAGTCTTCAGCTCCTGATGTAAACACTGAAGAATTAGAAGCCAAACACGAGGAGGCGGACACTCGGATTATTCTTCACTGTGTAAAGAGCCAGATTTCAAGCGTTGTTGTTGCTGCACGAGATACGGATGTGCTGGTCCTTCTTCTGGCCCACTTCAACAAAATGCCATGCAAAGTGTGGATGAAAGCGGGAAAGTAAAAAAACAGAAAGTACATTCCAATCCACACCATTGTAGATCATCTTCCCTCTGACAACAGTTTCCTGAGTGCCTAACCAGCATTTCATTCACTTACTGGAAGTGATATGACATCGTTCCTGGCTGGCCATACCAAGCAATCTTGCTTGAAAGTCTTCAAGGAGTATTATGACCTCCTTGCAACACTTGGAAGAGGTGAACTGTCTCACCAAGCGTGTGCTGATGCAGATTCCTTCATCTGCAAAGTGTACAAAAAGGACACTGCTTCTGTAGACGATGCAAGGTCAGTTCTGTTCGCTCAAGCCAAGCCCGTGGAAACCGTGCCACCAACACATGATGCCCTGTCGTTCCATATCATGCGAGCACATTACCAGGCACTTGTCTGGAACCAAGCTGACAAACAATGTCCAGTGCTGCCCAAACCAGAGACCATGGGATGGGCAATCAATGATGGCGCATTTGCACCTATTCTGACGTCTCTTCCAGCAGTGTCTGAAACCTGTGTTTATCTCATTAGCTGCAGTTGAAAAACACAGTGTCAAAGGGTAACTGCCAGTGCAGAAAGCATAAACTGTAATGTATCAGTGCATGCAAGTGCAGCACTGGTGACTCTGTCTGCAGGAACAGCAGTAATTGAAAGCATGAACTGAAAGAGTATAGTCTCTTGTTATCAGCAGGTATTGTTCCATTTTCATTTACACGTACACTGAAGCGAAACTACGTGAATTGAACCAGAGAATCGTGAATAGTTAGGCCTCTGTTCCATGAATTTAACGTTGCTGGCTGTGTTTGTTTTATCAAGAGATTTTACTGGAGTTAGCAAATTGACACAGGAAACAGTACATTTGTACAAGATAATTGAGAGATTAAAAAGTCTCACAGCAATTTGAATCTGTCTTCATGCAAAATAGTATGAACTGGGCGCATTCTTTGTATTTACCACATTTTTTGTGTTTGATTCCTTTGCTGTTTAGTTTGGTCATTCAAAGGCTAACTTATGTAACTATCATTCAGATTCATAACTCAAATTTGACCGTTTTTTACATTCCCATGTACAGAAAATTTCAAATCAGAACTAAAACGCATAGATGTTAATTTCCATTTTTCATTTCTTTGTGTGGGGACGGGTTGGAGGTACATTTTGATAGAAAGATGATCCAATCGTTACAATTATGAAGAGAAATACAAGTTTGAAATGTTTATTATGTTTCTTTCAAGGCTTTAGTCAGAATTTTCTGAAATAAACACTTAAGTTTGTGTCCACTTATGCCTGAAGGAGTTTCCTCTTCTGCAAGGTGGCATTTTGAATAACTAATTATATCTTGGAAAAGAAGCGAGATATCACTTGGCAAATTTGATAAATGAATTTAGCACACCAAAATCTTTTAGGAAATGATATGCAGCATAAATTAACCGAAAATGCTTACCACGTCTAAACCAATTGGAAATTTCAAAACAGTCTAGATAAGGAAGAACAACTCTGTGTGTGTGTGTGTGTGTGTGTGTGTGTGTGTGTGTGTGTGTGAGAGAGAGAGAGAGAGAGAGAGAGAGAGAGAGAGAGAGAGAGAGAGACAGAGACAGAGACAGAGAAAGAGAGAGAGAGAGAATCAAGCATAAAATGTCCTACGATGTTAAAACACTGGCTGGATAGTAAACCAGTTTACTTGAATGTTTTTTTAATAAAAAAGGAAGTGTCCATGAAAGAGAGAGAGAGAGAGAGAGAGAGAGAGAGAGAGAGAGAGAGAGAGAGACACAGAGACAGAGACACACAAGAGAGAGAGAGAGAGAGAGAGAGAGAGAGAGAGAGAGAGAGAGAGAGAGAGAGAGAGAGAGAGAGAGAGAGAGAGAGAGAGATCGAACGAACAAAAGAACGAACGAATTGTATTGCTATTAAGCTGTACAGCTCCTTCAGCAGGTCTGCGCGATGTACATTGACAAAACGCGACACGATCTCAGTGACATGGAAACCACACCAATGCATTTCTTTTTCTTAAACATTACATGACAACGTCATGAACGACAAACTGTCTCAGATGTGTGTGGACGATCCGTTCAGTGGAGGTCACCCCAGATAGAATTGGACCAGGCCGAGGAAAGCGTGCAACCGCCGTAGAGCACGTGCTTGCGTCTCTGTGTATTGTGTGTTGCTGGCACGTCTTCCTTTCTGCAGGTGGGCTACTTTCACACGTTCTTCTGATGACATGTTCTTGTGTTCCTGCTTGATAACCCAGAACAGACAGTCGTCTTCCGAACTCGGATAGCAGGAGAACTCTAAAACATTGTTATCCGATTCGAACTGTAACACACCCACGCCATCTGACTGGTGAAGCACGATTTTTCAGAATGCTAAGTTTCTGTGCTTATCTCACAACTGTTTCTGAACGTGCTGATCAGTCAAAGTGCTAACATAGTCGTTGATCACACCCGTGTCGAAGCCTGCCACTGTTCTGTCGATAGAATGCACGAGGCCTGTGTTGATGACAGAGTGCTGGATCTCCTGATTAATAACGTCGCACTCAGACTGGCTGGAGTACAAAGGCAGAACACTGTCTTGAACATTCGAGGTGTCAGTTTCGCTGTCATCTGTAGGCTTGATGTGTTCGATAACATCACGTGTAGTGCACTGCATACTATGATCTTCAATTTCTGCGTCAAACAAGGCTAGTTGATTCACTACACAAGCGTTTCCGTAATATGCACCGACCTGTTCAAGCCCTGTATTTTGCTGCTTTCTTCATTCCTGATCACGTCGCACCTGGCTGGGCGGTTTCTTTCTGTAATATTGAACTCGCGTTCCTCGATTCAAGACGGCATCTGCCATCATTGTTTTGACAGGGACGGCTGGCTTCAGTCGTAGGACGACGACAGTGTTGTTACTTTCACCTGCAATTTTCCAGCTTGACACAGTGTTCTCAGTTCGCTGGGCGTTAAGGGCTGTCTCTACAGTCCCTGGAAGTCCAGTAACTGGCATTGTCAAAGACTAATCGAAAATAATGTTCGCAGCCTAGACAAATGGCGCCCTGCCATTTCGTGTCAAACCACGTGACCCCGAGAGAGAGAGAGAGAGAGAGAGAGAGAGAGAGAGAGAGAGAGAGAGAGAGAGAGAGAGAGAGAGAGAGAGAGAGAGAGAGAGAGAGAGAGAGAGATAGAGGGGGGATTATGGAGAGGTGTAACCAGAGAAGCCTGGAAGGAAGGTGGGAGGCGGGCTGAGAGGGTTGGTGAGAGCGTCAGCTGATTTATTTTATGCTGGAGATTCGACTGGAGGCCAGACATGTTCTTCAAAAAAGAGGACAAGGGAGCGTTATCATTGACAGACCATCACTCATTGTTTCTTTATACCCTAGAAGAATAATCTCAGTCATGTCAAAGGCGCCGACCTGAAGGGAGTAATGTTTGACTGACAGCTGTTTCTCCCTTGGCTGTCTTGTATATTCATTCACTCATATAACCGCGCAAAGATTTAAATCGATGGTATTCTATATATGTCTGTTCGCTTTTATTTGTGTGTGTGTGTGTGTGTGTGTGTGTGTGTGTGTGTGTGTGTGTGTGTGTGTGTGTGTGTGTGTGTGTGTGTGTGTGTGAGGGTATGGGTGTGTTCCTATGGATATGTGTGTATTTGTGTGTGAGTGTGTGTGTGTGTGTGTGTGTGTGTGTGTGTGTGTGTGTATGTATGTGTGTGTGTGTGTGTTGTGTGTGTGTGTGTGTGTGTGTGTGTGTGTGTGTGTGTGTGTGTGTGTGGTGTGTGTGTGTGTGATGTCACACTTCGAAAAACAATGTATGTCTAGATAGATAGAATCTCTCTCTCTCTCTCTCTCTCTCTCTCTCTCTCTCTCTCTCTCTCTCTCTCTCTCTCTCTCTCTCTCTCTCTCTCTCTCTCTCGTTTTGCATGAGAGAAAGAGAGAAAAGTCAGGCGAATGAAGACGGAGGAGAAGTGTGAATTGGGGAAGGGTGTGAGGCGGGAGGAGACGGTGACTAAATGGACACAGGGTCCGCTCGTTCATTGTATATGGGAAGTCAACCGATGGGCAGACAAAGTGTAGAGAACAGGAAAACACCGATTCTAACTCACCCTAGCCCCTCACCTAGGTTCGGGGCTAGGGCGACCTAGAATCGGTGTTTTCCTGTTCTCTGACAAGTAAGACTTCAATAACCAAAAAAATAACGATTATCTACAAACAAACATACTGTGTAGGATTATCCGTTTTCAATACTAATTTACTAAACTTTTCAGATTTTAGTTTTTGCTTAATCCTGTGTTTTTCTTGATCATTTTCAATAACATCATTTTCACGCAAACATTCTTCAAATGAATCTCTGTCTTTCATGTGAAATAACACTACAGTCTTTAATTGTTCTCTAAAGTCTTTTAAAACTGAGTTATATTTCTGACATAAAATCCACACACTTATCCCATCATGCCTTCCGCTGAAAGCCAGTTTTGACAAAGTGTTTCTCTTTTTAACTATATCTTTTTCTGCTGAACAGTCATCTATAATAAAGAGTGTCTGCGTTCCCTCAAACACTTTATAAAAGTATTCTAAAAAACTCACTCAGTTTATTGCTAGGATTAACTAAATATATTTTATCATCTGTCCATATAAACCTTCTATCATGATATGCTTTGTTCCTTTTAATTGTCGGGCAGAAAATCACAATATAATCAAAATTATAACGATAAACTGTTTGTAACAGGTCGAGGATAAATATTGTTTTCCCACAACCAGTCTGTCCATAAATCAATGAACAATGAGGGGTTTTTGTCATAAAGTTTAACTGTTCCATAGTTTTATAACAGAATTTAATCTAATCCAGTTATTGTTTTTATCATGCTCTCTGTCAAAACTTGTTCAGTATAATAAAATCCTATAAGGTCTAAATGTGTAAGATTAATCCAATTCAGTGCTGTAAGATTGTTTCTATTTAGACTAATATTGATTTTTTTGCTTGTTGTTATGACCTTAATATCCTCACCATTGTGAAGAATGACGACAGTAACTTTAAGACTGTCAACGTCTAAGTTTTGCCAGCTAATTAGAATTCCTTTAAAAAGGACGTCACTAACGCCCACAACCCCATCCCTCTCCTTTTCTTTTAAGACAGAAATTTCAAATATCATTGTGAACGTGTCTCCTAATTTCATTTGTGGAATGAACTGTAATTTTGTAGAAGCTTCCTTTAAAACCATTTCTCTTCTGTGGAGGATGTACTGTTTATTCCCATACGGCTTTATTTCAATCTCTTTTCGACTATTGTCCTCTGGCATAAGACTTACATGTAAAGGACCTGAGTTGAATGCTTTTCTGAAATTTTTTTTATGGTTAAAAAATGTAAATGGGCTTATGAATTCAAATTTTATTTCCCAATCTAAATATGGTTCTAAGTGCCATTTGCTGTCAGGTTTTCGAACTATTTTATATTCATACTGCCCAGCATTATTTGCTTCTACATTGCGCAGTTGCTCTAGTTTAGGAAACTTTTTGTTGTCGCCAACCTCTTTGCGTTTATAATCACCATCTTTAGTGTACTCAAACCCATACAAAACGCCTATCTCACCATTTTGTTCAAAGTCTGCAACGTCTGCAAGGTCTTTTAATTCTAAAGTTATACACCTCACAGGCGCTAATGTAACTCCTGGTTCTTCTGGCCCACGCGACATTATTTTTTATTACAGTTTATTATTTTATTTCCAAAACAATGTGCAGGTTATCACATTTTACGACTTTCCCCGTTTTGTCTGTGATTTTTATATTAAATGATTCGACCCTCCCACAAGCTAATTTTTTAAACTGTAAATTAGGGAATTGTATAATTTCATAATCGCAATATGCAGCTTTCCCTGACGGAAGAGCTCTTAAAACAGTTGAGGGCCTTCCATCATATAAGTTTTCATCAGTGCTTAGCTCATCCAAACGAACATAGAGTAATGAATGTACTGCAAGATCGAGCGGATTTTCCCCCTCATATGTAGTTTTGTCCGGTGTAACTCTAAATCTATGATTGTCAGCTGCAAAGCCTAACATTTTAGCTAGCTCTACATCAAAAAGGTAATGTACTACTTCTTCTTCAGGTTTGAATGATAACATTGTTTTTAGATTTGCATTGTTAAGTTTGAGAGTAATGTCGAAGTTACTCATTGCTTCTTTTAGTGAGCAAAACCCGTAATAACCATCAGGTATGGTTAACCAGCTAACTAGGTCCCCTGATTTGTCAGCTTTTAGAACTGTATTATTTTTCTTGGTTTCAGTTATATTAAACCATACGACTTTGTAGAATATTTCATGGAGTGCGACCATTTTGGTTCCGCAATCGTTCTTAACGGCATGTTCTAAAACGAAGGACGGTCTTGGGTTGTTATTGTTACAAACATTTTTTAAAACGAAATAAAAATGAGTGCATTCAAGGATTCGGTGAGTGACGCTCGTCGCGTGCGGACACGAAGCGGTCGCTCTCTGCTCGGACCGAATTTGAGTTTGAAGCGAGTTGTTAGCACGGGCTTTTTCTCGTCAGTCATAGCGCTTCAGCCGTTTCTGCATCGTTCTGTTACGGAAATCATGGCAACTTTTTCTACAGTTAATCCAGTCTTTTTGAAACAGAAAGACATCCCGGACAACCTCGACAATCGGCCTTCGGTACTGGAGATATGTTTGGCTGCCGAAAGAGTGGCAGGACAGGGTTCCATTCTCGGAGCCCAAAACATCAGGGGTCTGTGGCGTATTTACCCAGCAACCAAGGGGGCCCGTACGGAACTTCTACTGAAAGGTCTGGTTCTACGTGACACCTCACTCCAGGTATCCAACACCAACCCATACATTCTGCGAGATACAGGTGAGGAAAAACCAACCACAAAAGTGTGGATAGACGACCTCCCTATCTCAGTTGCGGACTCAGAGATTGAACATGCCCTTGCGCAGGCTGGCTGTGAACTGCGTTCGCAGATAAAAATGGAGCGAGCCAGAGACAAAGATAATAAACTAACAAGATTCTTAACGGGGCGAAGATTTCTGTTTATTACCGTCCCCCAGTCTCCACTTGATAAAATCATGAAAATAAGTATTTTTTCAGCAAAGATATATCACAGAGAACAAAAGTCTCTGCAAAAGACTGTTGTTTGTTCCCGCTGTTTTCAGTCTGGTCATCATGTGTCAGGGTGCAAGAATGAGGTAGTTTGCAGAGAATGTAAACAGACTGGCCATAAAAGGGGTGACCAGTCATGCCAACTCTCTGACAGTTGCACTGACAAACAAAACGATGACCAACCGACACAGACAAAAAGCAATGTAAAGACAGACAGCAAACAAAAAGCTACAAACGATGGTACAAAGCCCAGTAAGCGTATTGACAGGAGCCGATCATCGACCCGCCAGTCTACCCTCCTGTCTTCCCTCAAACAGGGTCATCGTGTACGGTCAGACACCCCCAAGCGTGGCCGTTCCAGAGAGCGACACAGCCCGAGGGAGGGGGCGGGGAAAGGTACCCAGACGGAGGAGTCGGGTTCAGTCAGCCCTGTGCGTTCCGACTCTGAGAGGGCGACGGTTGAACGGTGGCAGTAGTCGCTGTGTGTGACCCATCGACCTTTTGACGACGGATTGGCTATTGTCTAACGGACTGTGAGTTTGCATACTGCTTGAAATGTGTCATTGATGATTATGGTTGATATTATAATATACATGTCAATTTTGTTTTTATGGATGTCCATGAAAACAAAAAGGGTACAAAAGGAAATTGAAAGAAAACAAAAAATGTTACGATGGATAATATACGTATTACCTCTTTGAATGTAAGAGGGTTACGAAACAAAATGAAAAGAAGATCGGTGTTTAATTTCTTAAAAAAGAAAATATGGATATTATTTGTTTACAAGAATCTCATGTAACAAAAAATGAAATTGAAACATGGAACAAAGATGGGGTGGTAATATCTTTTATAATGAAGGTACAACGCGAAGTTGGGGGAGGTGATTTTAATTTCAAGAAATTTTCATGGTGAAGTAAAATTAATAAGGTCACAAAAAAGAATGCTTGTTGTTTCTGTTACATACCTTGAACGCAATATTGTAATAGCAAATGTGTACGCGCCTAATGAACCAAACGATAAGATTTCCTTTTTTCAAAGCATGAATGACATTTTTGGTGAATTTAATGAAGAAGATCTCATTATCCTAGGAGATTTAAATTGTGTTTTGAACAATGAACTTGATATTATATCTGGTAGACCACATGATATCAGAGAAGTTAAGGTATTAAATGAGACCATCGACAGTTTAAGTTTAACAGATGTATGGAGAAATCACCATCCATTTGATAAAGACTACACGTGGTGTCGATATAAGCCATTTATTGCGCGCCGTTTAGACTACTGTCTTGCTTCCGAAAGCATTCTGAGTTCATGTGCATCATGCCAACATGTACTTTCTCCCAATTCGGATCACAAGGCAATTGTACTGGATATTAATGAAGGAAATTTTATCCGTGGTCCTGGTTACTGGCGCTTCAACAATAGTTATTTGAGGAATGAAGAGTTTGTACAGAAAATAAACAATTTGTTAGATTCCGTTTGGTTAGAGAACGATCATGCTAACAGTGTAGAGAAATGGGAGTTATGTAATTTAGAAATACGGAACTTGTGCGTTGAATTTGGTAAAAATGTGTCTTGTAAGAAAAAAAACGAACTTCTGCAACTACAGAGTCGCCTTCAGCAAACAGAGAGAAGAATAATAGATGACCCCCAAAATGAACAGCTTCAGACAGATCTCCTGAATGTAAAACAAAAACTAGAATTAATACAGATTGAAAAAACAAAAGGCGCACAAGTAAGAGCTAGAATTAAATGGATGAAGAAGGTGAAAAGAATTCAAAATACTTTTTAGGCATAGAAAAATCCAGAGGCAGAAAAATTTAATCACTCGGCTTGTTACGGACTCAGGAGAAATTATCACTAGCCAGAAAGAATTACTACGGGAACAAGTGTCATATTATAAAACGCTGTATAATCAGAAAACAAATGCTGCAGATGTAAAGGCAGCTACAGATAGTTTCTTAGAGGAAGAGACCATGGCGAGATTAGAAGAAGAAGATGCTGCATTATGTGAAGGTGCAGTAACACTCGAAGAAACGACTGATGCTCTCAAGATGATGAAAAATGGTTCCGCTCCGGGAAGCGATGGAATAACCACCGAATTTTATAAATTCTTCTGGAGCAAAGTAGGTCGTCTAGTAACTGATTCGTTTAATGATTCATTTGATAGAGAAGAGCTGTCTTTTACACAAAAGCAAGGAGTCATAACATTACTTCACAAAGGTAATGATTTAGATAGAGATAAGTTAAACAACTGGCGACCTATTACATTAACAAACACTGATTACAAAATACTGGCAAAAACCTTAGCGGTGAGATTAGGAAGGGTGATACCGAAATTAGTTAACGAGGATCAGGTAGGGTACATAAAGGGTAGAAACATAGCAACTGTTGTAAGGACGATAGATGATGCGATAAATTATTTAAATATAACGGGTAAATCAGGATATCTCGTGGCTCTAGATTATTCCAAAGCTTTCGATTCCATATGTAAAAAATTCATCTTGCATGCTTTTAAAGTGTTTGGTTTTGGCAATTGCTTTCAGACATGGATATCGGTTTTAACCAGCAATTGCCAAAGTAGCATTAACCATTGTGGATGGATCTCTGAGGCTTTTGATGTTAACTGTGGAATTAGGCAAGGCTGCCCATTCTCTCCCCTGGCCTTTATTTTAGCGGTAGAGATTTTGGCAATAAAGATAAGAAACAGTCCTATCTCAGGTATCATGACACCAAAAATAATGTTAACGCTGTATTGAAAATAAAGCAATTAGCCGATGACACAACACTATTTCTTAAAAATAGAGAGGATATGATAATGTCTTTAAACATACTTAACTCGTTTGAAAACTTTTCCGGACTTAAACTGAATTTACATAAAACCAAAGTAATACGACTAGGTAAAGGCGGAGAAGAACAGAATTTACCGTCTCCCATCGTTGATAAAATAAAAATCCTGGGAATTTATTTCCAAACAGAAAACAATGGCTAGAAATATTGAAGATAATTGGAAAAGTAGAGTTAAAAGAATCCATAATTTGATAAAACAGTGGAGTAGAAGGGATCTCAGTATACATGGCAAAATTGTTATAGTTAAATCTTATATTGTTAGCCAGTTGACATTTGTTATGCAATGTATAGGTATCCCGGAAGTAATTCTTAGGCAGGTGAACACACTGTTGTATAAGTTTATTTGGCAAAGAAAATTTAGCAACCGTAAAGCTTTCGAAAAGGTAAAAAGAAAAACAATGGAAAGTGACTATGGTGAAGGAGGACTTAAAATGATTAATATGTTAGAATTTCAAAAATGTTTGTATTTACAATGGGCTGGAAAGCTGTCTTGTGCTACTAACGAAAACTGGACCTTTATACCCAAATGGCATTTGGGTAAACTTGCTACAGAACAAAATATTTTCAGGATAAACTGCAGATCAAAGCAGCTACAAAAAGTGAGTGAAATAGGAAACGACTTTTGGAAAGATGTCATTATTACATATCTAGATAATAAGAAAGAAATTAAACTGGAGGATGTAGGCAGCAAGAACGTTCATAGTCAAATGTTATTTCATAACACTTTAGTACAATATAAGAGCAAGGTTTTGTATTTTCAAAATTGGTTCGAAAATGGATTTGAATGTGTTCAAAACATAGTGCATGCACATGAAAACCGACTCTTGAGTTTAGAAGAAGTTTCAACTGTAATAGATAAAAATAAAGCAAATGTAATTTTTGAATACAACGCTGTTTGCAACGCAATTCCAAGACAATGGATGATCTGGATTCAACGTGGCGAAATGAGTCGTGAAAACATCCATGTGGAATCCTGTATTGCAAGCGAGTTTAATGTAAAACCAAAGAAAATTAAGACATTATTAAAAGCGGGAGATGAAATCAATCTAAAACCTCACGCTTATGAAGTCTGGCAAAGAAAATTCAATTTTGTTCTCAGCGACAGTTTCTGGATCTTGCCGAGAAAAGTTTCAAAAGAAGTTCGGTTACACGAACTACAATGGAAAATAAACCATAATATCTATCCTACAAATATCATTCTTGAAAAAATGAAAGTAACAGACTCTAACAAATGTGATTGCTGTAATGATAAGATTGACTTCATTGAGCATTTCTTTCTTGAATGCCCAAATGTAAGTCTATTTTGGAAAAAAATTGAAGTACTTTTATGGCTTGAAATTGGAAAATAGTAAAATTATTGGTTTTGGGTGTCTTATTTGGTGTTTGTAAAAAGGAACTGAGCCAAAAAGAGTTTGTTTTAGTTAATCATATAATTTTGTTGGGCAAAATGTGTATAAGTATAGCGCGGAAAACAAAAGCACTGTCTTCGCTTCAAATCATTTTTGATCAACAATTAAATTTGAGAAGAAAATACATATTCAGAAGCAACCATTCTAATGTAACTAACAGCTGAATTTATTTAAAAGACGCCGTCTCTGTCCATCTGTCTGCCTGACCGGCCGATCAGTCTGTCTGTCTGTCCCTCTTCCTCCCTCTGTCTCTCTCTCTTTCTCTCTCTCTCTCTCTCTCTCCTCTCTTCTCTCTCTCTCTCTCTCTCTCTCTCTCTCTCTCTCTCTCTCTCTCTCTCTCTCTCTCTCTCCTCTGTCTTTCGCTCTCTCTTTCTCTCTGTGTGTGTATGTGTGCACGTGCGTGCGTGCGTGTGTGTGTGTGTGTGAATGTGTGTGTGTGTGTGGGTATTTGGGAGGGAGGGTGAGAGTGGGGGTGGGTGGGTTCGGGGGTGTTCGGGGGGTGGTGGGGCGGTGGCGGTGGGGTGACGTGAGGAATGCTCACGCGCTTGGGTAGAGGGATGGAGAGAAGGCGGGCACCTGGACTAACGATATCCTTTCATGCGGTGTACATACGAAATTGGTTGCTTACGCTCAAATTTTGCTCTGATACTGGTGCCTTCAACATATAACTACCAGTGTTAACATATTTGAGAGGTGGGGGAGGGGAGAGAGAGGGGCGGGGGGGGGGGGGGGGAGGGCGGGAGGGGGAGGGAGAGAGAGAGAGAGAGAGAGAGAGAGAGAGAGAGAGAGAGAGAGAGTGTGTGTGTGTGTGTGTGTGTGTGTGTGTGTGTGTGTGTGTGTGTGTGTGTGTGTGTGTGTGTGTGTGGTGTGTGTGTGTGTAAAACAAAATGAAAAACCGAAGATGATTATTTTTTTTTGTTTGTTTAATATATGCTGTTTCCTTTGTATGTACAAAACGTGATCAGAGTGAGTGTGCCAGTTCACCACACATTAGAACATCAACAAACCCAGACACTTTGTATCAAATGCCAAAACACTAAAATGTGCACCACTGTGTACATTTGTAAGAGAACATACAGACTATGCATGGTGTGTAAAAGGCTGTTGAAGAAGAAGAAGAAGAAAGAAAAAAAAAAAAAAAAAAAACAAACAAAAAAACCCTTAGTTGTGGAAATTGTTTTTTGTTTTTTTTTTCCGCTTTTTGTTTTTTTTGGCAGATGAAGAGGACAATGTGAAGCACCAAAAAATGAAGAGGTGGATTTTGGCCTTAGGGAAAAGAAAAAAAAAAAAAATCACCGCCTTAGGTGCTCCATTGATTCGATAACTGATGCCACAAAAAAAAAAAAAAAAAAAAAAAAAAAAAAAAAAACGTCCGCCAACAAACATGTATCAGCCATCAAGTAGGAGTCATGATAGTCTCCCATCGTTTTACACTCTAACTTCTGCCACGCATCTCGAGCATGTTGGTAATCAGAATCACTGATGTCCTTTCCTCTAAGGCTAGAAAAGAACGCGCCTTTAGGAGGAAGTGTTTCTTCATCAAACCTTTCCCAACTGTTCATGTACTCATAAGGGTAAACGCCCTTTCTAACAAGAGTTGGGTCAAAATATTCTTCCGTTATTGGGCAGGACTTTAAGGACATAGCCAGTGACTCTAATGAACCCATCATGTGTTGCATAGAGTCATAAAAAACATGTTATTTAAAGTGAAACACATGTACTTTTCTGATGACTGTGCAATGCATGACACCCTGAAGGCATTGTCCACTGCTTTCATTATAAGATGAGAGTCGTAACCTCGCAAGTTATGAAAGAATACAGGCAGCTTCCATGTCTTTGGTTCAAACATTAGTTGAAGATTGCATTTACTATGCGCTGCTCCTCTAAACCTTCCACTAATGTGATCATGGTCTCTTACTTTTGGATTTGTTGCTTCTTCACTGAGTTCTAAACCACAAATCCAACAGTGAGTGGCTGAGGCATACTGTTCTTGGTCTTCTGGAGTCATCATGATTTCAGATAAATTCAGATTATTAGAACAATCATTACGCACTTGCTGCATGCGCTGTAAAAATCTTCTAGCCGCATCTGGTCCTCTGTATAATTCTGGCGTTGAATGAGCGCCATCCGACCTAACAACAATGAAAGCAAATGAACAAATCTGATGATTACTCATTAAGACTGTTTTTCGAAGTTTTTGTGGCGCTGGCCCTTCATAAGGAACAATAAGCGACTCGAAGTCTGCGTAAACTACGTATGGAGAATGTTGCAGTTTTTTTCCAGTTCTTAAAACTAACTTTAGATCCAGGTGGGGGCGTAATTAGTTCTGTATTACAGTCAACTGGGCCGATACAATGTTTCTTATGTTCGCTTGCCGCTTGAACAGATGGCATTCTTGTTAAACATTTTCTGCAGAATTCTTGTTTGTGCCCATCTTTTGAAGTATGCTGCATTAGTTTACTCATTGTTCGTATCAATGTGTAATGGGGCAGCCCGGCTGGTGAAAGCATCTGTAGTAAGTCAACATGATTTTTGTCTGGCTCGCCAATCGTTGGACTGTTCTTGGACACTTTAATCGGCTGTAGATTTGTTTCCTCATCCCATGTGTAGATATTGACAGTTATTGGTTTGTTTTGTTCTTCAAACTGATCAATTTGGTCTACACTAACAGGAAAGGACACCCCACTAAAGTTAAGATCATTGACGTAAGGGCGATAGTTAGACACTCTCTCTGCGTTTTTGCGGACTTAATGCAGCCTTGCAAGAACACACCACATAAAACATTTGTCGTCTGTATTTTGTATGTTTAAAACTGCTCTTTTCGCTACCAACTCTCGAGGTAGTGGAATGTAAGACCTGCCAACAATCGGCGCATACTTAGACTGTTTTAATCTGATCTCTAAGACTTCGCCCTCTGACCAGCCAGAGCCTCTCATTTTGGCTTCTTCGGCGGCCACATCAAACTGTGTAAGCAGTTCGTCTGCCCAACCGGATTTTAAGTCATTAGAGGAAAGAATAGTCTGCTGTTTAGTTGAGACCCAGACTTCTAGATTTTCTTCATTTATTGTTAAACCCGTAATACCCGTAAAACCCGTAATAACCATCAGGTATGGTTAACCGGCTAACTAGGTCCCTGATTTGTCAGCTTTTAGAACTGTATTATTTTTCTTGGTTTCAGTTATATTAAACCATACGACTTTGTAGAATATTTCATGGAGTGCGACCATTTTGGTTCCGCAATCGTTCTTAACGGCATGTTCTAAAAACGAAGGACGGTCTTGGGTTGTTATTGTTACAAACATTTTTTTAAACGAAATAAAAATGAGTGGATTCAAATATACTAAGGCAATATATTCTGTTGGGCCGCACTACAATCTTAAAATATAACAACTGACACCCTCGACATTTCTGTGACTCAGTCTGACGCCTTTCAAGTAAAGGCGAGTACTCCATTGGACAAATATCTTAACCCTCCTATTAAAAAAGACTACATCGCAAAAGTGTGGTTCAGTCATCCGATGCAGTTTTATCAGAACCAGTTAAACTTTGCTGTGTTTTGTGCATCAACTGGGTGTGGAGTGTCGTATGCTGATCATCTAAATCATCCTGATCCTTTGGTGAGGTCAGTGTATAGATTTCATTTTTATTACACCTTCAGACGTATTTTGACTGAACTGCAAGCGCCATTACCAAATGACAAACCGTTTAATCCATTCAGCAACAGAATAGACATGAAGGCTTTTGAAAGGATCTGTAACGAATTCAATATTAATGTTAAGGAAGACTTTAGACAAAAGTCAGATCTTAATCATGGTTTAGGCACCCCTTATTTTTGGGGCGCGCACAGAAAGTATAACTATGACTGGAATCCTCCTTACACATCTTTCTCTTCAGGCACAGGTGTTCACCTCGGGTCCATAGAGCAAGAGCATAAAAACAGCATGGACAACATTTATCTTAGACACTTCTAAGGGCCTAACTAAAGCAGGAATAGAACGAATAAACGACTCTGTTCGTACTTACGTTTGGTGTTTGCTAGGTTCGCAAGCACAAACGAGATCGAACATAACAGATCCTTCCACTGGTTTTGATGCACAAAAACAATACTTAGCAAATTTAGAGGACGCCATTAATTCTACAGTTGATTTACCTTCAAGTATAAAAAGGTACCAAAATGTTTTACAATACGCAAGATCAAAAGTAGACTTTGCTGTTGGCGCTGGTTTATACATGCTGCCTTCTGACCTTAGACTCCAGATAGGTACAATAATAAACTACAACAATGAAATCCTTGTGGCAGGCAATGAACAGAAGGTCGGAAAAAAACGACATAAATTCTGGGCCAGTAATATTACAAACAATAAAAAAAAACACTATGACCCCCCAAGATTAAGTCATCCAATCCCCGAGGTCCAAAGCCCAAAGACTGTTGAAGTAAAAAATAATGACCATGAATATGAAAAGACAGCACTTGTTGTTGGATTAACTGGCCTAGGATTACTTGGTCTTTATCTTACTAAATAGTAACCCAACTATTAAGAGAACTAATGTCCATAAGTGCTCGGCCATAAAGCCAACTACTTTGCTTGCAGTAGACAAAAGCCAGCTAACAATACCCCCTAATATACCTGGTAAAGAGTCTATAGCTTTACCGGCTAATTTTTTTTAATAAACTCGCAAGATGATCAAGCTGTTTTTTTACCATGATTTGTCAGGCGGAGGCGATGGCGGTGGAGGCACTGACTGGGACCACCGCCGCCTGTAATAGCCATCACCAGTGTACTTATTGCAAATCCTAAGGCTGTTATAACACTTGCTAATGTGGGCGCCTTGCTCTCTAAACAGTGTTCGTATTCGTTCTGCTAGCGTCGTGTCTTCATATAATTTTTTTTCGATAGTTTCTCTTATTCTGTTCACTTGAGTTCGTAATTGGTCTCGGTTAGTAGTCGTCACTTCTAGTCTTGCTGATCTTTGTTGTTCAAGATTTTTTAGTCTTTCTTTTATTCTTTCTTTAATCTCACGCCCTACGATGGAGTCGTCAGCCTCAACGAGTTTTTCTTTTTCTCTTTTTATATGCTTATCTAGTTCACCTAGTTTTGCTAAATTGTTTGTTAATTCGCCTTTGATGGTTCTTAAAGTACGATCAAGGGCTAATAATTCTCTCTCAGGTAGCCGTGGTTCGTGTATAGTGTTTAATGCTGTTTCTTCTTCTTCAGTGAGTTCTGCTTCTATTGCTTGATTTATTTCGCCCGCTGCTTGACTTAAATCTTCAGGTTCCATGTTTTGCATTTGGTTATCTGTTGGGAGTACTTGTTGTATGTTTTGAACTTTAGCAACTTTGTCCGGATTTAATTTTAGTTCAGTAAAGCCAAGGCGATTTCGCTCGCTCACACGGAGCCTTTGTTTAATTGTAGTCATGCCTACAAACTTTGATGGGTCTCGTTATTCCGTAAGCTGAACAAGTTCTCCTTTGTAGTTTCTAAAATACAAATGGTTATCTTTTAGTTCAAAATCATCAGGGTATATAGTTTTGGGAGGTTCTTGTTCTAAACTTTGGTATAATGATCTGACCTTATCTTCTGTTAATTCACGCCTTTGCTGCCCTCTTCTAATTCATCCTGCAATGAGGGTCCTAATTGATGCTGCTCAAAAGGGGTATTACTCATGTCGCCACCAAGATCAGAAATTTCAAAACTTTTTCATCTTCAAATCCTGTTGCCATGTTTTTAAATAATTAACTTTTTATTTTGTTTTATAAAAATGTCGCAAACATATGGCTCGATTCTTGACCCGCATAGAAAACTGAAAGAACCCCTTGGCGTGCAGGGAAATAAACAGAATATTACTGTTCCAAATAATCCATCTACTATTGATGCGGATCAAATTCTTACTGTTAAATTTCCAAACCTAGGAGAGGATGAAGTGATTGTGCCAGGCTCTGCACGACTTACTTTCAAAATAGACCTCGCTTCAACAACACACCCAAAGAGATCAGTTGTCCAAAATCTGGGACGTGCAATCGTTAAGAAAATTTCTATAAAACTTGAGGGGCAAGAAGTATTTTCTTTACATAATGCAGACATATTTTTAACCTATTCTGATCTATGGCTAACCGCGAATGAAAGGGATGATCTTGCGTTTCAGGAATCGAAAATGAAGAAGCACATAAAACTTAGAATAGACGCCGAACTCGACCCAGATGTCTAAAAGTAGCAAAAAGGCTTTAGCTGTAAATTTTGCGTATGGAAATCGCTTTTCTATTCCCTTAGATTTTGAGTTGTTAAAAAGCGCATGCGCCATACTTTCAAGGAGCATTAAAAGACAGATTGTCATACGAACTAATTTTTAATGAATACAAACGTGTTATTCTATCTACAGACACCGAAGCAAAGTACAGCATTTCTGACATCACGTTAGAGTTTGATGTTGTTAGCCACCTAAATTAGCAATGCTGATTGAGCAACAATATCGTCAAAATTAGCAATATATTACGAAGAGTGATTCATCATACAACATATCCCAAAAGCAAGGCAGACACTATATGGAATTTTAATCTTAGTGTCGCAGCAAGATCGCTTAAAGGTATTTTATTGCTGTGTGAAGATGAAGAACCATTCAAAGAGCAAGTGAAAAGTTTATTAATCCAAAAATAACGAAAGTACAATGTTCGATTGAGGGTAGTCCTAACCAAATCTACGCTAGCGGGCTTAGACCTTATCAGCATTTTGACGAAATAGAAAATATTTTGGGGGTGGGAGGGGTAGAAGTCCAACAGCAGACCTTGTGTCTAAAGATTTACACCTTCACAGTGTTAGGCTTGATGATTATTTAAAAATCAAAATACGGTTTATGGATTGACCTAAGGTCAACAGAGGATAATGAGTTGCATGGAAGTGGGAGAGAGGTTAAGAACGTAATAAACATTCAAATTGAGAAAGAAAAAGATGTCGATAAACCACTTAATGTACATTTGTTTTTATTATATGATGCGCAGCTGAATATTGAAGATAACAGATTAAAAAATGTAGCATACAAAATTTATATTTTTATTTTAAAAAATCATGTCTGTTGACGTTTATCCAAAAGTACCTAAAGAAGAATAGCAGGCAACATCGACTCCAGGGTCGTCTCTGCTGCTATAGAAGGCAACAATTGACTCCAAAGTCATCTCTGCAGCTGTAGAAAGCCCTGAAGTAAAAACCTTCAGATTGACCAACATTACACAAATGCAACAAAAACTAGAGCAGGACCTTTCAAAATACAGCAAAGCCAAACGAAGGTATTCTGCTCCCTTTTAATGCTGTTACCTATGTTAATACTGGAGCATCGACTATAAGTGCCGCATCAGCAGGAACGAGTGTAGGCCTCTTAGCATCGGGCATAGGCGCACCTGCAGCTTTACCTCTAGCGGTTGTCTTTAGCTCTCGGCCTGGGGCTCATTAGCTGTAGGTGCTGCCAGCAAAAAAATAAAAACTAAACTCCAAAAGCACACAGCTATAGTTCAACTAATAACAGCTAAACTTAGTTCCTTCAAACTGATTATAAATAAAGCACTAGCGGGCTCGAACATCACAGATGAAGAATTTAATCGTTTTACAGGCTGATTTTGATGACTACAAAAGACAAAAGTTTGATCTTCAAAGAAAGGCGAGGGCAACTTTTTCTCAACACCCAGACCCTGAGCAGATAAAAAAGGAATGCTTAAAAAAGTAAACGAAACATTAAACTCTGCTCTAAACAGCTCACATTAACAACGCCAAAGGGTGTTTATACTTTAGTTTATGAGTCTAAACACAAAAAGACCAGCGATATTGATTCTGATTAAGTATTTTTTTTTAATTTAAATAAATATTTTGAGTTAGAAAAGAAACTCAGCATGGATAAGATATATGAAGGTCCAGACGAATTGTTTGAAGGAATGCTCGAGGGAGAGCGTTTGTCAAAAGCTTTAAATGATATTAATCTAGAAGTCATTGACCCAACAAACGTACAGGCAAGTGTTGTTCATGCTATTTCTCAAGTTCCAGGTAACTAACAATAGACCCACCGGTTAAAGTAATGTTAGCTGTTTTAATCGACTATGTAACAATAAATGAAGAAAATCTAGAAGTCTGGGTCTCAACTAAACAACAGACTATTCTTTCTCATAATGACTTAACACCCCGGTTGGGCAGACCAGCTGCTTACACAGTTTGATGTGGCCGCTGAAGAAGCCAAAATGAGAGGCTCTGGTTGGTCAGAGGGCGAAGTCTTAGAGATCAGATTAAAACAGGCTAAGTATGCGCCGATTGTAGGCAGGTCTTACATTCCACTACCTCCAGCATTAGTTGCAAAAAGAGCAGTTTTAAACATAAAGAATACAGACAACAAATGTTTTATGTGGTGTTCTCGCAAGGCTGCATCACGTCCGCAAAAACGCAGAGAGAGTGTCTAACTATGAACCTTACATCAATGATCTTAACTTTAGTGGAATATCCTTTCCTGTTAGTGTAGATTAAATTGATCAGTTTGAAGAACAAAACAACCAATAACTGCCAATATCTACACATGGGATGAGGAAACAAATCTACAACCGATTAAAGTGTCCAAGAACAGTCCAACGATTGGCGAACCAGAACAAAAATCATGTTGACTTACTACTGATGTTTTCGCCAGCAGGGCTACCACATTACACATTGATACGCACAATGAGTAGATTATTGGCTCATACTTCAAAAATTGGGCATAAACAAGAATTCTGTAGAAAATGTTTAACAAGAATGCCATCCGTTCCAGCCGCGCTTGAACATAAGAAACATTGTATCGGCCCAGTTGACTGTAATACGGAACTAATTACGCCCCCACCCGGATCTAAAGTTAGTTTTAAGAACTGGAAACGGCTGCAAAATTCTCCATACGTAGTTTACGCAGACTTCGAGTCGCTTATTGTTCCTTATGAAGGGCCAGCGCCACAAAAACTTCGAAAAACAGTCTTAATGAGTAATCATCAGATTTGTTCATTTGCCTTCATTATTGTTAGGTCGGATGGCGCTCATTCAACGCCAGAATTATACAGAGGCCCAAATGCGGCTAGAAGATTTTTACAGCGCATGCAGCAAGTGCGTAATGATTGTTCTAATAATCTGAATTTATCTGAAATCATAATGGCGCCTGAAGACCAAGAACAGTATGACTCAGCCACTCACTGTTGGATTTGCGGTTTAGGCCTCTCATCAGACGCAGCAAATCTGACAGTAAGAGACCATGATCACATTAGTGGAAAGTTCAGAGGAGCAGCACACAGTAAATGCAATCTTCAACTAAAGTTTGATCCTAACACATGGAAGCTGCCTGTATTCTTTCACAACTTGCGAGGTTACGACTCTCATCTTATAATGAAAGCAGTGGACGATGCCTTCAGGGTGTCATGCATTGCACAGTCATCAGAAAAGTACATGTGTTTCACTTTAAATAACATGTCTTTTTATGACTCTATGCAACACATGATGGGTTCTTTAGAGTCGCTGGCTATGTCCTTAAAGTCCTGCCCAATAACGGAAGAATATTTGACCCAACGCTTGTTAGAAAGGGTGTTTACCCTTATGAGTACATGAACAGTTGGGAAAGGTTTGATGAAGACACACTTCCACCTAAAGGCGCGTTCTTTTCTAGTCTTAGAGGGAAGGACATCAGTGATTCTGATTACCAACATGCTCAAGATGCGTGGCAGAAGTTAGAGTGTAAAACGATGGAGACTATCATGATGCATACTTGATGGCTGATACATGTTTGTTGGCGGATATTTTTGAAAATTATAGAAAGACCTGCATGAAACATTATAGCCTGGATCCCGCGCATTACATTTCTGCTCCCGGGATGAGTTGGGATGCTTTCTTAAAGTTTACTGGAGTACAGATTGATTTATTGTCTGACCTACCAATGATTCAGATGATTGAAAACGGATTGCGTGGAGGAATTAGTATGGCGTCGCATCATTACTGTAAAGCAAACAACAAATACTTGGACGACTATGATCCAAGTAAAAGGTCTAACTATCTCATGTATTTAGATGCAAACAATCTGTATGGTTGGGCAATGGCGCAATCACTTCCATTACGTAACTTTAAAATGTACACAGAAGACAATCCGAAAAAAAATATTCAAAAAGCATTAAAGTGGTTGGGCAGTTTGACGCCGGGTCAACAGCGTGGTTTCATTCTAGAAGTTGACTTAGAATATCCTCATGAACTCCATGACCTGCATAATGACTATCCATTGGCAGCAGAAAGTCTAAAGACGAATCCCAGAGAGCCATCTAAACTTGTGCCCAATCTTCGGGCAAAAAAAATTATGTCTGTCATTACAGACTTCTACAATTTTATTTAAGACATGGTTTGAAGTTGACGGCTGTTCATCGTATAATTGCTTTTGATCAAGAACAGTTCATGAAACCATACATCATGAAGAACACTGATCTCAGAACTAAATCCACAGATGCTTCAGAAAAAGACTTTTTCAAGTTAATGAACAACAGCTGTTTCGGAAAGACTATGGAGAATCCGCACAAGCGTAAAGATGTCAGATTGGTCACCAGAGAGAACGAAGCAATTAATCTGACTTCAAAACCAAATTATCAGGACTTTAGAAGATTTCATGATCAGCTTTTTGGCATAATGATGAAAAAAAGAAAGTCAAATTGGACAAACCTGTATTTATTGGGTTTACTGTTTTAGAATTATCAAAGCTTTTGATGTTAGAATTTCTTTATGACTACTTTAAACCCTTGTATCCAGAGTCCAGAGTACTTTACACAGATACAGATAGTTTTGTTATAGATATTCCTACTGAAGACATCTATAAAGACATGGAATTAGAAGTAGCTAAAGGGCGTACAGGATGGTTTGACACGTCCGATTACCCTAAAGAATCGCCTTTACATTCAATTACTAATAAGAAGGTTTTAGGAAAGATGAAGGATGAATTATCTGGAAAGGTGATTAAGGAGTTTATTGGTTTAAGATCGAAAATGTACAGTATTTCGAGCCAGGAGAAAACCATTAAGAAAGCAAAAGGAATATCTCGCAGTGTTGTGCAGTCAAACATATCACATAACAACTACAAAGAGGCATTGTTTGACAATAAGACTTTTCATCATAACAACGTAAAACTACGATCTAATCTACATGAGATCAACACAACGGTTGTAACAAAGAAGTCATTAGATAAAACAAACACAAAACGTGTGTTTGTTAATCCAGAGTTTTCATATGCAATTGGGCATTGTAGAACCGTAAATTAATTAAAGCGGAACTGTGTCTGGTGGGATTATTTGCAGTTCTTCCTTCACAAAAGATCTTTGGGGGCTGGTTGTTTTGTCGTGTCAGTTTCTCGTAAATAATACACGGCGGATTCATCTTTACAATTCTTTTTATTTCATATGGATCAACACTCCAAACTGGATCGGTTGCCCTGATGCGAGTGTCCCCTTCCGCTTCCCCCGGTAAATAAAGGTACCTTACTTTTAAACCAAACGGTAATAGCTTGCTGGTTGTACTGGAGTCTTCAGCAACATCTATTGTTTGTTTTTTGATTGCATGTACTGGTTTTAGGCCTGTTAATTTAAATTCTTCATTATTCATTGCGCGCAAAACTGAGGGCAGTCTTCTAACCCATTCTGTGTTGCGAGAATTGTCAATCAGCTCTCTATGATACTGGTAGGAAAAAAGTCTTTCAGCTAACTGTTTGTTAAAGTTTTCAACTAAAGCCTGTGATCTGTGAACTCCTGGAATGCCTCTTTTAATGGTAACTCTATGTTTTAACAATAATTGATTCACTTGGCCTTTAAATTCTTTTCCATCATCAACTTGAATCATGCGAGGGTAAGTTAACGGGCCTCGTTGATATATCAGTTGTATCGCAACAGCAACAGCAGAAGCACTCTTTTGTGTTAATGGTTCCGCATCTTTGTATCTTGAAGCTATGTCGATGACTGTGAGTGCGTACTTAAATCTTTTTCGTCTAATCGTATCATGGGGTAAATATAGAAGATCCATTTGATGGGTGTCGTTCGGTGTTGTGTTCACAAAGTGTGGTCTCTGTATTCGTCTAGGTGCAGGTAAATAAATTTGCCAAATCGCTTGTTTAGACAACCATTCCTTCGCTGTTTGTTCACTAACTCCCGCTGCTTGGCTTAGCTTTTTGATTGCTGTTATTCCCTTCCAATATCCTTTGGGCGAATAATAGATTTTGTTCATTTTTTATTCAGCCAATATTATGCGCAACAAAATACACGACAGTCATGCCAAAGACGATAAACGCGATTTCTTGCATCTTTTGTTTTTCTGATGGTTGATAAAGTCACTGAATTTTGGTGGGGGCAATGTTTCGATTGGTTTGCCCGTTACTAGATAATATTCTTTTATTGCTTGATCAACATCTTTAAATGTGTAAGCTGCATGCCCCTGTTTTTTCAGAGTATCGTTAATAAAATCTAACTGCTCAATTCTCTGCTTTTCATAGCGATCTTGTGCTGCAGCTAGTTGCTCTACAGCTTTGTTATGTCTTTTTTCTCTCGCCTTCATCCCGTAGTTTACTAAATGCGTAATTACTTCCACTAAAAGCAAGCGCATTCACCACAGCGCCACCTATCATCATTACGAGTGAAGCCATTTTTTATAAATGTATTTTTTTACATATTTATATTCTCTGGAATTATTTTTTGATTAACTAGAAAATCTTTCGTAGCAAATGAAGCTGTAATAATAGCAATCAGTTTTGCTGAGTCCTCAAAGTCTAGTTTGCCAAGATCTGCTGTTTTATTTTTAACAGGCTTTTACCAAGCATTGTGTATCCTACACTTAGACCTCCAATAACAGCAGAATGGTATACAAGGTTAGTAATAGTTTTTTCGGTGCTCATTTTTAAAAATAAAATAATTATAATTAATAAAAACATGAACAGCGATGATCTGCTAGAGCTACAGAGCGGCCTACACCGTCTTGGACTTACAAATGAAGAAGTTGATGACCAAGCTATTATGCCTAAAAAGGAGAGGCTGTATTCTTTGGCAGCATGTGGAAAAACAAAACAGTTCCTCGGAAATGAATTCAGCATAGAACAGATTCAACAGATGTCGCCGCAAGACATTATAAAGTATCATAACAGGTATGAAGCGCAGCTGGGGTCGAGAATGGTGAAAAGCGTCGGGCAAATGCTTCTTGGTTTGTACAGTAAACTAGTCAGTAGATTTGCCCCTATTGATTCTGAACAAGACTTTATGTATGATTTAACGCAGGATCCAGTTTTAACAAAGTCATTAGAGTCTCTAAGCTGCGATCTATATTACAGATTTGGAACATTGTTATCGCCGCTAATCATGGGATTAATAACTTTTAATCATATAGATTATATTTCCCTTAAAAATGAACGAGCTGGAAAAACAGCAGAATCAGGAAACACTGAATCAGAAAACATTGAATCAGGTGAAAGTGGTCACTAAAACACCTCATCCTGGACGCATTGCAGCAGGAAAAAAATTAGCTGAGTGGAACAAACAAAAAAAATTACAGTTACAATCACAAAATATAACTCATCATGAAAACATAACACCGCCAACGCCAGAACAAGTTGATTCAATGCCAGCTATAAAAACTCCATGTGATTCAAGACCTACAGCGCCAAAGTCTTCATGGAATATTGAACTTAAAACTGTTGCCATTTTTGGCGCCCTTGCTGCTGTTGGGGGCGGTTATTACGGTTATAAAATATATAAACAATGGCAACAAAAACAAAAGCAGCCAAAAAAATCTGAACCACTAAATACAGAAGACAACAGCACGCCAAAACCGCCAACAACAAAAGATCATTTTCATCCATTTCAAATAGAATAATATTTTAAGAACTTAATTTTAAATTTTTTTTGATAAAAACAGATCATGGCGGATTATTATTTGTTTAAAATGATGAAGTCAATAAATAAAGACATGGAGTCTATAAAAAACATTTCCATAAACCAGAATTGTAATCAATGCGGTTGCTTACGATGTAAGAACTTCATTAAGATCTATGCTGACCAATCTCGCGCCAAGGGCATTGAGCAAGACATCCTCGACGACGACACGTTTTTTGAGGCGTGTGTGTACTATATTGGACATCTACTATTTAAGATAAAAACATAGATTGTATTGTTTTTTGACAATAATAAAATAACTTGAATAAGAACTTGGTTGTACTTAGAGGATGACTTAGTTATGATCTTGAGGTGACTTAAGTAAGAACTTGAGGTGACTTGATCAAGAACTTGATTAAGAACTTGAGGTGACTTAAGTAGAAACTTAGAGGAACTTAATTAAGAACTTGATTAAAAACTTGATTAAGAACTTAATTAAGAACTTTATTAAAAACTTGGGGTGACTTAATTAAGAACTTGGGGTGACTTGGGGTGGGAGTGTGTGTGGTGTACACAGAGCTTTATTATTTGTCATGTGTAACACCACTTGGTGTAAGGCGGTGCTTGCGTTTTTGTGATTCATTGGCTCTTTTGTTGCAAGTTCAAAGCAGCCACCAGGTGCATTTAACAAAAGCCTGATTAAATAAAACAAGACAATTGTATAAAGTACACCCAGCGGCCGTCTAAGACAGCCTTTAAGCAGGTGAATAGGCGAAACGTTGAAGCAGCCAAACCACAACAGCAAAAGGCATGGGGCAGGAGTGAGAATGCCAGCAAGTAAGCCAACCGTTCACGCGCGTGGACAGTCCTATTTTTAGGCTATGCTTTGGCATAGAGGAGGGCTTTGTAGGTCAATCAGGCGGCTTCGCCTGATTGGCCTAGTTTTGCAAAACCGTTACTATTTTTAAGTCCACGTCATGTGTTTGTGGCGTTCACTGAGAGCCTTGCAGAGCAGTTGTCGGAGGGCAGTTAGCGAACAGTGCTACGCCCACTATAATTAGCCAGTAACAACACCAGCCCTGTCTGGGCCCAGCCCGAGTCGTGTTCCGCGTCGTCTGCTTTGCCGTTGTGTCACAAACACCACAAGGTGGAGAAGTTTTCTGAACTACTAGGTAGTACACCTGTCACTGAACATTTGGAGCTTTTTGAATAGAATCATTTCTTCAAAAGTTAAAAGCTTTTCAAAGTTAACAACATCTCTTTCAAATATATCGGCTAAATCTCTGTCTTGAATTAACAAGCTTTCAAGGTGCTTGTGTAGTTCATCAATAGTAGGTTCTCGTTTTTTCTTTCTCCTCACCTCCCAAAAAAGCAATACTTCTCTTTGGTTTAGAAGTTAAAGCAATAGGTCCGCCTGATTTTCTTTTGTTTAGATACTCCGCCATACAGTTGTAATAAAACACAATCACCTATAGCAAGAATTCCTCTGTGAACAAACACAACCGTCTGCTTTGGAATCTATGACTAAACTAAAAGACGTTGGTTGGGGGCGCTGGTTCAATCGTCATATCCGGTCACATGGTATGCACCTTGCCAGTCATAAGGCCCGACACCACAAATTAAGTTATCAGGTGTCAACCTAATGACGGACCTCGGCAGTATTCTGATAGTGCAGATTCCTAGGCAGGTCGACAATTAGCAATTAAAGGCTTACCTGCACCAGCGTTTGTGTATGGGGCGTGTTCAGCAACTGCTGCTTTTCCTCTACGTTGCTCTATGGGGATGTGTTCAGCCACTGTTGATTTCCCCTACGTTACTCTCTAGAAAGTTTGTAGATAATCGTTATTTTTTGGTTATTGAAGTCTTACTTATCAGAGAACAGGAAAACACCGATTCTAGGTCACCCTAGCCCCGAACCAAGGTGAGGGGCTAGGGTGAGTTAGAATCGGTGTTTTCCTGTTCTCTAGTGTTCAGGAAATTGACAAGAGACAGTTATCCTTGACAAACTGTCACTTATTGTTTGTTTATGTCCTAGGTCAGTAGTCTTCATCCTGTCAAATGTGTTCACCTGAAGGGAGTTAGGATTGAACGATGGCTCCCTTTCCTTTGGTAATTGCCCTGTTTGTTATTTCACTATGACCACCACAGACAGAGTCAGATCGAAAGTTTGCTATGCATGTCTGATCAACTGCATATGTTTAGTGCTGTGTTGAACAAACTTAACCAGGGTCACATGTGCAACCGTGAGAGCTACAGTATTTTGAAAATAAAAACTTGTGTATTGTTACCCACCTTAGACAGTACTTAAGAGTGACAAAGACTCTGAGGAAAGGGAAACAACTCTTCATTTCATTTGTCAAACCCCACAGTGAGGTCTCAAGAAACACTATATCCAGGTGGATTAAAACTGTTTTGAGATTAGCCGGGTGGATATCAGCCGTTTCTCAGCTCACAGCACCAGAGCACCTAGCACTTCAGCAGCATTCAGCAGAGATGTGCATATTGACTGCATAATGAGAGCAGCTGGGTGGTCTAGACAGACCCCTTTTACCAAGTTCTACTGCAAACCTGTATCTTTGGGACAATCAGTTCTAGACAGTTTTGTAAATAAGAAGTAGGAATGCTGCAGGGTCCAGTTTTGACCCAGTGACTGACTGATGTTTCATGGTACAGTTTGACCCAGTGACTAATTGAAAGTGATTGCATGCCAAATTACAAATTATATTTGGATTACAAGAAACTTTACAGTTCTTGTGTAAGTAAATGTAGACAAAATCCATCAACTTGTTTATATTTTTTTTTTTTATTGATTCAGTACTCATGACCTCTAACTCTGAAGTCTCACGCCATTGTGAATGACCAATCGCTAGTCGATGAATGATTAGTAAATTAAAGAGACTTATCTGTAAGTTGAAGTAAAATTGGAATTATCTAGAGTCTAGTTTTGTGAATATGCAATTACGTGCCCTCCCATCTCGGCTCTGGATGATTTTCGCTTACTCACTCATGTATTGTCTGTAGAATTTATTTAGAGGTCATTCATGTCTAAATACTGGCTAGATGCGGGTGCATCACATTTCACGTAATTGCTCATTCTCATCACTAGACTCTAAATAATTCCAATTTAACCTCAACTTACAGGTAAGTTTCGTTACATTTACTAATTGCTCAGTCTTGTATGACTCAAAAATGGTAACATTGCAGTTTTATCTAATATCCCAGTGAATGACTTTTTGTGAGCTGAATCTGTAGTTTTAAATGACCGAATATATAGAACGAATCTGTTATTCTAAATAGCTGTCCTGTCTGCCTATGTCACTTATGTGCTTGCCTTTCTTGCAGCTCACTCAACACTTTGCTTTTACATTGAACCTACACATTAATCGAATGGGTTATATCGTTTTGCAAAGCTTATAACCTTGTGTGGTCAGTTTGATAACGTGGTAAGAAGAAAGCTGTGTGCCCGTGATAAGCTCAGTGTCATTATTCCCAGCAGTCGACACTGGGTTGACATGGA
>CM031607.1:13204286-13206786 GCA_018398815.1 Conus ventricosus
TCGAGTGCTGCTAAAACAACTTTATCTGGCAAGTGAACTTTATAAGTTTTATCAAGATTTTTACTGATGGTTCTAAAAAAGGTGAGAGGGCTGCAGCTGCCAGTGTGTGTGATAACAATTTTCAGGAGCCCACTTTGTTAAGATTGCGGGATTGGTCGTCTGTTTATACTGCTGAACTGAAGGCTTTACATCTGGCCCTCAGTGCGGTGTCCAGGTCAGATCAGAATGATTTCTTTATTTTATCGAATTCATTGTCGGCATTGTCAGCTTTATCGACAAGAGAAGTGTCACATCCAGTTTTGGCTGATATTCATGATCTTCATACTCAGCTTGTCTCTTCGGGAAAGCATATAGTTTTCTTGTGGGTCCCCAGCCACATGGGAATCTATGGTAACTCAGTGGTGGACAAAGCAGCCAAAACAAGCTCTAGGTGCAAGTCTTTCCAGGAGGCATATGCAGTTTGTTCCTCACTCTGATCTACGTCATAAATCTAGTTTGTATTGTCGTGAACTGTGGCAGAATGAATGGTGTAATCAAATGCATAATAAATTGTTTAAAATTTGCCCAGATTTAACCAATCCTTTCCCATCGGTGGTACGTAACCGTAAAGAGGAATCGGTTTTGTCACGGTTACATATTGGGCACAGCTATATAAACGCACAGTTGGATATTCAGAAAGGAAGACCCCCCATGGTGTGTTGCGTGTGACAGCTTGTTCAGTGTTAATCATTTTTTGACAGAATGTGCTGATTTGATGTGTATCAGAGAGAAGTTCTTTTCCACTAGTGATTTATCGGTTCTTTTTCGTGAGATTTCAGTAGATCTTATTTTTTCTTTCTTGAAAGAGGTAAACTTATTTTATAAAATATAGTGTTTTAATAATGTATACAGGTGTCGCCGGAGTTGAACAGATAATTGTGTTTTTGTCCTCATAAATTCTAAACGATGTCTTAATACTAGTGTGGGTATTTGTATTTAGAGACTTAGATATGATAGCGGAGG
Source organism: Conus ventricosus (assembly GCA_018398815.1). Classification (NCBI taxonomy): domain Eukaryota; kingdom Metazoa; phylum Mollusca; class Gastropoda; order Neogastropoda; family Conidae; genus Conus; species Conus ventricosus. The sequence continues at coordinate 13,205,289 of CM031607.1, forward strand.
TCCTGATTTGGCTCCTAGTAGTCCGCTGCACCCTATAAACACTAACTAACTAACTAACTAACTAACACACACACACACACACACACACACACACAGACACACACACACACACACACACACACACACACACACACACACACACACACACACACACACACACACACACACACACACACACACACACACACATACACACACACACAACCGATCAACTAACCAAACAAACAAAAAGTTAGGAAAAGTGAAATGACAGAAATCGCCATAGTTTATAGAAGGATGTGGATGCTGTAAGAGTTATCAGTTGTTTCCGTGTTTGATTGTATGATTGTACAGTATGCTGCGATGAATTCCCCAGAATCATGAATTGATTCGAAAAAGAAGACAAAAAGAAAGAGAAGAAGTAACAGTCATTGACATCGGATATAAACAAGTTAAAAAATGAAATTTGGATAAGCTCTGGGGGCGGTGCGATTGCATCTAGGGCAAACAGTAAGCACACATAGTAAATTCATTCCGCATAAAGTAAGATTCTTCTTCAGCATAAATTCCAAGCAAAAAGAAGACGAAGCTCTCTCTCTCTCTCTCTCTCTCCTCTCTCTCTCTCTCTCCTCTCTCTCTCTCTCTCTCTCTCTCCTCTCTCTCTCTCTCTGCATTCTAACCACCCTTGCTTGCAGGTTGTGACGTTTCCCATCTACAAGATAGTTTATACAGTGCCGTCAAATGGGCGGAAATCAATCACATGTCTCTTAATGAAAAAAAACACAACTAAATGCATGGTCATTACTAGCAGACAAAAACGTCACAATATGCCTGTTGATTTATTTTCAATATTTGTTTCTAGTGAAAAATCGAAGAAGTAAAAACACATAAAGTTTTGGGTGTTGTCATTGATAACAACTTATCATGGTCCGATCACGTAGCTTACCTACGCAAAAAAAATATCCCAAAAATATTCCAGTTGTCAAAATAAAGCATTTTCTGAATATGCATGCTAGAAAACAATTCTTTCATGCCCATATACAGTCAATTATAGACTATGCTTCTACTTTATGGGATTCAGCCAGCGCAAACATTCTGAAACCTTTAGCAAGATTGCATAGGCGCGCAATAAAATTAGTTCTCTTAAAATCTAGTTCATTAACTCTAAACGATTATAAATCCTTGGATAGCCTTCCCCTAAAGCACAAACTCGAATATAATAAGGCTATATTTATGCATAAAGTGGTAAATGGAAATGCACCTCCCTCCATTGTAAACAGTTTCCGGACGAATGACAATAGGCACGTCCACAAGTTAATAATGCCTCTGCCCAGACTTGACCTTTACAAATCAAGCCTCGTGTACAGTGGTGGTACGTACTGGAACAATTTGCCTCCATTTCTGAAAGAAATCTCAAGTCTTAATATTTTCAAAGAGCGCTTAAAAGGATATCTGTTCAGTAAGTTACAAGACATATGTTAAAAAATCTGTACTAGTTGATTCCTAAATCAATTAAAAG
>CM031607.1:13216786-13226786 GCA_018398815.1 Conus ventricosus
ATATGACATCGGCGGTGTGCAAACCAAAAACCATCTGATGACAGCGCAACACGTTGAAACAAATTTGTAGATAGTTTTAAGATTCCTCTTTTAACTTGTTTTAACTATTTTATATATATATATATATATATATATTTTATATATATATATATTATATTAAAATTATATATATATATTTATATATGTTAAATAGGTTTTTTAAAATAGATTATACAAATTTGTTTCGAGCGCGTCGAACACTATCAAATCATTTTGGGTATTTTAACCACACTAATATATATTTTTATATTATTATTATTTTATATATTTATTATATATATTATATATATATATATTATATTTATATATATTTATTTATATATTATATATTGTTTGTTTTGTTTTGTTTTTGTTTTTTGTTAAAAATATTTCTAAAATGAAGTGCTTAAATCAAACAAGCTTGTTTCGACCCTCTTGCCTCTTGCTCTCTTCAGGATATCCTGAAGAGAGCAAGAGGCAAGGGGGCTCGAACAAACTCGTTGATTTTAGCATTTCATTTTAGAAATTTTTTAACGATGTTGCCCCCTTGACGGTTGAACTCTTTTGGTTTTTTAAAAGGAACATTTTAATACTGTTCGTGGTTTTAAAATATTTATGCACGCATGTAGGAACAAAATATTTTATATATTATATATATTTTATATATATATAGAGAGATGAGAGAGAGAGAGAGAGAGAGAGAGAGAGAGAGAGAGAGAGAGGGAGAGAACAGAACTAAAGGCAACCAATGATCTCATTTACTGACAATAATGTTAACTGCAACTCACACACACACAAGTCAGCAAGATTCCCAAAGGATCGGCCACCCTATCACATTTTAAATGGTCTATGCTAAGCATGCGTACTCAACCTCAGTTTCCGCTCGCTACGAATGAAAACTTTGTATACAACGGTCTTGCAAAGAAACACGGTCTCCGCTCGCCGGTTGAACATCGGTGCTCACGTGTCCACACAATACGCGCGATTTCACACATTCCTCGACACTGCACTATCTCATTCTTTCAATCTGGATGCACATAGGATATGCATGGTTAAGATGGACTGCCAAACGCACTTGTGCGTGTGTGTGTGTGTGTGCGTGTGCGTGTATGTGTGTGGTGTGTGTGTGTGTGTGTGTGTGTGTGTTGTTGTGGTGTGGGGTGTGTGTGTGTTTTGCGTGCTTTGCGTGCGTGCGTGCCGTGCGTGTGTGTGGGTGTGGTGTTGTTTTGGTGTGTGTGGGTGTGCGTGGGTGCGCGGGGTATGTATGTGTGTGTGTGTGTGGGGTTTGTGGTTTTGTGTGTTTTTGGGTGTGTGGGGTGTGTGTGTGTGTGTGTTGTGGGGTGTGTGTGGCATGTACGGGAGAAGGGAGGGGGGCAAATCATAGAGTTGGTGTGAGGATGTCAGGTTTTTCTTGCATTGCTTGGTCATTCTAAGTTTGAGAAACAAAACAAAAGAAAAAAAAAAAAAGGAGGAAAACAAGGGGTGGGTGGGGGGGGGGGGGGGAAACAGTTCGAAAAACCATTCGTATTCATCTCCCTCCCCCCTTTAATTCTCGTGCTCCCTCCTCTCTTTCTCAACCCCACCACCTTCCCCTTTTTCCATCCAGTCATCCATTCTTTTGCGCAGTTCCATCTTTTCCTTTTTATCCCCCCTGTCCTTTATCCCCCCCCCCTCCCACCTCTTTGAAATTTATGTCCACCCATTTACATTTGTTTCTATAACTTTTTTATTCCTCTTCCTTCCTTCTGCCATTCTTACTACTTCGTTTTCTTCCTTTTTTTCGGTTTCTTGACTTTTATTCTTTTTTTTTTTTTCCTTTTTAAATTCAAAGGAGTTTCAAAGAAGGCTCACGCGTTTTCTTTCCGTTTTTAGAGAGGTCAATACGGAATAAACAACTTTGTTGGGAAGTTTCTGAAAATGAAACAGATACATTACAGTGAAGAAAAGAAGAAGAAAAAGAAGAAGAAGAGAAGAAGAAGAAGAAGGGCGAAAGTACGAAAGAAAGAGGATGAGGAGGAGGAGGAGGAGGATGGAGGTGGAGGAGGAGGAGGAGGAAGAGGAGGAGGAGGATCAAAATCTAGAAGGAGTTTTATTTTAAAATCTTACTACATGCGACTTAAACAGAATCCTCTTCTCAATAGAACGACCATCCCCGTTCTTCTTATGGTGACAAGAGCCAAAACATTTATTACAGTTCTCGCGGTTTTTTTTTTCTTCCTTAGGGAGCCGATATAATGATGTCCGTGGACTTTCCCCCGTGTGGATGAAATTCATTGACCGCGGTGAGTGGAAAAATGTATGTGATAAATCATTTAGCAATAATTTTGTAATCATTCGCTGTTGCGTTGGGATCAACACTAAAAAAGCTGGTGAATGTTGTCACTCTTCTGAAAAAAGTATCCTCTTCAGGCTTTTTTTTTTTATACCAAGTTGAAGCCAGCACGGTTTTGACGTAATGGTATGATGACCAACCATGAAAATGATATATACGTTGAATAAGTATTTGGTTTTAGTTACAGTCACTCAATTACAATTCGCCATTGAGATTTATTAAACTAGGAATCATATTCGTTATCTCATGCCACAGTTTATCGAATTCGCACTGTCTGCCATTGAGATTGGTTTTTGACTGTGAAGAATCCTCTCTGCACTTATTTTGCCCGAATTTAGCCGGGTTAGGCACCAGATTACGAACGTATTCTCCTTCATTTTACACACAGGGTTGCTCTCTCTTAGTATCAACAACGTTAAAAAAGTATTCTGTTTTAAATTCAGTCAGGTGGTCTTACCGCACACTCTTTTCTGTATTTTTCCTTTTTAATCTAATTAAATCTGAAAGAATTTGTAATCCTGTAAACGCTATTTTTTGTTTGTTTGTTTTATTGTCTCTTAAAAAGTGCAGAGGAATTCTTTACTTCTTTGAAGATTACATTGAAAGGAAGCAGAGAAAATCAGCTGCACAAAATGAGGAAAGAGATGACTTTTTTTTTAATGTAAAATGATCAAATAAGACCAGCTGATTTCTTTTCTGTTGTATTCAATGTGTTCTTTTAGCTTCTGACACAGAAACTTGAAATAAAAGCACATTTGAAGGGGCCCATTTATCATTGATAATGCTAAAGAAATTTCAAAAGTGATTTCATTTCGTTTGTTTGTTTATTTGTTTGTTGTTTGTGTGTTTGTTTGTTTTCTGCGAATCTATTAATGTTTTATAAAGAAATTGGAAATGAAATGAGGTAGGGAACAGTAAACAATAAACAGTAAACAAGTGGGGTTACTTTTGCTCCCATAAGAAAACCTTCACAGAGTAACTTTTATTCAAGACTGGCACAGCCTTTTAAACTTGAATTAAAAATCAGACAAGTTCAATAGACGAACAATCTAATAGTGGTGGAAAAAAACAATCACAGGCCAACAACTCAACTGTTTCAAAGTAATGACTTGGCAAAGATTTGGACTTAAGGAGGGGGGGGGGGGAGAGGGGGGAGTTTGAAGATGGAGAAACCTGGAACATGAGATTAAGAAAATATATTACAGATATGCAAACCTTTCACTAGCTGCATAAGGGAACCATCGCAATCCCTTTTGAAGGCAGATATATTTGTATTGCCTGCTCCGAGGCCTTTCGTCCGCTGGGTCGGAACTCATCAGGGAGATGTTCCCAGTTTCTCCATCTTCAAACTCCCCCCCCCCCCCCCCCTTAAGTCGTTTTGATTAAATTGAGGTTATTTGTATTTGTTTTCTGTCCGTCTGTGTGTTTGTCTTTTGATCTCCCTTGCATCTTTGGGTGGATTCTCAAGCGTAGGCTCAAAGATTGTCTCCTACATTTTGTACTATTTGCATAATGTCTTTAGTTTTTCAGCAACTTTTTTCCTCCCCACACTTTCGTTTGGTTTCATTTACTACCCTTCACTGGCTGCTTTGGGGGTGCTATTGGATTCTTTTTTGCACCTTTGGTGGTGAGAACACCAGGGTATTATGGACTGTGGTGTGTCTCTATTTGACGCCAGGAGCGCAGACACAACCAGCCGTGTCTCCCTGATGAGCTCCGACCCAGGGGACGAAAGGCCTCGGAGCAGGCAATACAAATTATCTGCCTTCAGAAGGAATTGCGATGGTTCTCTTATGCAGCTAGTAAAAGATTTTCATATCTGTAATATATTTTCTTAATTTCATGTTCCAGTTTCTCATCTTCAAACTCCGCCACCTCCTTCCCCCCACTCCTCCCCTTGTCTGACTTTTTTTAAGTTTAAAAGGCTGTGCCATTCATGAATAAAAGTTACTCTGTGTTAGGTTTTCTTATGGGAGCAAAAGTTACCCCACTTGTTTACTGTTTATTAATGTTCAGTTTTGTGTCATAATTTTGTACATGTAGCATTGTCTATAATGTGGTACAAAATTTCATTCCAGTCAAAAATGTCATTCGGTCATATTTTCCAGCATCTCTCAACCAGACTGAGTGATGTTTTGTACCCATCTAAAATATTCATATCCGTAAGGCACAGCATTAGGATGAGAAGTTGTGATGCAGCGTTTGTTACTGGCCATGGCTGATGACCCGGAGATGCTGATGGGGTATTCGTTTGTTTATGTGGCATAAGTTATCAGATCAATGGTGCATCTGAAGCAGTTGTGTTTTTTCCTTTTTTCCCCTCCAAAATCCATCTCTTCATTTTTTTGGTGCTTCACACTGTCCTCTTCATCTGAAAAAAGAAGCTGAAAGAAAAAAACAAACGATTCCTTCAACTACAAACTTTTTACTTTTTTCGTTCTTTTCAGTTCTGTTCTTTCTTTTTTTTTCGTTTGTTTCCTTTTTTCTCCACCAGTCTCTCACACACCTTGCACAGTCTGTATGTTCTCTTGAAAATTGATATATTCTTACTGAATTTTAGTGTTTTGGCGTTTGATACAAAATGTCTGGGTTTAGTAATGGTCTAATGTGTGGTGTACTGGTACTCTCACTCAGATAACGTGCTGCTTATTAAGGGTATTTGTTTGTTTGGTTGGTTGGTTGCTTACTTGGTTTTTAGCCCTTGGATTTGTCTTCTCCCTCATGCCCTCTTTATCCTTTTGTTTGGCGTGAGTGCTTGTGTGCGAGCGTATGCATGGCACGTCAGAGAGATGGAAACACATTTTAAGTTAAACGTTAGGCTCATTGGATTTATCTCACTTGTCATGCTTAGCGGCTGGCTGCATTTCCTTTCTTTCCGCACCTTCCCTTCGTGTACACGATTGCCGCAAGATATTTCGCAATCCAGGCGCGGTTTATTCTATTCGCAAAGAAGAAGCTGTCATCGAAGATGTGCTTTGAAATTCGGGTGGGGTTTTGCTATGAAATACTTCTGGATATTACACACTTTATTATGATCCTGCCGCATGCACTGCATTTAATCATTATGTCACGTGCTAACTGAGCATAGCTCAACTGCACAACACCACACACACACGCACGCACACACACACACACACACACAAACACACACACAAAAACCCCCCACACACACACACACACACACACACCACACACAAACACGCACGCACGCAGCACGCACCGCAGACACATCGAGGTTTTTTGACTTGTTTTAGAATCGTCATCCTTGCCGAAACCATAAGAAGCCGGAAGGGGGACAATAGATTTTGCAGTGGGCCGGTGACTCCGCCCCGCACAATGTGACAGGGGATGGTTGAGGCTGAATGCAACGCCCCATGTACGTGAGGTTTTTGGGGCGCCTTCCCTCAATGTTCGATGTCCCCTTTCCTGGGATTTACAATTAAAAGTCATAACATGTCCAAGAAAAGGGGGAGGAAGATTTTTACTAAATTAGGGTCTTGTCTGGTTAAATCGTGTTCTTCGGGGGGCAGGTTAGTAACACACCCCCCTATTGTAAACGGTTTTTCTTTTTCTGTTTAACCAACAGAGATCAATTATTTCATCCATTTGTTTTTCGAAAATTTTGCCAAGGTGCAGTATTATAAACAAAGTAAAATATCAATTCAACAACAATAAACGCACAACCCCAACGCACGCGCGGGGCGGCGCGTACGCACGTTCGCACGTACGCCGTTCGTCGCACTCGCACGCACACACACGCACAGCACGCACACACACACACACCACACACACACACACACACACCCAACACACCACCACCACAACAAAAAATATATTTTTGGTTGGTTTTTTGAAAACTCAACAAAACATATTTTCAGTATTGCACCCAGCCTTTTCTGGGATTGCATTTTCTTTAAAACTGAAAGGCAGGGGAGTCAAATTCCACTTTCGCGGTCCTGGGAAAAAACCACCAAGTTTCGAAATATGGGAAAAGACCAGGAGTTATTTGTTAGTGATTTTTCCCCCCCTATTGGGGATGTTCCTCCCCCTTGGAAAATTTAAAAGTTTGTAAAGGGCTCATTTTGGAAGCATTTATTTAATTTTCCCCCATCCACCCTAAGCACATCTGTTAGTTAACAAACATTGCCACTGCGGGTTTTGATGCGGTACCCCCCTATTTTTCAACTAGACATAAGAGCAACTTTTTTTAAAATTTTCAATATTTCTTGCAGTAAATTGCAACACCAAGGCTCTGTAAGTTGCGGGAAAACGGTGCCGGTTTTTTATCCTTGGAATTATTGTTTGTTTATTTTAGCCCCTTGGGGGTTCATTCCAAGAATGGCCCTCAGACTTGTGTTTAGGGGAATTTTTTATATTTTCTATTTTTCCCAAAAAAAATGAGCTTATTTTGCTCTTTCTGATTTCTTTGCTTCTTAGATGGCCCCTTTGGGTTTGTTTTTTTTGAAAATAAAAACAAACTACACAGTATTGCACACCGGCCTTTTCGGGGATTGATTCTTTTTAAAACTAAAAAGGCAGAGGAGTCAAATTACACTTTCCCCCCCGGTAAATGGGGAGAAACCCCCCAAGTTTCGAAATATCGGTATATCCCAGGAGTTATTTGTTGTGAGTTTCCCCCCCTTTGGAGGTGTCTCTCCCCCCCTTGGAGAATAAAGCTTGCTAAAGGGGCTCATTTTGAGAAGCTTTTATTTAATTTTCCCCCACCCCCCACTCAAGCCTACTGTTAGTTAGACAGAATCATCCCCCACTGCGGTATGAATGCTTTTTTTCCCCCATTTTTCCCAAATCTAAGACAAAGACAAGTTTTGGGTTATAATTCAATATTTCTTGAGTCATTGAAAAAACCAAGTGCTTTTGTAAGTTGCGGGAAAACGTGCTCGGTTTTTTACCCTTTTGGAATTTATTAGTTTGGTGTATGAAATTATATATGTGGTGTGAGAGAGAGAGAGAGGGGGGGGGGGGGGGGGGGGACTTTAAGCGTGGAATAACCTGATCGGTCGCGGTTCAACTTTCTAAGACCTGTACGGGTGAACTTTGAAATTACTGCGGGGCGTTATTTGGCAAACATAAATATGAAAATACTGTTTTTCCCCACTTGTCATTAATGAAAAAAGTTTGTAAAGGAGGGGGGAAAACAAAGGACAGACAAATTTAAAAAAAAAAAGAAATTAAGGGATAAACGTTTTTAGGGTATTTGTTATTATCCTCTGTCCAGACATATTGACCAATACGGCAGGTTCCTGTATATATCGGAGTTGGTCGATGCTGGAATAGTCTATGAATGGACGCATAGCGTTACGGTCCCGTCGTATTGTGTCGCATTCGTGAACAAAAGAAATCCACGGCATAAGCTTCATCATCCACTTCCTCATCGGTTGAAAGAAAGGTCAGAGGGTGTGGCCTCCATGCCTGTGCTGTGCTGAGGGTTTATGTGTCCATTTCCTGTCCACAGCAGGGCCCTCAGTGACAGAATGCACATCAGAGTTATCGGCAAGTCAAAAGGGAATACACACTCGTTGGCTCTGCCAGTAAGCTCTCATTGTCGTCAACAGGGGGTTAAAACTTAGGGGGTTGTATATACCGATTCCGACCACAGAGAGAGAGAAGAGAGAGGAGAGAGAGAGGAGAGAGAGAGAGAGAGAGAGAGAGAGAGAGAGAGAGAGGAGACAGACAGACACACACACACCACACACACACACACACACACACACACACACACACACACACACACACCCCGCGCGCGTGCGCGCAGAGAGAGAGAGAGAGAGAGAGGAGAGGAGGGAGAGAGGAAAAGGGGAGAGAAAAGAGAGAGGAGAGAGAGAGAGTTTTGACACTTTGACTTTTTTATCGTCACCACTTGAAACATGTCTCCTAGGGGCAGCCACGTTTCATCCATTTTGGGTAAAACAACTTGATCTCAACTTCTGGGCTTTCAGAATACTACATAAAATCAAAAAAACATTGATCTCAACCTTCTGGTTTTCAGAATACTACATGAAATCATACAACATTGGTCTCAACCTTCTGGTTTTCAGAATACTACATGAAATCATACAGCATTGATCTCACCTTCTGACTTTCAAAATTTACTACATGAAATCATACAACATTGGTCTAAACCCTTCTGGCTTTCAGAATACTACATGAAATCATACAACATTGATTCTAAAACCTTTTTGGCTTTTCGAATACTACATGAAATCATACACATTGATCTTAACCTTCTGGCTTTCAGAATACTACATGAAAAATCATACAACTTTGATTCAACCTTCTGGCTTTCAGAATACTACTTTGAAATCATACAACATTGGTCTCAACCTTCTGGCTTTCGAATACTACATGAAACATACAGCATTGATCTCAACCTTCTGGCTTTCAGAATACTACTTGAAATCATACAACATGGTCTAAACCTTCTGGCTTTCAAAATACTACTTTGAAATCATACAACATTGATCTAAACCTTCTGGCTTTCAGAATTACTACATGAAATATACAACATTGATCTTAACCTTCTGGTTTTCAGAATACTAATGAAATCATACAACATTGTTTCTCACCTTCTGGCTTTCAGAATATCATGAAATATCAACATTGATTCAAACCTTCTGGCTTTCAGAATACTACATGAAATCATGCAGCATTGTTTCTCAACCTTTGGCTTTCAAAAATTACTACATGAAATCATAACAGCATTGATCTCAACCTTCTGGCTTTCAGAATACTAAGGGAAATCATAAAACATTGATCTCAAACCTTCTGGCTTTCAGAATACTACATGAAATCTTTACAACATTGATCTCAACCTTCTGGCTTTCAGAATACTACATGAAATCATACAACATTGATTCAACCTTCTGGCTTTAAGAATACTACATGAAATCCAGTTCTGCAGTACCTAGTTTAAAATGAACAGAGAAAAAGAATCAGCAAGCCCTGTCTTTCAGAATTCCCTAAACATTACAAAACAACAACAACAAACATTTTGTGAGCAAATGGAAATGCACTCGACCGTCTGCCCCATCATCCAGAGTACAAAAGTATCAACTTGTAAAAAGTTTAAGGTGCATTTAAACCATCTGCTTTATGTTTTGTTTTATGGAAAATTCTTAACTTGTATTGACCTTTATTTCTGTGCTTCATAGAACATCTGGCAACAGATGTGATATGACCATAAGCAAGAGGAAAAAAATCGTTTTTATTTTTGTCACTTCTAAATAAATGCTTACATTTTCACCTAGTTTGTACTACGGATTGAAATAAAAAAGCAATGTCCATCATCAGTAAAGGATCAACATGTTGGGTGCTGTAGTTCTGTGGATGTCGCATTCTAGAACTATCATTTTTTGCACTGAAACCATTACACATGAACTGAATCATACGTAGTTTTAAGTGCACAGGAACACACACCAAAACACAACACACACACACACACACACAAAACCCCACACAACACTCACACTCACACATTAATATACACGCATGCGCGCCATGCATGCACGTGTTCGTGCGAGGGCCCCTTTCATGCACGCATTCACGCGCGCACGCACGCACCACACACACACACACACACACACAACACAAAACACCCCACACACACACACACACCCACACACACACACCACA
>CM031607.1:13229551-13234551 GCA_018398815.1 Conus ventricosus
TTGCTTTTGGTGACTCAGGCTCAGATTGTCCCTACTTACATTTGCATAATGTCTTTAGTTCCAACTTTTCCTCCACCCCATAACCTAGGCGCTTGTCTATGATCTTTTTTGCACCTTGTGTGAGACCACCAGGTATTATGGACTGTGGTGTCTCTATTTGACGCCAGGATCGCAGACACAACCACCGTGTCTCCCTGATGAGTTCCGACCCATCGACGAAGCCCCGGAGCAGGCAATACAAATATATCTGCCTTCAGAAGGGATTGCGATGGTTCCCTTATGCAGCTAGTAAAAGGTTTTCATATCTGTAATATATTTTCTTAATTTCATGTTCCAGGTTTCTCCATCTTCAAACTCCGCCCCCCCCCCCCCCCCCCCCCTCCTTAAATCCAAATCTTTGCCAAGTCATTACTTTGAAGACAGTTGAGTTGTTGGCCTGCGCTTGTTTTTTTCCACCACGATTAGATTGTTCGTCTATGTACTTGTCTGACTTTATTCAAGTTTAAAAGGTTGTGCCAGTCTTGAATAAAAGTTACTCTGTGTTAGGTTTTCTTATGGAGTAAAAGTTACCCCACTTGTTTACTGTTTATTAATGTTCAGATTTGTGTCTAATTTTGTACATGTAGCATTGTCTATAATGTGGTACAAAATTTCATTCCAGTACAAAAATGTCATTCGGTCATATTTTCCAGCATCTCTCACCCAGTGATGTTTTGTACCCAGGTCGTGGTACCAAATATCACAAGGGACCACATGTCTTGATGTTTGTATTCACGTTCCAGTACAAATTGTCAATCTGCACAAAATGTGTGACCCCATGCGCATATCCCGGCGTGCGTAGTGACATTGTTGTACAAACGTCACCAAGGATGACAGTTTTGTCCCAGCAGGTCACACATTCATGACTGTCTATTATCAGTCCAATATCGGTCACCTGAGCATTCAGACTTTATCTTCGTTGCTTTGGTGAAGGTGATATCCTAAATATTATAATCGTCATCGTCATTTCACCACCCACACACAAAATTGTAAATACTGATTTTGCTAGGAATAGTTCACTGTTTGTTCATTTGCAATGACTTGTGATTCTAAAATATTCATGTCGGTAAGGCACAGCAATAGGATGAGAAGTGTGATGCAGCGTTTGTTACTGGCCATGGCCGATGACCCGGAGATGTTGATGGGGTATTCGTTTGTTTCTTTGTTTATGTGGCGTAAGTTATCAGATCAATGGTGCATCTGAAGCAGTGTCTCCCCCTTTTTTTTCCCCTCCAAAGTGCACCTCTTCATGTTTTGGTACTTCACACTGTCCTCTTCATCTGAAAAAAAAGCAAACAAAAACAAGCTGAAAGAACAAACAAACAAACAATGAATTCCACTACAAACTTGTTTTTTTTTCTTTTTTCGTTCTTTTTCTATTCTTTTATTTCTTTTTTATTTCTTTTGTTTTCCTTTTGTTCTGCAACCAGTCTCTCACACACCTTGCACAGTCTGTATGTTCTCTTGAAAATGAACATATTCTTACTGAATTTTAGTGTTTTGGTGTTTGATGCAAAATGTCTGGGTTTAGTAATGGTCTAATGTGTGGTGTACTGGTACTCTCACTCAAATAATGTGCTGCTTATAAGGGTATTTGTTTGTTTGTTTGGTTGGTTGCTTACTTGGCTTTTAGCCCTTGGATTTGTCTTCTCCATCATGCCCTCTTTATCCTTTTGTTTGGCGTGAGTGCTTGTGTGCGAGCGTATGCATGGCACGTCAGAGAGATGGAAACACATTTTAAGTTAAACGTTAGGCTCATTGGATTTATCTCACTTGTCATGCTTAGCGGCTGGCTGCATTTCCTTTCTTTCCGCACCTTCCCTTCGTGTGAGAGTGTACACGATTGCCGCAAGATATTTCGCAATCCAGGTGCTGTTTATTCTATTCGCAAAGAAGAAGCTGTCATCGAAGATTGCTTTGAGTTCGGGTGTGTTTGTTATGCAATACTTCTGGATATTACACACTTTATTATGATCATGCCGCATGCACTGCATTTAATCATTATGTCACGTGCTAACTGAGCATAGCTCAACTGCACAACACACACACACACACACACACACACACACACACACACACACACACACACACACACACAACACACGCACGCACGCACGCACGCACGCACGCACCCGCAGACACATCAGAGGTTTCTTCACTTGTTTAGAATCGTCACTCCTTGCACGTAACCATAAGAAGCCGGAAAGGGGGACAACTGCGAGTTTGCAGTCAGCCAGAGTGATCTCCTATCCGCACAATGTGACAGAGGATGGCTGAGGCTGAATGCAACGTCCAGTGTCCGTGACGGTTTGGGGCGGCCTTGCCTCAATGTTCCGTATGTCTCCTTTCCTGGGATTTACAATTACAACGTCATAGCATGTCCTAACTCACAGGGAGGAGGACAGATACTGTTTACTAAATGTACCGGGTCTTGTCTGTGTTGAATCGTGTCTCATCGTGTGACAGGTTAGTAACACACCTGCATACTTGTAAACGGTTTTCTTTTTTTAGATTAACCACACATGAGATCAATATATTTCATCCATTTGTTTTCGAAAAGTTGCCAAGGTGCAGTATTATTATAAACGAAGTAAACATCACATTCATATCAACAATAAACGCACACACACACACACACGCACGCGCACGCGCGCGCACGTTCGCACTACGCACGTACGCACGCACACGCACACGCACACACACACACACACACGCATATATAATATATATATATATATATATATATAAATATATATATATATATATATATATATATATATATATAAAATAATGATTAAAAGCAAATCTTAAACCCGGGACGACAAACTTGTTTCGAGGTCCTTCCTCTCTTCAGATCCCGTGCCAATCCCCTGCTACTGACCTCAATTGTATATATATGTTTTGGATTGTGAGCTGTGGTTCAGTTGTGTTGTGTTGCACGTGTTGTGCAAGGGGGGCCCTGTTAAGGTTGTAAGGCTTTCTTTATTGGGTATTACTGTATGGGGGGTCCTATCAGGGTTTTGCTATTTTATACTTGTTGATAAAAATTTCCTTTTGTGCCTGCAACTGTCTATGATTTCAACTCTTGTGTTCAATGTTGCCATACTAGGTTTGCACAGGATCATCCACTTTTCTGTCGTGCACAAATTACATCTCTTTGTGCTATTATTGTATGCTGCTGCTTTTCTGATTATTTTCCATGTGATGTTAAAATCTGTATTTGTTTTCTTAAGATCCCATATATGTTTACTTAATTCTGTTTGGTGTTTGTATTTTTCATACTTGAAAGATTGCTTGTGATTGGCGTACCTAGCTTGAATTTGTTTTCTGTAATCCCTATGTATGTCTCTTTGCTGCTTTTCGTTGTCACAGTGGCTTGGTATACGATGTTATCAGAGAGACATTGGTTGTTCAGAGGGCATTGTCCTTTGATTGTGCAGTTGCAAGTTTTCCGTTCGTCACCCTCATTTTTGACGTTGGTTTTCTTTTTGTTTTGAAGCATCAATTACTTTTTTAAGATTTGGCATACAAGAATAAGATAGTTTGATAGTGTTTCCTATTGAATATTTTGAAAAGTTTATGGTCTTTCTGGAACGATTCTGTTAATATTTTGAAGAATTCTTTGCCAATGTTGGTTTTCACTCTACCGTCATATGGTGGGTTATACCAGGTTATTTCCTCTTTCTGTTTTTCTTCCTGCTTCCAGTGGTACTTTCAGGTTCATATTTCAACTTGTATTGTATCCACTTTCAACAGTGCTTCTTGGTAGTCTGTTGCTGCATCGTTGAACATTTCTTCATTGCGGGAAAGGTTGGATAACCTCTTGTTTATCCCTTGTGGTAAGTTTTTATGATTGCTGGTGGGTGGTTACTCATGGCATTTACATATAATGGTTTATCATTGGGTTTTTTGTATGGTCTGTATTGGTTTTTGTTTAAATCTAGTGTTACATCTAAGTAGTTGACTACTTTTTTGTTGGCTTCTATAGTAATTTTTAAGTTGTGGTTTTGGAACAACCTACACAGTTCTTTCTTTTTATTCTCTACCTCTCTAGGTGTATTGTCCAGTGCTGCCAATCCGTCATCTCTGTACAGCCCAACTTTATGCCCAAGTAGTTTGTGCATTTTTGAAAATAGCATCAGGCCCACTATCTCGCATGTTTCTGCACCATCGAATGAACCCATTGTGACGTCAAAAGTGGAATTAGAATCTGCTTTTTTCATGTAAGGATCCTTTTTATTATACAACAGTGTTTTTTTTTGTGTGGAATATGATTTCCAATTCCGAATTTGATATCTCAGTATATTTGGTAGTGAATTCCAAAGCTTTCCTGAGCAGTTCTTCATTGATGGATGGGTAAAAATCCACAATGTCGAATGCGATAAAGGTTGTTCTGTTTTGTTTGTTTAGTTTTTGGAACCATTGCACCACCTCATTAGTATTTTTCCAAAGGTTCAGTTCAAGATTTGATTTGGCATCAACTACTATTTTTTCTAGTATTTGCTTGCTTACTCTTCCTAGTTCAGACTTTGTGGGTTGATCAGTCTACATGAGGGTTGTTTTGGAAATTAGGTTTATGGTCCTTGAGTGTTATAAACGCTTCTCTTTTTGCTGTGGTTTCTATCCTGTCATTTAGTTCTATGCGTTCCACCAGTTTCTTTTCTTCTTCTCTGATGATAGTACATGTTTTCTCTTCAGCTTTCTTGTAGTTCTTTTGGATGTTTTTACTGAGGAGCTGCTCGTAATCTTTTACTTCCATTTTGTAAAAGTTACTAGTTTTGTCTGCTTTAACAAATATTCTTTTATCATGCATTATATCTTTTATATTGCAGCTCAAAGATTTTTGGAAGTTGTTATTTATTTTCCTAAATTTGATGGTGGAAATCATGCTTTTTAATCTTTCCTCAAAACTCCTCATCTCTTCAATAACTGGTGGGGATCTCCATGAGTTGATTCCATAT
>CM031607.1:13242051-13247051 GCA_018398815.1 Conus ventricosus
CATACACAAACCCTACAAAAACATGTCTTCTTGTGCATGCACATAAGCGCGCGCGCGCGCACACACACACACACACACACACACACACACACACACACACACACACACACACACACACACACACACACATGCAAGAGAGAGAGAGAGAGAGAGAGAGAGAGAGAGAGAGAGAGAGAGAGAGAGAGAGAGAGAGAGAGAGAGAGAGAGAGAGAGAACATGTGCATTCACGCATGAATACGCAGACATCCGTGTGCAGTCGCGCACA
Organism: Conus ventricosus; assembly: GCA_018398815.1. NCBI lineage: Eukaryota > Metazoa > Mollusca > Gastropoda > Neogastropoda > Conidae > Conus > Conus ventricosus. The sequence continues at coordinate 13,242,317 of CM031607.1, forward strand.
AAGACTTGGTACCCCACTTAAAAGGGCATCGACTGGTCCGCGAACTTACACTAAGTTACCAGGATGACATAAATCACAGGGCGTCTTCGTGGCGATCACAGGGCTATTACTGTGGGATGATGATGCCTACCGAGAGAAGTGTATTGTGCATACAGATTGGCCAGCCTATTTAAGTAGTCGTTGCGGTAGAACACAGGGGACTTCGCCACTATATAAAGACTTGTTAAGCACTCTGACGTTTTGTACTCTCCCCCCCCCCCCCCTCTCTGTCTGTCTGTCTGTCTCTCTCTCTCTCTCTCTCTGTCTCTGTCTCTGTCTCTCTCTCTCTCTCTCCTCTCTTCCTCTCTCTCTCTCCTCTCTTCTCTCTCCTCTACTCTCTCTCTCTCTCTCCTCTCTCTTTCTCTCTCTCTCTCTTGTGTTGATGTTGATTCAGTGCGCACACATGGTGCCAGAACGTGTGTTGATGTTGATTCTGTGCATCACGTGGATAAGGGAGAAGAGGTATGTTTAACACAGATTAATGATTTCACTTTCGTCACGTGGAATGTAGACGGTCTTGTGTCAAAACTGGATGAAACAGACTTTATTCATTATATTTCTAATTTTCACTTTGTAACTTTAGTAGAAACCTTTGTAGATAACTTCCATGCATTTAAATTTCCAAATCATACAGCAGTTTGCAGTCCTGCCCAAAAGTTTTCAAAACAAGGTCGACGATCAGGTGGTGTTCTTGTATTAATTAAAACTACACTAATTCCATTTGTTCGTCAAGTAAAAAAAGTAAGGCTGAAAAATGCGTGTTTTATTATTGACAAAGAAATATGTCCGGACTAAACAAAAATCTGTTATATTATGTGTACGAATGTGCCACCAAGTGGACGTCCGTTCTATCAAAATTAATAATATAGATAGTGTAAGTCTGGAGGAAGAAGGTTTACGGACATGATGATAGATACGAAATATCATGATATGGTAAGTGGGGATTTTTAATGCACGGACTTCTGAACACGTCCTTATGAAATTAATAGTTGACCTGCCTTTTACACATCGATTCGATTCAAAAAATGATGTAAAAATTATGCAATGAAGTCAGAAGACAACAAGTAGAAAAATGTTTAGGTAAAATGTTATTAACCATGTGTTCTACCTTAGAATCAGCATCCTTAATGGTGCTTTAACGGCGAACCTACTCCAGGGTCGCAATACATATTTTATCGATTTGGGGTGTAGTGTTATTGACTATTTATTTTATCAGAAGAATTAATATCAAACACTCTTGCCAACAGTACACGTTTGTTTGCTCATTAGAATTGGAATCCAGTCATATGCTGACGAATTTCTCGCTTGTGGGGTAGCAAATGGAAATGATTTTGAGTATGAGATATCAAATGAAAATGACAGTTACCTTAAAAGATTGATTTGTAATTCACTAGAAGAAGGACATCAATTCTTAGATCTCTTGAGGTCTGACTAAAAAAAAGAAAAGATTAGATTTGCAACTATACTTTGTTGAAGTTGATGTAAATAAGGCACAGAAAGAATAAAAGGTTGCATGATGGACGCTGCTTCATGGTAAGCTTGTAGCATAGCGATTGTATAAGTAAACAGAAAAACCAGTTGGTTAGATAAAGAAAGAATTTGTGACAGACGAAATGGTACGAAAAGACCCTTAGAATCTTTCGTAACCCATGGCCAAAGGGCAGCAACTGAAGAACAAATAAAAAAGCTAGCAATCATAAATCTGCATAATTACCGAAAGGCCGAAGAGAATAAAAAAATTATAAACATTTAGGCGGACAAACGAAACAAAATAAAAACTGGAGACTTTTTTCCGTCACACTTGGATAGATCGCTAATCAAGAAGAATTTTGAAGAAGGTAAACCAACTTGCACCGAAACGTACCACAGGCATTGAACAGTATATCAACTCGATAAATGGTTTAACCATTTTCGTGAACTTTTGATATCGAAGGAATGTACTGAGGAAATATGGTGAAGTAATAACAAATTACTCCCGGAATACTCATGAAGAATATTAAGCTCCATTAAAATCTAAAAAGTGGAAAATCCCCCGGGCCGTGACAGTATAATATGGAGAAATTTTTAGTGCGCATCAATGTCGTTATACCCATTTTGAAAAATTGTTTAACGAACTATTTGAACGAGGTATTTATCCAGAAAACTGGTCCGAGTCTTTAATACAGCCATTACATAAAAAGGGTAATTTAGACAATCCCAACATATAGAGGTATCTCGCTACAGAAATCAGCGAAGCTTTTATAGCCATATACATAAATCATAGATTACAAGTTAGATTGATAAGCATAATATCATAGATGAACATCAAGCTGGTTTTTAGGAAAAGACTACTCAACCATAAGATCATATATTACCTGTTAGGCCGTTATTTCAGAAACAACTGTCTCGAAAATCGTACAATTAATATGTCGCATTCATGATTTCGCGAGAAAGCCTTCGATTCTATTTTAAGGAAATTGTTAGGCCTATCCCTACAGAAAAACGGAATTTCGAGTAACTTATTTGATTGTGTGAAAAGCATGTATACTAACATAAAGACGCGGTTTCGCAGAAATGGTTCAAAAATGACAGATTACATAAACTAGCCTGCGAGGAGTAAAGCAAGGAAGGTCCTGCCAGTCCTGTCTTATTCTCAATGTTTATAAATGAATTAGCAGCTAACTAATTTAACAATGGAAATGTGGGCTGTACAAACACCTACACCTGTCCGAAACGTTTTAATTTGTTATTTGCAGATGATATTAAATTAATATCTTAAACGCAAGTATGGATCAAAATCAGCTGAATAATTTGTATGAAATCAACAACTAAATTGGAAATTAAAAGTTAATATGAACAAAAGTAATGTTATCTATTGTTTCATAACAGGCGGGTCTTCTTGTCAGCGCACGAACATTGGCATTTGGGCGGTTCTGAAATGAAAGTAGTCAACACATACAAAATATTTAGTGACTATATTTTTCTAACAAAAATGGTCACATCATCCTCCTGTGGTGACCTAGCTGCACGGGGTAAAAGCGGTAATTGGTGGAGATTGACATTATTATATAATTATGATAACCAGTTCTATTGAAATTTTTGTAAACTCTTTGATGCTAGAGGTGCGCCAGTACTTCTATATGGGTCAGAAATTTGGTGTCTTGATGAAAGTATAAAAAATACACATAAAAAGTACACTTGTTTGCATTAAACGCTTTCAAGGTGTCACAAAAGGACTGCATGAATATATATATTTATTTTTATATAATAATTATTATAATATTTATTTAATTGATATTATATTTTATGTAAATAATTTTTATTAAAAAATTGTATTTAATTTATATATTAATGATATTTATATATATAATAATATTATAATCTAATGCCGATGATTTTATGGAGATACTGTAGATTCCCATTGTATGTGAATGCATACACTAGCATCAATTAAATACTGGATCAAACTGACACGGCTGAATAACATCGCCTCCCTACAAAGCTTACCTAAATGCAACTTGATTTTAACGAGAAAGGTTAAAAAAGAACTGTGTAACCAACAATTCGATTAGTTTTTTTATTTCAGTTTGGATTTGGATAAGTGTGGGAAAAAATCAAGGTGAAGAATCAGTTGATCATTTCATAGAATAGTTTTAGCAAAAGCTGATAGATTGTTTAATGGCAGGATTGGGACAGTACGAATTTGTTCAAGTGAAAAATTACACTGTACAAAGTCATTCAATACGAATCATACCCAAGACGCATTTTGCAATTGACACAAACAGACTTGTATAGCAAAAGCGCTATGTTCAATTAAGGTTTGGAGTGAGTAATATCAAATCGCACTAACTTTCGATAACAAAAATTATAGAGATGTAGAATTAATTTGCCCCATGTGTAATAAAACCCAAGAAATGAAATCCATTATAGTTTGTGTTGCCCGCACCTCAGTGACCATCGACGTGAACCTTACCACTCAAATACTATAGAAGCAAATACTTTTTAGATATACATTGTTAATGTCTTCAAAAAATCCCAAAATAGTAAACATTTTGCGATAATTCATTTACCTAGCATTTAAACGTAGGGATGCAACTGTGTACGCCTAGATATGCTGGAAGACACGACTGACAAAATGATCGTAGGATGCCCGAGGTGTAATTTATAACTTGTATGTCCTTGGTTCTGAAGCCTGGTTTATGTTGTTTTGCCTCTTATGTAATGTAAGAGTGTACGATATTTGTCTTTTTTCTGATTTCTTTCTTCTTTAAATGTTCTTTGACAAATTCATATTATTGTTCAGATCCAATTGTTGAGGCCTAGATGCTAAACGAATAAAACTCATTTATTGTCTTATGTCTTTATATGTCTCTTCTCTCTCTCTCCTCTCTCTCTCTCGTCTAACTCTCTCTCTCTCTCTCGCTCCTCTCTCTCTCCCTCCTCTCGCTCTCTCTCTCTCCCTCTCTTTGATTCAGATCTGCTCTCTTTGTTCTCTGTTTCTGCTCTCTGTCTGTCATGTTTCTGCCCTCCGTCTCTGCCACCTGTCCACGGTCTCTCTTACTCTGCTCTCTCTCTCTCTCTCTCACCTCTCTCATCTCTCTCCACTCTACTCCTCTCTCTTACGCTCTCTCCTCTCTCATCCTCTCTCCTCTCCCCCGTCTCTCCTCTCTCTCTCTCTCCTCTCTCTCTTCTCTCTCATCTCTCTCTGTCTTTCTTT
>CM031607.1:13252051-13254551 GCA_018398815.1 Conus ventricosus
AGAGCAGCACAAAATATTGATGATGCCAGCACTTGGACAAACACGAAACAGAAAGGAAGCGAAATGCGCGAACAGGTCACCAACAAGTTATAAATAACATGCAAGTAAAAATCTGAGATTTGACAGCATCACATGATAAACGTAAACAAAATTATCGTCAAATGATTTTAGTTCCAGTCGCCCGGGCCCGTCCCTCTCTCTCTCCTCTCCCTCTCTCTCTCACTCTCTTCAGTAGGGGGGGGGGGGGGGGGGGGGGGGGGGGGGGGGGGGGGGTCTCTCTCTCTCTCTCTCTTCCCTACCATCCTCTCTCTCTCATCTCTCATTTGCTTTTGCTTTGATTGGATACAGCAGGTATAGGAGAAACAAGCGCCCCCTATGCTAAAACAAGGACAACCAGAATGACCTAAAATATTACGTTTGTAGTCCAAATAATAGAAATTATACTTTTTATTTTAAAATCTCAAAAAGGCTATTTGATAGTGGATAAATTCAATGTGCTGTAAGGAACATTTTGAAAGGTGGCCGCAGACGCGGACGACCAGCAAAGAACTGATGGATAACATCAAGAGGTGGACCCGAAATTGGACCAGCCCCACCCTGAACCAGAGCTGCATAATACAGACCTGGCAGGCGGCTCTCTGGCCGCAAGACGTCCATCATGTCCTCCCCCACGACATCCCCGGTCAAGTGTAGTAGAGAGAGTAGAGTGAGTGAATTCAACTTTGATCGCATCTGCATCTCTGTGAGTGTCTGCACCTCTTTATTGTCTGTCTGTCTCTCACTCTCTCTCTCTCTCTCACTCACCTCCTCTCCTCTCTCTTATCTCAATCTCTCTCTCCTCTCCTCTCTCCTCTCTCTCTTCAACTCCACACTCCTCTCTCCTGCTCTCTTTCTCTCTCTGTCTGTCTGTCTGTCTGTCTGTCTGTCTGTCTGTCTGTCTGTCTCTCTCTCTCTCTCTGTCATCTCTCTCTCTTCCAATCTCTCTCCACTCTCTCTCTCTCTCTCTCACTCTCTCCTCTCCTCTCTCTCTCGTACCGAGAGAAAAATGATGTGCCTACAAATTGACCTGTCCTCCACAAATAGACATTGACACAGGACGGAAAAACGGGCATTCTGCATTTTTGAAGACAGTAACCACACTTGATTGGCAATTTTGTCTTTCTAAAAACCGATTCCTCTAGGAACTGATTGAAGACGTAATTTGACAGTCAAAATGAACAGAAGTCTAAGACAGCCATTACAAACACGAACAAAGACCAAAACACACAATCACACAGATAAACAAACACACAAACACATACTCACCTCACAAATATGTGTATCACACACACACACACACACACTCACACACACCCACATACACACACACACACACACAACACACGCACGCACCACGCGCGCGCACACACACACACAACACACACACCCATACACACGCACACACACACACACACACCCACAACGCGCACGCGCGCCGCGCGCGCGCACACAGAGAGAGAGAGAGAGAGAGAGAGCGAGAGAGAGAGAAGAGAGAAAGAGAGAAAGAGAATGAGAAAGAGAGAAAGATAGAGAGGAGAGGAGAGAGAGAGAGAGAGAAAGAAGAGAGAGATAGAGAGAGAGCCGCGCGCATTTACGCGTGGAATGCACGTGCAGATCCCAGCCAAACGCATGCAGTCGCACGCCGCACTTGGATGTCTCACATTAGAAGTGACCGACGACAGGTCTCCAAATTTCTTCAGGTCAACGGAGAGCCATAAATCACAGAAGTCACAGATGGAGATCACAAGGGCGTTTGCGTGAGACACTGAGTACTTATCGAGAGATGTGTGATGTGTATACAGATTGGCCCTGTCTCTTAAATAGTCATTGGTAAGCAGGCCCCCAGATTCTCTACTAAGTGACAGTTATGTAAGCCACTCTGTTCTCTCTCTCGTCTCTCTCTCCGTCTCCTCTCTCTCTCTCTCTCCTCTCTCTCCTCTCTCACTCTCCTCACTCTCTCTCACAGACAACACACACACACACACACACACACGGGGCAACACACACACTACCACACATAGCTGCATGTATTGCCGTGCGGCGTGTGTGCGTGTGCCGTGCGTGCGATGCGAGCGCGCGCGCGCGCGTGTTTGTGAGGTGTGATGTGTGTGTGAGTGTGTGGCGCGTTGGCGAGCGCGTGAGTTGTGTGTTGTGTGTGTGCGTGTTGTGTGTGTGTGTGTGTTGTGTAGTGTGTGTGTGTGTGTGTTGCCAGATGTGTGTGGGGGTGTGTGGGGGGGGCCCCGCGCCGCAATTCTGATAATTATGACTTGTGGATGTTTAAAGCAAAAATGTAGATTTACCAGGAAAAAAAACATCACAGCTGTTAGAACTATTGGTGTCTAGAAACGTTTTAAGTCTAGAATCAGGGTTCAAGTCTGGATTCAGTACACCCAATAACATTCAGACACAGGAAGGGAGGACATTTGTTTCAGTCACTGCATGGTAACAGACGAGTTAGGAC
>CM031607.1:13262051-13282051 GCA_018398815.1 Conus ventricosus
AAATTTTAAGTTTAATCCAAATTCATGCTGTAAATTGTTTTTTTTTAGCTAATATTGTTTTTTGTTGCTTTTTTATGACTTTTCCCCCCATGTAAGAATGAAACAGTAACTTTAAAGTCAGCTAATTTTTGCCAGCTAATAGAATTCCCTTTAAAAGAGTCATACCCCAAACCCCCACCCCTCCCCTTATCTTTAAAACAAAATTTCAAATATTTTTGGGAACGTGCCCCCAAATTTCTTTGCGGCATGAACGAAATTTTGTAGAAGATTTTTAAAACCCTTCTCTTTGTGGAATTACTTTTTTTTTCCCATACGGTTTATTTCAATCTCTTCCGACTATTGTCCGGGCAAAGCTTACTTAAAAGGGCCAATTAAATGTTTTGAAATTTTTTTTGAGGGCTAAAATATGTAAGGGGCTTATAAATTAAAATTTTAGTCCCATTTAAATAGGGTTCTAATCCCATTTGGGGTCAGGTTTTGAATTTAATATACTGCCAACTTTTTTGCCCAATTGCGCGTTGTTCAGTTTAGGAAATTTTTTGTTGCGCCCCCCTTTTGGTTTATAACCCCCATTTTGTGTATCAAAACCTAAAAAGCCCCCTATCTACCATTCTGTTAAAATCCCCAAGTTGCAAGTCTTTTAATTTTTAAAGTTATTCACCTCACACGCAAATGTACCCCCGGGTTCTTCGGGCCCCAGCGACATTTTTTTTTGTAACTATTTTTTTTTTTCCAAAAAAATGTGCGGTTATCACTTTTAAACTTTTCCCCTTTGTTTTTTGTTTTTTATAAAAAAATGATGACCCCCCCAAAAACAATTTTTTTAACTGAAAATTGGGGAATTTTTAAATTTCATAACGCAATATGCCCCCCCGGGGAAAGGCTTTTAAAACATTTGGGGGTTTTCCACTATAATTTTCATCACCCAGTATCCAAAAACATGAGTAATGAATGAAATGCAAGATCGAGGGTTTTTCTCCTCAAAAGTAGTTTTGTCTGCTCAAAAAAACTTAGGGGGAAAAATTGTGTTGAAAAACCCTAACATTTTACTAGTTTCTTTTCAAAAAAGTAAATGTTCTTCTTTTAAATTTAAAAATTTAACATTGTTTTTAGATTTGCTTTGTTAAGTTTGAGAGTAATGCAAAGTATAGCTTTTTTAGTAGAAAAACCCCGTAAAACCATCAGGTATTGTTAACGGCCTTTTGGGCCCCTGTCTGTTAATTTTTTGAACCTTATTATTCCCCTTGGTTTCGTTTATATTAAACCAAACAAAACTTTGTAAAATATTTCAGGGGCGCCCATTTTGGCCCCAAAATTGTTATCAAAAATTTTTCTAAAAACGAAGGACGGTTTTGGGTTTGTTATTTTTAAAAAATTTTTTTAAAAAACGAAATAAAAATGGTGCATTCAAATATACGGGTGCAAAATTTCTTTTGGGCCGCACTACAATTTTAAAAAATTAGAAGTATTTGACATTGCGGACCCAGACTCCCTTTTTCATAAAAAGGTGGAAAACCCATTGAAGAGCTTTTTAACCCCCCTATTGAAAACGACCACATCAAGAAACGTGGTTTAGTCACCCGAGCAGTTTTTTCAAACCAAAAAACTTTGCTGTTTTTTGCGACAACTGGGTGGGATGGCTTTTCGATCATTTAAATCACATGACCCTTTGGGGGTCATGTACAATTTCATTTTATTACACCTTCAGACTATTTTGACTAACTGCAAGCCCCCATTACCAAAGAAAAACCTTTAACCCCTCAGAACAGAATAACATGAAGCTTTTAAAAGGTCTGTAACGAATTTAATTTTAAAACATCAGACAGGTTTAGACAAACGTTGGTCATAATCTTTTTGGGCGACCTTTTATTTTCGGGCACCACGAAAGTAACTTGACGCACCCCTTTCAAAATTTTTTTTCGCAAAACGTTCCCCGGGGTCCCTACAGCAAGAGCAAAAAAACAGCAGGGCCACCTTTCTTTTAAATTCTAAGGGCCCAAATAGGGGGAATAGAGCAATAAACGACTCTATTCGTACTTCTTTGGTGTTTGTAGGGGCGCAAGCACGGGCAAATCGACATAACTGACCCTTTACGGGTTTGAGCACAAAACAATACTTAGAAAATTTTTAGGCCCTTTAAATTCTACATTGATTTACCTCAATATTCAAAGGGTACCAACTTTTTTTACAATACAAGACGAAAGTAACTTTGCGTTGGCACGGGTTTATACATGCCCTTCTGACCTTAACTCCGGGAGGAATAATAAAAACTATAAAAAAAAATTCTTTAGCGGGGCAAGAACAAAGGGTTTGGGAAAAACGACAAAAAATTTTGACGAAATTTTACAAGCATAAACAAACCCCCAAATTTAATATCTAACCCCCAAGTCCCCCCCCAAAGTCATTGAAGACCCGGGCCCGTTCGCGATGCTGAATATAAAAGACGCCTTTCTTGATTAACTGCCGTGGGATTATTTGGTTTTATTTACTAAATAGAAAACTTTGAAACAATTCCAAAGTGCTCGGCCAAAAACCCAACTCTTTGCTTGCAGAGACAAAACCCAGCTGACAAAACCCCCAAAATTATCCCCCGTAAGCGTCTATACTTTACCACACTTTTTTTTAATAAATGCAAATGATCAAGTTTTTTTTTCCCCATGATTTATCGGCGGAAGGAGGCGTGGGGGCGGGGGCACTAAAATTTGCTTCCCCACCACCCTGTAAAGCCATCCCATGTACTTATTGCAATCCAAAGGGCATTTATAACGCTTCAATGTGACCCATGCTTCTAAAAAACGTTCGTATTCGTTCGATGTTTTTCTTCTTAAAAAATTTTTTCGATTTTTTTCTTTTTTCGTTCACTTTTTCTTTTTTTGGTCTGGGTTAGTAGTTACATTAGCTTCTGATTTTCTTTTTAAAGTTTTTTTAGCTTGGGGGGGGGGGGGTTTTATTCTTTCTTTAATACAGGCCCTAAGTTGCCATCACCTAACGATTTTTTCTTTTTCTTTTTTTAATCCTCTATTCCCCTAGTTTTGCTAAATTTTTTGTTATTCCCTCTAATGTTTTTAAAAAGCATTAAAGGGCCGTTATTTCTCGCAGGGGTACGGTGATCGGTATAGTCTTTAATGCGTTTCTTCTAAAAAAACGGGTTTTTGCTTCTTTTTGCATTTTTTATTTATCTCCGATTGTTAAAAATTTTTTAAATTCCATGTTTTGTTTTTGGTTAGGTTGGGGTTCCCAGTGTTTTTGAATTTTTGAAACTGCATCCCTACTAATTTTGGTCTAAAAAGCCCAAGCTTTTTTGATCTTTTACACTAAGTTTTTGTATAATTGTACTTTTTGGCTAAAAACTTTGAGGGGTCGGTTTAGTTTAACCAACAATTCTCCTTGATCCCCCCTTACAAAAAATGACCATTCTCATTTAAAAATCTTTTTGGGTCAAAAATTGGGGAGGTTTTGGCCCAAAACTTTTGTAAAATCCCCGACCGCACTTTCTGTTATTGCGCCGATTGAACGTAGCCGTGGCAAAGGATCTTTTCACTATATTCTCCGGGGTCAAAAATCAATCTTTTTCATTTTAAATTTCCCGCATTTTTAAATAATTAACTTTTTTTTTGTTTAAAAAAAAAGGCAAACGCAATGGTCGATTTTAAACCCCGAAAAGAAGATGAAAGCCCTAGGGCTAAAGGGGAAAAAAACGAAAATTACTTTCCAAATAATCCATCACAAATTGAGCGGACAAATTCTTACTGTCAAATTTCCAGAAAGGGGGAAATGAATGTTTGTGCCAGGCTTGCACGTCTTACTTTCAAAATAAACCCTTCAACAACACCCCAAAAACGGACAGTTGTACAGAATCGGGGGGGGAAAATCGTTAAAAAATTTTCTAAAAAACTTGGGGCAAAAATTTTTTCTTTACACAATGCACATTTTTTTAAACCTATTCTATCTATGGCTAACCGAGAATAAAAGGGGCTGATTTTGCGTTTCGGGAACGAAAATGAAGATGGAAAAACACAGGAGCCGAATTTAAAACAACAAAAAGCATGAAAGTTTTAAATTTTGCGTAGGAAACGCTTTTCCATTCCCTTGATTTTGATTTGTTAAAAGCGCATCCCCCTCCCTTCAAGGGCATTAAAAGCAGACTGTCATATAAAACTAACTTTTAACAATAAAAAGGTTTTTTTTTAATAAACAGACCCCAAGAAAAGTACAGCATTTTTGGACACTTGTTAAGTTTGACGTTTTTAGAAACCCCCTAAATTAGAAAAGGGTTTTGGGGGATAAAAAGGGCCCCAACTAATTAATTACAAAGGTGATTCATCAAAACTTTTCCCAGAAGCGGCAAAACATATAATTTTATTTTTAGTTTGCATCACATTCATTAAAGGGTATTTTATTGCTGTGGAAGATGAAACCGTTTAAAAGAGAAAGGGAAAATTTTTTTTTTAAATCCTAAAAAAACAAAAGTGCAATGTACAATTGAGGGTTTTTCCCCCCAAAAACTGCTAGCGGGTTAGACCTTATCATCTTTTTACGAAAAAAAAAAATTTTTTTTGGGGGGTGGGGGGGGTAAATCCAACAGCAAAGGTCTAAAGTTTTACATTTCAAAATGTTAGGTTTGATGAATTTAACAACAAAATAGGGTTTATGGTTTGACCTAAGGTAACAAGTAGAGTTTTTGGAAGCGGGAAAAGTGGAGACGTAAAAAAATTAAAATTTGATAAAAAAAAAACCAAAAACCCTTTTAAAATTTTTTTTTTTATATGATGCCCCCTGAATATCAAAAACAGATTAAAGAGTATAACAAATTTTTTTTCTTTTTAAAAAAAGAGTCTTTTAAGGGTTTAAACCAATGGTACAGCCCCCCGCCAAAGAAAGTGGGGAAAATTTGCTGTTATAAAAACCCCCTGACAAAAAACCCTTCAATTAAAAAAAATTTACCTCCACAAAAAGAGAAAAGCCCTTTTTCAAAATACAGAAAAACCCAAACAAAGGGAAAACGCTGCCTTTTTTCTTTTACTTTTTTAAACTGGGCATCGCTAAAACGCCCACAAAAAAAGAGTGTTGGTCTTTTGAAGGGGCTAGGTCCCCCGCGTTTACCCGGGTGGTTTGTTTTTTAGTTTGGGCCTTTTCTTTATGTAATGGGCTGGCAAAAAATTTAAAAAAACTAAATCCAAAACACAGCTAGGGTTTCAATAATAAGGGCTAAACTTATTCGTTTAAATGAAAATAAATAAAGCCTTTTTGACTAACACAAGAAAAAAATTTTTAATCGTTTAAAGGGTCGTTTTTGAGATCAAAAACAAAAGTTTGATCTTCAAAGAAAGGCGGGGAATTTTTTCTCAACAGCCAACCCCGGGAAAAAAAAAAGGAATGCTTAAAAAAATTAAACAAAATAAAACTCTGTTAAAAACATCACTTAACAACCCCAAAGGGTTTAAACTTTTTTTATGAGCCCAAACGCAAAAAGACCGTCGATATGGTTTGATTAAGTTTTTTTTTTTTAATTTTAAATAAAAATTTTGGCTTAGAAAAAAAAACAGCTTTAAGATATAGAAAAAAGACGAATTTTTTGAAGGAATGTTGAAGAGCGTTTATAAAGACACTGAATGATATTGATTTAAAAGTCATTACCGAAAGCGTAGGGGCAACGTTGACTGAAATTTCTCAATTCCAGGAAAACAAACAATAGACCCCCCAGTTAAAATAATGTTAGCTGTTTAAATCGCTAGAAAAAAAAAAAGAAAAAATCTAAATTTTGGGTTCAATAACAACGAATTCTTTTCAAATGACTTAACCCCGGGGGGCGCCAATGCTTACACATTTGAGGGCCGCTAAAGAAGCAAAATGAAGGTTTGGTTTCAAGGCGAAGTTTAGAATTAGATAAAACGGGCAAATTTTGCACCGATTGGGGAAAGGCTTCACCCCGTCGGGGAGTTGTTTTAAAGAGACATTTTTTAAAAAAAAAAAATTCAACAACAAAGTTTCATGGGTCGTTTTTTGAAAGGCTGCATCAGCCGCGAACACCAAAAAGAGGACTAACTATCACAATACCCCAAAGATTTTAACTTCAATGGAAAATCCCTTTCCTGTTATTAACCCAAAATTAACAGTTTGAAAAACCCCAAAAAACCCAAAATTTTAATGTATACACAGGGAGGGGAAACAAATTTGGTCCCAATTAAAGGTCAAGAACGCCCAACAATGGCGAAAACCCAAAAGTCAGTGACTTACCCTAATTTTTCCCCGGGGCTCCCCTTTCAATGATACGAAAAATGAGAAACAATGCAGCTACTCAAAAGATCATGGCAAACAAGAATTCTGAAAAATTTAACAAAAATCCATCTGTGCAACTGCGAGTGCATATAAAACTTGTAAAAGTTCTTAACTGTAAACAGAATAATTACGCCCCCCCCGGGTTTAAAATTATTTTAAGAACGGAAAAGGGATGCAACATTCCCAACGTAGTTTAGCAATTCGGTCGTTATTTTTCCCTTTTTGGGGGCCCGCCACAAAAATTCGAAAAACGGCTTAAGAGAAATCATCAGATTTGTTCATTGCCTTCATTTTTTTTGGGTGGATGGCTTTTATTCAGAACCAAAAATTATTAGAGGACCAGAGGCAGATACTTCTTGAACCATGCAAAAGTGCAATGACTGTTCTAATAATCAAAATTTACTAAATCATAAGACCCCTGAAGCCGACAACATAATCACCCACATTTTTGGATTTGCGGTTTAAGCTAACCCCCAAGATGAAAACCCCCCACAAAAGGACCATTCACATTAGGGGAAAATTTTCAGAGAGGGGGCGTAAAAATTTGAACTTAACAAATTTTGATCCAAAGAAGGAAAGCGCCTTATTCTTTCACAATTTGCGGGGTTTACTCCCCCTTAAATGAAACGTGGACGATCCTTCGGGTAATGCATTGCACAGTATCAGAAAAGTACATGTGTTTCCTTTAAAAAATTTTTTTACTCTATCAGCACATATGGGTCATTAGGGGACTGGCTATTCCTTAAAGTCCGCCCAATAACGGAAGAATATTTTGACCCAACACTTGTTGAAAGGGGGTTTACCCCTTTTTAAGAAAAACATTGGGAAAGGTTTGCGAAATAACTTCCCCCTAAAGGGGCCCTTTTTCTAGTCTTAGAGGAAAGGGCATCATGTTTGATTCCAGCAGTCAAAATGCTTGGCAAAAGTTAGTTGTAAAAACGATGGGGGATATCTGACTCCATTAAAGGCAAATTATTTTGTTGGGGGAGTCTTTTAAAATTACAGAAAGCCTGCAGAACATTACGTTTGGGGTCCCCCACTTTATTTTTGCGCCGGGGTGAGCTGGGGCGCTTTCTTAAAATTTACTGGGTAAAAATTTTTTATTGTTGACCACCAATGATTCAGATGTTGAAAAAGGATTGCGTGGAGGAATGAAAGGGGCCCCCACTTTCTTAAAGCAAACAACAAATATTGGGCGAAGATCCAAATAAAAGGTCTAACATTTAGTATTTAGATGCAAACAAACGTATGGTTGGGGAAGGCCAAACACTTTCCCTTTGCAACTTTAAAAAAACCAGGTACGAAAAATATTAAAAGGCATTTAAAAAGGTTTGGGGGTTTAACCCCCATCAACGCGCGGTTTTATTTTAAAGTTGACTTAAATATCCCAGGAACTCCAGACCGATATGACTATCCTTAGCACAGAAAGTCTAAAGATGGGCCCCGAGAACCACCAAACTTGTGCCAATCTTCGAGGGAAAAAAAATATTTTCATTACAGCTTTTACAATTTTTTTAAGACATGGGGGAAGTTAAACCTTCCATCGTAAATTGTTTTGTCAAGAACAGTTCAAAACCCTAATCTGAAAACACGATCTTTGAAAATAAACCCCAGTGCCAGAAAAGACTTTTTCAAGCTGATGAAAAGGGTTTTGGAAAGACTTTGGAAATCCCCCCAAGCGAAAGATGTCAGATTGGTCCCAGAAGAAAGAAAATTAACTAATTCAAACCAAATTATCGGACTTTAAAGATTTCTGATCAGCTTTTTGGATAAAAGAAAAAAAGAAAATCAAAATTTAAAAAACCCTTTTTATTGGTTTCGTTTAGAATAAACAAAGTTTGAGTTAGAATTTCTTTTATCTTTAAGCCCCCGTATCCCAGTCCCGAGTACTTTCAAATAGACTTTTTGTTAAGATATTCCTATGAAGACATCTATAAAGACTGGGAAACGAAGGCTAAGGCGATGGTGGAAAAAACATCGATTTCCCTAAAAATTTGCCTTTTATTCAATTACAACAAAAAGGTTTAGGGAAAAATGAAGGTGAATTATTTGGAAAAGGGACAAGGGGTATTTGGGGGTAAGGTCAAAAAGTACAGTATTTCGACAAGGGAAAAACATTAAGAAAGCAAAGGGAAATCACGCAGCGTTTGCATCAAACTTCAAGACAAATACAAAAAGCATTGTTTGGCAATAAGACTTTTTATATGACAACGTAAAATGCGATCTAATCTACATGAGACAACACAACTGTTGTAACAAAAGTCATTAGAAGAACAAACCAAAACGGGGTTGTTTAAACCCGAGTTTTCATACAAAGGGGTAGGGCCCCATAAACAGGGGTTTTATATTTTTTATCAACTTTTTTTATAAGATCAATCAAAGCTTTATCCAATTCATTTTTAAACATTTCTCATGTTTGCTTGACGAGTTCGAATTTTTTTTTTTATTTCAAAATATTTTTTTTCCAATTTGGGGTTTGGGTTTTTAGGCGATCTGGGGAATTTTGCAGCATTGATTAATCTCGAAAATGTTTCCCATAGCTTACCGCATGAAATGTTCCCCTTTATTTTCAAGTTTTTTCCTTTACCCTTTTGTTTCGTTGCCTTCCCCCCGGCCTTTTCCCTTTTAAAAAAAAAAAAATATTTTGTAAATTAATTAAAGCGGGAATGTGTCTGGCGGAAATTTCCGTTTTCTTTTACAAAAGATCTTTGGGACTGGGTTTTTTTTTGTCGTTTTTCGTAAATAAAACACGGGGGATTCTTTTTAAATTTTTTTTTTCTAAGGGTCAACACTCCCAAAATGGTCTTTTTCCCCGATGCGGGGTCCCCTTTTGTTCCCCGGGAAATAAAGGTACCCTTTCTTTCAAACCAAAAAAATATTTCGGGGGGTACTGGAGTCTTCAGCACATTTATTTTTTTTTTTGATTGCTTGTTTTCTGGTTTTTAAAACCCTTAAATTCTTCATTTTTCATTGCCGCAAAAAATGAGGCAGTCTTCTAACCCCTTTGTGTTGCAGAAGTCAATCAGCTCCTTGTACTGGGGGAGAAAATCTTTCGGCTAACGTTTGTTAAAGTTTTCAACTAAAGCCCGTATCTGTGAACTCCCGGGAAAGCTCTCTTTTAATGGTAAAATCTATGTTTTAACAATAAATTTATTTTACTTTGGCCTTTTTAAATTTTTTTTCCCTATCGCCTGAATCGCGAGGGGAAATTTGTGGACCTCGTTGGTTAAAACAGTTTTTATAGAACAGCAACCAGAACACTCTTTTGTGTTAAAGGTTCAGCATCTTTTTACTTTAAATATTCAATGCTTAGGGCGTACTTAAAAACTTTTTTGTCAATCCCAAGAGGGTAAATATAAAAGATCCCTTTGATGGGGTCGTTTGGAGTTGTATTACAAAGTGGGGTTCTGTTTCGCCAGGGGCAGGTAAATAAATTTGCCAAATCGCTTGTTTAATAACCATTCTTTTTTGTTTGTTCATGACTCCCCCCCTTGGGTTGCTTTTGTATTGCTGTGATGCCTTCCAAAATCCTTTGGGAGAATAAAAGATTTTTTTCATTTTTTATTAGCCCAAAATTTTTGCAACAAAATACACAACATCAAACCAACGACAATAAAACCCATTTCTTTCTCTTTTGTTTTTTTGATGTTGATAAAATCACTGAATTTTTGGTGGGGGGGAAGCTGGGCGTTTGCCTTTACTAGTAATATTCTTTTATTGCTTTGGTCAACATTTTTTAAAAGTGTAACTGCATGCCCCCTTTTTTTCAGGGGGGTTTATTAATAAAAACTAACTGCTCAATCTCTGCCTTTCAAGGCGTCTTGGCACTGCTAGTTGTCCATCTTTTTATGTCTTTTTTTTCTCACCGTCATCCCCAGTTTACAAATGCAAAAATTTTCTGCCCTAAAGCAAGGCATTAAACCCAGCGCCGCCCACATTATTTCGAGGGGAACCCCTTTTTTATAAATGTATTTTTTTTTCTTACATTTTAAAAATTTTGGAATTATTCCCTTTCTTAAATAGAAATTTTCGGGCAACCGAAGCTGCAATGAAGCAACAGCTTTGCAATCCCCCAAAATCTTTTGCCAAAACTGCTGGTTTTTAAATTCTTAACAAGTTTTTTCCAAAATTTAGTATCCCACACTTAGGGGTCCAAAAACAGCGAAGGATACAAGGGTTTCAAAATTTTTTTGGGGGCTCATTTTTAAAAATAAAAAATTTTAATTTAAAAAAAAACATGAACGTGGTCTCTACAGCTCAAGGGGGCCTAAACCTTCCTGAACTTTGAATGACCCAAGTTGATGATCAAGTATATCCCCAAAAAGGAAGGGGTATTCTTTTGGGACATGTGGAAAAAAAACGTTTGAATGAAACAATTGAACAATTTAAAAGAGCGCCCGCATTTTAAAGTACATAACGGGATAAAGGAGCTGGGGGCAAAAGTGAAAAAGGGTTGGGCAAACGGTTTTTAGTTTTTACACTAAACATCAGTAATTTGCTCCCTTGTTTTGAAAAAAGATCTTTCGATGATTTTTCGCAAGATCCAGTTTTAAAAAAGTCATTAACTTAGGGTTATCTATACAAAGATTTGGAACATTTTATCGCCCTTATCATGGGGTTAATAACTTTTAAACTATAGTTTTTTTTTTCCCTTTTAAAAAAAGTCGGAAAAACACAAAAAAGAAAACACGAATCAGGTGGGGAAAGTAACCAAGCCAAAAAATCGCAGAAAAACCCGAAAAGGCGGGGACCCTTAAAAATCCCGGGGGGGTTTTAAGCAGAAGAAAATAGCAAGGGGGGAACAAAAAAAAAAAATTAAAAAATTAAGCTCATAAAACAAACACCGGCCAACCCGAAAAAAGTTGATTCAATGCCAGCTATAAAAACCTGTTTAAAAAGGGCACCAAGTCTTTAGAATATTGAAAATTAAAACTGTTGCCTTTTTTTGGGCCCCTTTCGCTGCGGGGGGGTTTACTGTTATAAAAAATAAAAAGAACAAAACGAAAGCTATCAAAAAAAAACTGGCCCAAATCAGAAAAAAAACAAATGCACGCAAAACCGCCAATAACGCATCATTTTTAACCATTTCAAATGGGAAAAATTTTTAAAAATTTTAAATTTAAATTTTTTTTATAAAAATAATCATGGCGTATTATAAAATGATGAAGTAAAAAATAAAGACCCCGAGTCTATAAAAAAAATTTCCCCAGACCCGAATTTTAATCAATGCGTTGCTTCGGATTAAAACCTTTCCTTAAATTTTTGCGAGAACGCTGGCAAGACATCTCAACGATGACGCGTTTTTTGAGGCGTGTGGTTTTATATGACATCTACTATTTTAAAATAAAAAAATAATTGTATTTTTTTATAATTAAAGAAAATTGAATAAAACTTGGTTTTACTAAAGGAGATTTTAATCAAAATTTCAAGAACTTTAAACAAGAATTATTTAAAACTTTCTTTTAAAAACTTATTAAGAACCGGGGTTTTTAATTAAAAACTTAGAATAATTTAAGTAAGAACTTTTGGGTACTTAAGA
This sequence comes from Conus ventricosus, assembly GCA_018398815.1. Taxonomy (NCBI): domain Eukaryota; kingdom Metazoa; phylum Mollusca; class Gastropoda; order Neogastropoda; family Conidae; genus Conus; species Conus ventricosus. Next base: position 13,273,870 of record CM031607.1, read on the forward strand.
TGATTAAAAACAACTTGAGTAAGAATTTCTTTGGGGGTAAATTGTAAAAAAAAGAAGGAACTTAGGTGTGTCGGGGTGGGGTGGGCGGGTGGGGGGAGGGGGTAGGAGGGTTGCATCGTGGGGGAGGGCCCAAAAAAAACAACAAACACAAACAAACAACAAACACACAATAAACAGTTTAGGGGGGGGGGGGAGGGACGGGGGTGGTGGGGTGGCCAAAAAAACACAAAAACCAACAAAAAAAACAAAATGGAACTACCAGGGGTGTCCCGCCGCAAAAATCAATCAAACCCCCAAAGGGTCACATAGGGTCGTTTGGGCCCAGTTTGCCCCGGGGTTTGTGGTCTGCCCGCTTTTTATCAACATCACAAAGGTCGTTTGCCTAGTTTGCCACCGACTTTGCAGGGGCTGACGTCATTGGCGGGAAGCGATCACTGGGTTTTTTTGGGCCCATTTGCTGTTCCTCTTTTAACCCCGGCTTGAAAAATTGGAGATTACGCAAATTACTGCCGAGCCGCTTTAGGGGTTTAAAACCCAAAAGTACATCCGTCATTGTATTTTGGGGCATTTATTAAGATAGGCGGCCCCAAAACCCTCCCAACTGGTAGATGTCTAAGGTTTCCTAACCCCCAGTTTGTTTCCAGAACATTTAAAAATCGCCATTCAGTTGCAAAGGGGGACCTTAAGCAGATAACTGGTTGAATTAAAAACAAAAATATACCAACTTTAAACAAATCATTGCCACAAAAAAATGAATCTGTATTAACAATCAATCAAGTTATACAAAATGAGAAAAATCCCCAGTCTTGCAACTGGGGGTCTAAATTGATAAAAACCTACATCTAGAACATTTCCAACGCACCTGGGGCCCCGTCAATGAAAAGAAATACACCCCCCCCCACCCCCCCCCCCTCACCGGCAAGCCAGTCTCTCGCTTTATTTATTTTTTTGGGCGCTGCCTCGCGTGTGAACAAGGCGCGCGTCTCGCTAGCGATTTTGTTTTTGGGCCCGTGCCAGCCCATTTTTTACACAAGTTTTGTAGTTGTAGTACATCCCTCATTGTATTTTGAAGCATTTTTATAAGATATGCAGCCACACAACTCCCCTCCTACTAGCAGATTACTAAGGTTGCCAACCCTATCTAGTTTTTTGCCAAACATTTGAAATCGCCTTCAGTTTCTAAAGCACACTTTAAGGAAGAATGGGTTTGAAGTAGAAAAATACCACTTAAAACAAAAATACTTGCCCCCTAAACATGAAACGAGTTAACAATCAATCAAGTCAAATCGCCCCTGTTTACCCCTTTGCCCTTTAAAAAAAGAAACCCGTGGGGAAACAGTAATTTTGGCTTGCCTTCACTGACTAACTCAAAATTCTTTTAACAAATCTTAACTGCAGTTAAAATAAAATTTTTGGCCTCGAATAAAAACCCCTTCTTCAGAACGTTTTAGCCATTTTTTAAAAAAACACAAATTTAAAAACAGTGGTCGAAACACACAGCCCTTGGGGGGTCAAACAAAAATAGGCCCCGGGCGTGCCACTCGACAGCCTCGATCTTGGCAATCAGACTTTTCCCCAAAAGTGGTGCAACCCAACCGAGTGTGTTTCGTTTAAAAAAGCAAGAGGGGCAAATGCCCCGAGCCAAATTAATGATCAATTTTGCCCCGTTACAAATTTGTAGGTAGAAATTTTCAAAGAAGTGTGCGGATTTTAAGTCATTTAATTGAGAGAGAAAGAGTTTGTTGGGGTGTGTTGCCCCCCCTCGTCTTCTTCTGCTCTCTCCTGTCCCCTCTTTTCTGTCTGTCCCCGGTTTCTCTCTCTCCTTTTTCCGCCACAGGAAAAGCGCTTTTAGGGGGGGGGCCCCTTTTTTCCCAAAAACTCGGGGGAGGGGGAAAGTCTTGAATGAAGGTTTTCCCGTTCTTTCTTTTTTCCGCCGTGTTTTCCTTTAACAATTTCCCGTCTTTGTACCGTTTTAATGAAAACAACAACGGGGAGAGCCCGATTACATTTAGTTGCAGTGAAATGTTTTATGCCCTCGAGAAGGGAACCCTCGTGCGGGGGGGTTTATAGGGTAAAATTATTTCTCATAAATAAAAAATGGTTTAAAAAGGGGATTTAAAAAAAGGGAAAACTTTACCAATGTTTTTCCCAGAATCCTGTAGGGCCATGCCATCTGGCCCCCGTACCCTAGGGGGCCAATACACGACCACTTTTTTTATTTTTGTGAAATCACTTCATCTTGCGGGAGGAATGGGTGTTGGGCCAGAGGTCGGACTAAGGGCCCCTCATGATTGGGGGTTTTAGTAAAAAAGCCTCAGGGGGGAGACAGAAGGGGGGAATACTCCAAGCTCACACTGTCTCCCTGATCAGAAAAAAATTTTTTGTCAGAAACATTTTTGGGTGTTGCACATCTTTCCTTTTTTAATAAGGAAAAAGCTCCTTCTCATGATCTTCACTGTAAGAATTGCATTTTAAATGTGAATTCAGCATTTTAATGACATTTGGTTTTTAATTTTACTTTTTTCCCGCTGAAGCAAACAATGTTTTTTACTGGCGCAACACAAAGAATGGATTCAATGCTGGTGTTGGTAGTTTACTTTATGTTTTTTTTTTTTTTTCACCCCTATGGGTGCCTTTCTTCTTCTTCTTCTTCTTCTCTTCTTCTTCTTCTTCTTCTTCTTCTTCTTCTTCTCTTCAATTTTGTTTCAAAGTAAGTGACGGCAGGCGGAAAGGATAACATGAACGCAAAAGTAATGTTACTAAGCCGCAAAATGAAGGTGGGGTGGGGTGGGGAGGGGGGGGGGGTTACAAAACAAACTGGACACGTTCCGAAAATGTTGGGTTTTCTTCAGGAAGAACAATGTTCAAAACAATGGACACAAAGGACGAACAGTCATTCACCTATCCGATCTGGATGCAGACTGTACGATGGATGAAAAACACACACACACACACACACACACACACACACCACACACACACACACACACACACACACACACACACACACACACACGCATGCACACACGCACGCACGCACGCACGCACACACACACACACACACACACACACACACACACACACACACACACACACACACACACACACACACGTACATACATACGCGCGCGCGCTCACACGCACACACACACACACACAACACACACACACACACACACACACACACACACACACACACACACACACACACATACATCCCAACGCTCGTACGCGCGCTCTCTCACACACACACACACACACACACACACACACACACACACACACACACACACACACACACACACACACTCACGAGAGAGAGAGAGAACGAAAAAATAACTAGCCGTTTCTGCACACAAATGCTGACAGGGTAAAGAAAGAACAACAGGATAGGCATAAACAACGATTTGCTTGAAAAACAAACAAACAGGCAAACAAACAAAGAATAACTCTCAATTCCCTTCTGATCTTCTTCTCTTGCTGTTATTTGTATTTAGTACTCTCTCTCTCTCTCTCCTCTCTCTCTCTCTCTCTCTCTCTCTCTCTCTCTCTCTCTCTCTCTCTCTCTCTCTCTCTCAGGCTGGATCCAGCAACAACGCTGCAATAATAGTGACAGCACGCACAGTGATAGGCGCCCCCAGAAAGCCCCCCCCCCCCCCCCACCCTTGCTTAAGCCATTCCAGCATCAAGTCTGCTGCTCACTAAATCTAAGCCAAATCAGTATTCTCTCTCTCTCTCTCTCTCTCCTCTCTCTCTCTCTCTCTCTCTCTCTCTCTCTCTCTCTCCTCTCTCTCTCTCTCTCTCTCTCTCTCTCTCTCTTCTGTCTCCTCTCTCTCTCGTGAAGGCTGGATCCAGCAACAACGCTGCAATAATAGTGACGGCGCTCACAGTGATAGGCGCACCCAGAAAGCCTCCACCCTCACCCTTGCTTAAGCCACTCTAGCATCAAGTCTTCCGCTCACTAAATCTAAGCCAAATCAGTATTCTCTCTCTCTCTCTCTCTCTCTCTCTCTCTCCTCTCTCCCCTCTTCTCTCTCCTCCTCTCCTCTCTCTCTCTCCCCTCTCTCTCTTCTCGTCTGTCTCGTCATCTTCTGTCTGTCTGTCTGTCGTCTGTCTTGTCTTCTCTTTTTCTCCTCTCTCTCTCCTCTCTCTCTCTCTTCTCTCTCTCTCTCTCTCTCTCTCTCTCTCTCTCTCGTGAAGGCTGGATCCAGCAACAACGCTGCAATAATAGTGACGGCGCTCACAGTGATAGGCGAAACCCAGAAAGCCTCCCTCTCACCCTTGCTTAAGCCACTCCAGCATCAAGTCTTCTGCTCACTAAATCTAAGCCAAATCAGTATCTCTCTCTCTCTTCTCTCTCTCTCTCTCTCTCTCTCTCTTCTCTCTCTCTCTCTCTCTTTCTGTCTGTCTGTCTCTCTGTCTGTCTGTCTGTCTGTCTGTCTGTCTGTCTGTCTGTCTCTCTCTCTCTCTTTTCTCTCTCTCTCTCTCTCCCCTTCTCTCTCTCTCTCTCTCTCTCTCTCTCTCTCTCTCTCTCTCGTGAAGGCTGGATCCAGCAACAACGCTGCAAAAATAGTGACGGCGCTCACAGTGATAGGCGCACCCAGAAAGCCTCCCCCCTCACCCTTGCTTAAGCCAGTCCAGCATCAAGTCTGGTGCTCACTAAATCTAAGCCAAATCAGTATTGTCTCTCTCTCTCTCGCTCTCTCTCTCTTCTCTCTCTCTCTCTCTCTCTCTCTCTCTCTCTCTCTCTCTCTCTCTCTTCTCTCGTCTCGCTCTCTCTCTCTCGTGAAGGCTGGATCCAGCAACAACGCTGCAATAATAGTGACGGCGCTCACAGTGATAGGCGCACCAGAAAGCCTCCCCCCTCACCTTGCTTAAGCCACTCCAGCATCAAGTCTTCTGCTCACTAAATCTAAGCCAAATCAGTATTCTCTCTCTCTCTCTCTCTCTCTCTCTCTCTCTCTCTCTCTCTCTCTCTCTCTCTCTCTCTCTCTCTCTCTCCAGCACACCCTCAACCCATACATATGGGCTAAAAAAACAAAAAACAAACAAACAAAAATCAAAGCAGCACCTCACCCACCCCCACCCCCACCCCCACCCAACGAAGTTAGAAACACAGAAGAAAGCAGGTGAAAGGAAAGATTGTAAGTTTTTCCCCTTCTGCCCTTTGTAATCTCCCCTTGCTGGAGTGTTTTCCCCTTCTGCCCTTTGTAATCTCCCTTGCTGGAGTGTTTTCCCCTTCTGCCTTTGTATCCCCCCTTGCTGGAGTGTTTTCCCCTTCTGCCCTTTGTAATCTCCCTTGCTGGAGTTTTTTCCCCCCTTCTGCCCTTTGTAATCTCCCCTTGCTGAGTGTTTTCCCCTTCTGCCCTTTGTAATCTTCTCCCTTGCTGGAGTTTTTTCCCCTTCTGCCCTTTGTAATCTCCCCTTGCTGGAGTGTTTTCCCCTTCTGCCCTTTGTAATCTCCCCTTGCTGGAGTGTTTTCCCCTTCTGCCCTTTGTAATCTCCCCTTGCTGGAGTTTTCCCCTTCTGCCCTTGTAATCTCCCTTGCTGGAGTTTTTTTTCCCCCTTCTGCCCTTTGTAATCTCCCCTTGCTGGAGTGTTTTCCCCTTCTGCCCTTTGTAATCTCCCCTTGCTGGAGTGTTTTCCCCTTCTGCCCTTTGTAATCTCCCCTTGCTGGAGTGTAAACTAACAAAATGAAGGAGTAGCATACATAGCAGTATATGTCACCATGTCAGCACTAAAACCCAATCAACAGAATCCAGTCAGCACAAGTGGCTTCCTCTGGTCATTAAAGATTTGCAGGAAACCAGGAAACATTAAGGAAATGATAGCGGAAATCTTAAAGCCATTTGTGGCTTATTGCGATCCTCACGTGACCCGTCACATCCCGCTGTTTGCTGATAAACAATTTCCGGTGGACTACCAGGGCGTGACTGCTGTCAGACTGCGTTCCATAAGCTTAATCTTCCCTGTTCCTCTGTCTCTGACTCCTGACCAATCTTGTTATCGACTATTCCCCTCTCCCTGATCACTCCCGTCACCTTATCCACTCTCCTTCCTTTTCTATTTTCTATCTCAGCAACTGGTCCGTCCTCGTCCTTCCACCCTTCACCCAAGATTCAGCTTTGGTATGCATGAATGTATATGTCTTGTCCTTTTGTTTATCGATTTATTCTGTTTTTATTCTTTCTTTCTTCTTTTTTATTCATATACTTATAGAGTTAATTATTTACTTACTTATTCATTTATTTATTCATATGTTTATTCATCCATGTGCTTCTTTCTAATTTACTCATGAATTGCTATATTTATGCTGACGCGTTTCCCTCTTCCTTCATTTGTTATCAAGCGTACTGAACACGTGTTGTGAGTAACAATGATAGATTGTGCCAGCAGCAAGAACAAAATCCAGTAATCAGCAACTTCAATGAAAGAAATAGACAAAAAAAATGTTTATTAAAAAAAAAACATTTTCTCTCTCCAAGAACAACTGATCAAACACCAAGATGTTTTCACATTGTTTCTTATAGGTGTTATGAGATCTGGAACTTTTTTGAGAAGTTTACCGATTCGTTGAGTATGATATTCGTCTTTGAAGACTGTGTCTTTCTTATGAGATCTTCTGACCTTTGGATTGCCCTCACTTTCTGTACAAGAAGTACCCCCGCCATTATAGGCGACTTTTGTTTCTTGTTGAGGTGATCTACGCTGTAGGTAGATCTATGAGCACTATTGTGATAGCTAGAGATTGGTTGTTAGGAACTCACTAAGTGATGTCATCACCGTCCCTTATAGTTTCACTGTCTCTTTTTCAAATGTCTAAAAGATCCAGTTCAATCCTTGGGGTCATTCTTCAAACACTTTGTATGACCGTCACTCCAGAGTTTCCTGTACTCATCGCGTCATGTTCTATACAAAGATCCACAGTTTCTCTGTCTTCTTCTTGTAAGTCCTTGGCAGAGCCTCAGACGGTCTTAACACACCAACCGTAAAACTCAAAGACATATGGCACACATCATGTAACCCAGAAATCCAGATTTCAATCACATTCTTTTTAAAACAGATGACAGGTTGTCTGATCAATTCGTGCGATAATCAGATATAAGAGAACGTACGCAAGTGCTGCTGAAATTAATACAAATCAGCCGTAACTGTTTCAGGGCACCTTGGATCAATGCTATGGTTTCCTCTCCATGCCACACTAACCTACTGAATTGTGTGTGTGTGTGTGTGTGTGTGTGTGTGTGTGTGTGTGTGTGTGTGTGTGTGTGTGTGTGTGTGGTGAGAGAGAGAGAGAGAGAGAGAGAGAGAGAGAGAGATGTGTGTGTGTGTGTGTGTGTGTGTGTGTGGTGTGTGGTGTGTGTGTTGTGTGTGTGTGTGGGTGTTGTGTGTGTGGTTTAGAACAGCGTGGAGGAGAACCAATCTACCATGATGTCGTTCGTGCGAGTTCAAGCTTTTAAACGGGATTACTCATCAACTGTCACGATCACAAGTTTGTGAAACAGATAAAACCAAATAAAAACACTGCATCGAAGTCGAAATTCCCTGCACACCTGTTGATGGAGATTAAATTTACAAGAGTCACGCAACTTGTGAAATACGTGAAGTAATCAGAAGTTCACACACACACACACACACACACACACACACACACACACACACACACACACACACACACACATCACACACACACACATGCGCTACACATTCGCATCGCATCATACATCAACACACACACACACACACACACACACACACACACACACACACACACACACACACACACACACACAAACATACACACAAACATACACACACACAGACACACAGCAAACACACACACACACACACACACACACACACACACACACACACACACACACACACACACACACACACAACGCGCATACACGCTCACAATAACTATTCGAATCATCAACATAGCAACTGCACAAGAGAGAAATTCAAACAATAGTTTACAACGCGGGCCAAAAACAAATGGCATAAACGAAAGCGAAAGAAAAGCAAACAGGACAAGCAGAAAACAGAAAGAAATCCAAGGAAAGGCACATAAAAGCATTGGAAAACACATTGGTTCCTAATTCCCGAACAAAACAAGCATCCTTACAGCTCAGTCTACCAGAAATGTCAAATCACTGATTGTCAACTGAAACAAAGCACT